>BSBK01005092.1:7500-462500 GCA_027943335.1 Chamaecyparis obtusa
AACTATTGTTCATGGAAAACAAAATACCTTAATTGAAGTATTTCTTCAAGAATTATCCATGAACTGGCAATTCCTGAATACCACCATTTAATTCTTTGATAATGTATGAATCTTGGCCCCATTTCTCATGAATTAGATATGGCCCTAGTCAGATGGGATCAAATTTACCATGTATCCCCTTATCCTCCAGTCTGGCATTCCAAACTAACACCAAATCACTAGGTTCAAACTTTCTGTCAACAGTCTTCTTATCATATAAATTCTTAACCTACAACTGCAATTTGGCATTCCTTGTGACTGATTCTCTTCTAGTCTCACCCAACCTAATGAGGTCCCTCAATTCTCAACTACATCTCATCATCTATGTCATCAGCATATAGCTGAACAAATTTATACATTTCCAATAAGTTATTCAGAGGCATTCTTACATGAATTCCATATACTAGATCAAATGGTGCACAACCAATTGCCCTCTTCACAGTTACCCTATCGGCCCATAGAGCTAATGGCAGCTTTGAATTCCATGCCCTCTTATTCTTTTTAAGAATTCTCTTTAATATTTTAATCAAACTCTTATTAGTAGATTCTGCCTGACCATTTCCTTGTGGATGATAAGGTGAGGAATTAGAAATCTGAATTCCAAACCTTTGCAAAAGTCCTTATATTTAGCAGACCTGAAGCACATGGCATTATCACTTACTATTCTCTTAGGGCACCCAAACTTTGTAATAATATTATTCATCATAAAATAAATTACCACCTTACTAGTTGCATTTCTTGTAGGTATAGCTTCTACCCACTTTGTAAAGTAATCAGTGGCAACTAAGATCCATGAGTGTCCTCCACTTGACTTGTTTGGTATCTCCCCTATGAAATCAATTCCCCATTGTTGGAAAGGAGCCTAAACTTCTGCTGGATCTTAATGGCACATTACCTAAAAATTTAAGCTCACCCAGAGAACCTTTGACAAGCATCACACCTCCTCACCAACTGTTCTACATCCTTGAAGATTGTGGGACACCAGAATCTTTCTCTCAAGATCTTATGAGCAGTTGCTTTACCCATATAATGCCCACCAAAAAACTCCCTCATGCATTTCTTTCAACAACTTATTAGCCTAATTTTCATCTACACACTTCAAAAACATGCAATCCAAATTATTTCTATACAATTTGCACTTCACAATTACATACTTGATGGCCTGTAATTTTAATGTCCTCTTTTTATTATCATTCATACTATCTGGACATTTCATGTTTCTCAAGTAATAGATGATATCCTGATACCAGATACAATCATCCATGTCACATGTGTAATCAGTTTCAGAATGATTTACCTGATTTGCATCAAGATTGGATTGGGCCATCAGTTTTGCCAATCCTTGTCCTCTAACCAACTTAGTAATCTGGACCTCAACATTGAATTCTTGGACCTTATTGATCCATCTATATCTTCTTCCAAACACCTCTTGCTATGAGAAAATATCCTTCACAACTGCACTTGGCATAAAAGCAATCACAGCTGCTCCCATTAAGTAACACCTAAAAGCCTTGATTGCCTTCACAAGTGCATAAGCCTGTTTCTCATTTATGTCATACTTCAATTATGTAGCCTACAAAGATTTACTGAAAAATGCAATAGGCTACTCAAAACCATCCTTATTCTTTTGTAACAAAATTGCAGCAATAGTGTGAAAAGATGCAAAGGAAAAGATATGCATTGGGACATTATAATCAGGTGCCTTAAGCACTGGTGCATCTTTGATAGCCTGCTTGATATTTTTGAAAGCCTCATCAGGCTCATCCTCCCAAGTGATTGGAGATCCCTTCTTCAACATCCTAGAAATAGGTCTAGTAACCTCTATGAAATTTGTCACAAACCTCCTTAACAAATTGACCTGACCAAAGAAGGACTGAATTCCTTTAACATTCTGTGGTCTCTGAATTTTATCAATGGCTACTACCCTCTTAGGGTCAATTCTCACTCCTTGCTTCCCAACCAAGTGGCCAAGCAACTTACCTTCAATGACACTAAAAGCACATTTCCTTGGGTTTAAAGAAATGCCAAATTCCAAGGCCCTCACAAATATTCTTTCTAAATGAGTGCAATGGTCTTCTTCTTCCTTGGAATAGGTAGTTAGATCATCTTGATATACAACAAGGAAATCATTTATGAAATCTGAAAAGGCAACATCCATTGCCCTCTAAAAAGTAGCACTAGCATTTATGAGGCCAAAAGGCATTCTCACATAAACATATGTCCCCCAAGGTGTTGTAAAAGCTATCTTGAATTTCTCTGATTCCTTGACAATGACCTGATTATAGCCAGAGAAACCATCCATCATAGACATCAATTTTGATCTGGTTACTCTCTGCAACATAGCTTCCATATTGGGTAGACAATAATTATCCTTTAATGAGCTGATGTTCAGATTCCTAAAGTCCACACAAAGCCTGATGTCACCATTCTTTTTTCTCAAAGGAACAAGGTTTGACACCTAGGAAGAATGCCTTATAGGCTTGATAATTCTAGCATCTCTCAGCTTCATTAAATCTTCTTGCATCTTGGGTGCCAAAGTGGGATTAATAGGCCTTTGTTTTTTCTGGAAAGGTTTAGCATCTTCTTTCAATGGAATAATATGCTGAAACAAATCTTCTCTATAAACCTTTAGGTCATCATATGACCATGCAAAAACATGCCTAAATTTTCTCAATAATTCAATCAAAGATTTCTTTACCTTTTAAGATATATCTCTACCAATGTATACCTTCTTAGGTGCCTCATGTGTTCCAAGATTTATCTCCTCTAGATCAGCATGATCTTCTCTTTTGATATTATTTTGAACTCTATCCTGGTTATCAAAGACAGTCTCCAAAACAACAAGCCCCTTGGGCACCTTGTTAGTTCTAAGCTGAATGACCTCATTGCCAAAGACAACCTCCCTTCCTTCTACTGACTCAACCAAGGCTAAACAATCAAATTCCTGACCATGATACTGATCCTCACAACCCATAAACTTCAAGATATCATTATCATCATCAAAAAATTGCCAATTCTCAATATTATTTGGTATGCTAGGCCTAGCCTAAATTTCAACTTTAGAGATACCAAAAAATGTAATATCATTGGGATTGATTGCAATATTGGCTAATAAGTCAGCCATCTTATTATTACTCCTATCCTTCCACTCAATATTGAAGGCATCAAAATGTTCAATCAAATCCCAAACTTCATTCCTATATTGTTTCAACCTCCTGTTCTTGGAAGCATATATTGACCTGACTTGGGACACCACCAACTCAGAATCACCAACAACACTTAAACACTTAATACCATGCTTTTGTGCCAACCTCAATCCTAACAACAAAGCCTCATATTATGCTATATTGTTGGTACAAAAGAAATTCAATGTGAAAGAAAACTTGTAGGTGTTTCCATCAGGAGAAATAAGTAAAATACTTACTCCTGCACCATCTTTGCAATTTGCACCATCAAAGTACATTACCCACAAATCACCCTTCATAGAATTAGCACTTACCTCAATAGAGATAGGTGGAAAAATAGGTTCCTCTTCAAATACAAGGATCTCTATCCTAAAAGCATTAATATTAGTATCCACAAAACATGTAGTCTCATTGTCAATATTTCTCTCAATCATGTGGCATACTCTTGGCTGTCGTTCAATTTTGACAAACTGATCATCAATTTTGAAAGTGGCATAGGAAAGATCACACTATAAACTTCCACCCATGGCAGCACTCCACCTTCTAGATAACAGCATCCCACAATGAGGGGGGATATCCACCACCAAAAGACTCATTGTTAGCTCTTTCTCTGGATATGTTGCCAGCCTATATGGCATTGCATTGATAGTCCCAATAACTGATACCTCCCTCTGATCCATTGCACAACATCTACCTTGCACTGTATCAACTTTAAGGCCCAACTTCTCCATGATTTTGAAAGGCATAACAGTATTAGAGGCACCACTATCGATCATACAATTTCTCAACTTCACTCCATTCACAAGAACACTTAAAAAGAATGGATCAATATTTTCAAGGCTGACATTGACAGAACTATCCAAGTATATTGGAGGAATTTGAGACACAATTCCTTGAGTAGCAACACCTTTCAAAGCCTTATCCTAAGATCCATTGCATGCAACATCACTTTTATGAACATTACCTACCCATGAAATAACTCTATCTTTGTGTTCAGGGATCCTCAACAATTCTGACAATGGAACCTTAACTGTAATGTGGGACAATACAAATAACATATCAATAGGAGAAAAAGAAGGAATCTCAATTTGCACTGCCTTAATATATTTTTTCTCATCTGACATGTTATCACTTTTTTAATATTTCTTGACTCCGCATTTGTAGCTTTGAAATATCCAGGTTTTTGGCTTGGGTTTCCTCCCTCACTTCAAAAACCCTAGGTTGGTTTGTTCCCTTTTTATTTTCCCATGTTACCTTTTTGATTCACTAAGAGTGCTAATCCGCATGTGCCTTTAACCTTTTTTTTAAGTCATGCATTTGTGGTTAGAAGGTTGTTGGCCCCCGTTCCCCTCTTCTCCTTTTTATTTCTCTAAGCCTAAGTTTTGGGTATATTTTCCTAAGGTTTTCACTTTCCAAAATGAGTGGCTGTCATTACACCGCAAGACCTCGATTGTCAATTTTCTCTGACATGCGATATAGCAACGAGTTGCCACCTATCTCAAAGGTGGGCCTGACTGGAGGAAGAGTTTGCAGACTTTAAAGGGTGGAAAAGATCTACGGTGGTCGTTATACCATTGATCCAAGATGCTTGCATGTTAAGCTTACGGTATAGTGATAGCCATCATATTTGCTTTATTTGAAAAAGCTTCGGTGGGTCCTAACAGTGCCAGGTCATTACAATCTTTTTGGTTCTGATTGGTTCTCAGAAAAGCTAGGTGGCAGCTGACGCATATTTAAAGACGGTAAAGGATAGTCAGAAGGGACCCTCCCATATGAAAATGTGGCACAATGTGATTTGACTGACAGAAGGTGATGTGTCTGATTGTGGGGTCATGTTTTCCAAAGGGTTAATCTTCAGTTTGATCGGATGATTCTCATTATACCATTGATCAAAGATGTGAGGATTTTAAGTTCACGGTATAGCGACGACCATCTGATCTTCTTAAAGACTTAAGTGCTCAGTGGGCCCCTTATTGCGCCAGTTCACTTTGACGTGTTTACTTCTTATTGGTTGGATAACAGCTGTGATCTGACTATTTTCAAAGTGCTCTGAGTTAGAAAGGAAAAGGGACTGGGTCCACTTGTCAGTCTTTTACAACATGGTGTGTTTTGATTTGATATGTGCCCGTTGATGTGTCGTAGTGGGACCTTAGTTTCTCAAATGATTAAAATGTTGTAAGATCTCACAGTTGTCGTTAAACCATTGGGATGAGATACTTAGGTTTTAAGTTTGCAATTTAGTGACAACCGTTGATTTGGATAAAGAGATGGAGGCTATTTGGTGGGTCCTCTGTGTTAAATATATTGATGAGGCAGTCATTTTTTATTGGCCACGGGTGATGTTGACGTGTAAAGATCGTTGCTCAGACCAGGATGAACTTAAGGAATTTAATTCTACACATGCTAATTTTGAAATGTTCTCATTGGTCAAGAACTAGCTTGCTAAAGGTACTATAGGATTTTGCTGATAAGATTGTCTACTGCCCGATGCGCCGAAAATGAAATATATCAACAGCTTCAATTTGAATTTTTCTCTTGAATGACATTTTCACGTCTAGTGAGTGATAGGGCCACCAACCTCAGTAATGGTGGAATAAATTTGTTACGTGCAGGAGAATTGTGAGCTGTTAGCAGATGTTATATACCAGAATTTGATTATTGTTTTTCTTCACTGCTCTCGTATGTTCTCCGGTGATATATTTTTTTCATGCAGTGCTTTCAAGCAGAAGATTTTTCAGGTGCCTAGTAGGTTTTCTCCTGTGTTTAAGTCATTTGAAATTTGTAAAGCTTTGTGGGGTCTTCTTTCCTATTGTCAGTTGATATTGTTTAAAGTTTTCTTGGGAATTCATATCTTAGTAAGAAGCCCTATTTTCAAAATGTCGCCCAAGAGGAATTTTTCTGGTCAAACAAAATATAGTAAGAGAGGAATTTTTGAGGATTTGATGCAGTTGCTCCCATTTTCTGATAATGGGGCACAAAGAGTAAAGGAGCTCACTCTGAGACATCCTAGAGATTCAGTTGCAGAAGGTCTCTATGATAGAGGGAATTGGATGAGAGATGCTAAAGTGGGCGATAAGCACAACGGTCTTATTCTTTTTAAATCAGCATATTCACAAAGGAACACTTGTGTGCCCCTTAGTAATGTATGGCAGTTTGACATTGGGAGGTTGGTATGCCCTGGGGTTTTCATGGATGATGAATTGTTAATACAGATTGCTAAATGCTATGATCCTGTGACAAGATGTGTCAGGGATATAAATGGAAGAGACCTGATAAGCATTACTGAGGATGAGATTAGATAGGTTTTCTCATTAAATGAACCATCTATGGGGTTGGAGAAAATAGATTTCACGAAGTTCACTGAGATTTATGAGGCACAGAAGGATTATCTAAGGGCAGGGCCTCTAAGGCAATATTTTGATCAGATAGGATCAATGTGTACTGTCAGTTCAAGTACACCAGAGCCCATCAGGTTAAATTTATTCAGTTAAAAGGCACAAGAAGTTTATAAGTCTTTGTCTTTGATCCTAGGGCATGATGCGAAGACTCATATGCCAGTACCTTTTATGTTCATGATGGTGCAGTCACTCCACCCCTAGCTAGCCTTCATTTTTTACTTTGCTTCTCATTTGGCTGAAATAATTCATGAAGGATTAATAGGGATTAAGAATATGAAGGTCTCTAGACCATTCGGATGGTACTCAATGCTTATGCACATATTTTTGTATAAGGGTGAGAAGTTTTTTAGTACAACGGTGAATATTGAGAAGGAAAGATATGGAGAGACTCTCCTAGTGCAATTGTGGACCACAGCCTTGTCCTGGGACAGAACTGATGCTAGTTATATTGCTTTTGATAGGGATTTTGCATCGAGGCTTAGGTCTCTTTTAGTTTTTGATAATCCAAGAATACCAGGAGAGTTATTAAGATTGATTAGGCCGATGGATTACTGCAAGGACATTACCATTGTCCATAATTTTGGAGACATTATTTTATATCCAATCTCCACAGTATTTAGAGTGTATGGCAGTAAAGTGGCAGCTTATATTTTGCCATATCAGGTCCCTTTGAAGCTAGGATATGCTGAGATCTTAAGACAGATTGGAAATTTACAAGAAACCACACTCACTGGCAAAGGTAGAGGAACTTTCTTTCCTGATGTAACTCTGGTACATCAGTATGTAATTACAAAAGGAGGATGGGTGCACTTGCATAAGGTTTTGCAACCCTACAGAATGTCAAAGATAGTGGTGAGGTGTGTGGATACAGAGGGTTTCCTTTCGGGCATGTTCAAAGATAAGGTGAGATGTGCTCCTATTGAGCATCAATTTAATTTTCCAAAAGACATAATAAGAAATGAGTTTGACCTTCAAGCTCAGGAGATTAAGAAAGAAAAATGGGTGATTTATAGCAAGTCTATAGGTTTTATTCAAAATTTTGATAAAACTTACGACCCATTGATTAGTTTTGAACCATGGGCTAGAAAATTTAATGTCCTTATGGAGAATTTTGAGGGACTCATGAGTGTTGTAAATGAGAAAAGGGTATCTGTGACTAAGATAGATCCAGAAAAGGCTAGGCAAATCTTAAACTAGCCTAAATATATGAAGTTAATCCCTAAGGGGGTGTACACAGTATAGAAGAAGAGTGGATATACTGTCCTTCTGACCTCACAACAAGGAAGTGAAGATGTTCCTTCCACTTCAAGAGGGAAAAGACCACTTGGTGATCTAGCAGTGTAGGCACCTTCCCCAAAAAGGCAAAGACAAGAAGAAGAAAGACCGACAGAGGAGATTTACTCTCCTTCTCAATCCCCTATTTAGTTGGATGAGCATGGAGTGGTAGAACAGCTAGTGCAGTTAAGGGATGAAGGAAATCTTTTTGTTTTTAATGAAGATTTACAGGAGGGAATGCCGGAGGCACCTAAAGAGGTGGCCATGGATCTCACAGTAGAAGAATTTGAGGGTAAACAAATAGACCCTATTCTAAAATAGGCAAGTGACTCTTTCCTTGCTGATGATGATTTTGTTAAAACCAGGGCCTTCTCATAGTTCTTGTGGAGAATGAAAATCAATCAATTTAAGGAGATTTGTGAGAAGAAGAAGGAAGAATCCCTTGATAAAGATGTGAAAGAGATAGAAGAGGAGACCAAGGCACAAATGGCTGGACAATTTGAGAAGATCACTCCAGAAGAAGGGAGAGCCATGATTCATACAGCAGGGATTCTGATCCTACTAGAATGGGACATTGCTGATGCCATTGTTTTTTACCAAGTAAGGAAGAGCAAGGTAAAGACCCTAGCTACACTAGAATAGGCTAAGCAGGCAGCTAGGGGAATTACTTTTTCTGAAGATCATGCTACTCTAGTCATGTGGTCTTTAGATAAAGATAAAAATAAAGGGAAGAAGAGTGATTTCTCCACAGGATATACAGGGGGCCTAATGGTTCAGAGAGTGGGAGAAACATCTGGTGTGGAGGAATCTAATTTAATTCTTGAAACTACCAAGTTCAATTTTAGTGTGGTGGAGAAGGATGCCAGAGAAAAGGAAGAGCTTAGGCTCAAATTTGAAATGGTCCTTAAATCTTATAATGAGCTCAAAGTTGAGCTAATTCAAAAGGACAAACTGATTGTCCATTTATCAGGGCCACAGGATCAAAGATCTCCTCAGTTAGCAATTTTTGATAAGCTTGCAATGGCTTCATCTTCAAGCCTAATAATTGAATTTCCACCCTCACCACTCCCAGAAATAGATATGGATGCAAGGGTTGCTTGGGAGAAGCTGAAGTTGACAGAGGAAACAAATAAATTGAGGGAAATTAGGGTACAATTGGAAAAGGAAAGGGATGAGAACGCAAAGGCTATAGCTTTGGTAAATCAGAAATATGAAGAAAAAATAATAGGGGTGATTATGGAATTTGCAGTAGATTTAAAGCCTTATATTA
Source organism: Chamaecyparis obtusa (assembly GCA_027943335.1). NCBI lineage: Eukaryota > Viridiplantae > Streptophyta > Pinopsida > Cupressales > Cupressaceae > Chamaecyparis > Chamaecyparis obtusa. The sequence continues at coordinate 16,668 of BSBK01005092.1, forward strand.
TACATGGCCATATGGATAGGTTAATTTCTTTGCTTAAGGTTTTTAATAAAGAGAAGGATGAAATGGCTCCAGTTTTGAAAAGATGGATTGAAATTTCTCCCAATGTAAAACTATTTCATGTGTTATCCAAGGGACATGAAGACCCGGATCCTTTAATAAAGCCATTGCATCAAATTGTGAAGAAGTTGGTGCATTTCGACATTTTTGTGGATAATTTTATCAGGAGAACAAGTATGTTGAAAATTGAATTAATGCTTTCAAGTTATGAACTGGTGCCTCCTATTTTCACAGACAAAGGAGAATTTAAGGAAGCTTATCAGTGGAGGGAGGAGTTAGATGGACTCCTCACAGAATGAATCACTAATGTTTTAAGTGATAAGTCTTCTTTCAGTGGCACAATTAAAATGTTGATAAATGCCAGATTGATGTTTGACACCGTTCAACAAAAAATCACATAGATCATAAGTGAATGGGAACAATTGTCTACCAGGAAGGATGAATTTGTTAAGTTTGAGTTCCCAAGTCAAGAGGTGTATAATAAATGGAGATATCAGTACATGCCAGCTGTGGAGAGTGAAGATACACCGCCAACTTCATAAAGTAGATCAGAGTAGTTAATTTTGAGTCATAAGGGTGGTTGAGATATGAGGAATTATTCATTAAAGAATGGATAGCAAATATTACAGATCAGATTTGTTAACAGCTAGCCAAGGACTGCATTAAAAGACATGAAGAAGGTCGGCTCAACTGCAATTTCCTCGCCATTGTGACTGAGTGTATTTATTGTGATTTTTGTAGTTGTTGTTATGTTTTAGGGCTGATATTTTGTAAACCCTAGAATGACCGGAATCTTATTGCATCTCCTTGTATATAAAAGGTTTTCCCATGGTCATTCTAGGCATTGAGTGAGTTAGGTGTAAGAAGAAAAAGGAAATTCTGAAGCCCTACTTCTCAGTCAAGGATTGAAATTTGTATTATTTTGTCAGGATAATAGAGAAAAGATACAAGTTGGCACCATTTTCCAGTAAGTTTGTTATTCAGAATATGAGGTATGTAAATGATCATGGTTATACTTAATACAAATATCAAATCTTTACCTCTCCATTGTGTTTTTTCTATGAATCTTTAAGCCTATTTTACAGTTTATGTGTATATATCTCACTTTAAGTTCTGACCTAGGGTTGGGTTAAATAATACTCAAAGTAAAATATATGTTCATTGAATTTTCATAAGGATTATCTGTAAGTAGGGAAGAGTTGGGGTATTTGTATTTATGTTTCAAAAACCAGTTGTTCTCAAAGTTGTTTTGGGATCCTTTCTATTTTCTGACTCTGTTGCCCAATGGATAAGACACTGGCCTGTATTCTCCTATCTTTGTTCTGAGAAGGTGATTCAAATTTCAAAATCCCAAAATCTTAAAATCATTACCAGTATTTACTTTTATTTACTTTTATGTTTCCCTACCCAGTGATGGAGGATCAATGAACAATAGGTTGTTGTTTAGCATTCTCTCACTGTTTTTATCTATTGAAAGATCCAATAAAGAAATAGGGGGTAGAGTTAAGACTATCAGTTAAGAGTTAAATACTATTGGATCAGGTGTACCCACCTTGGTTTCATAGAGCCAGAAGCAGAAGAGGGAATATCCATCCCTATAGTTGGTCTAGTTGCCTATAGATTGCTCACATTTGGAACTAACCAGTCCTTAATATCCATCATAGGCATATTGGCAGCCCTAGTTGGCGTAAGCATTTTCAAAAACCAACATGACACATTAGGTGTATTGGCCACCCTCATTTTTTCAATCTTAGCCATTGTGTTAACTAGCCTCTCAATCTCACTAGAAATCTTTTCAATTCCAACTCCCTTAGGCTCACAATTCTTACCTTTTACATTCTTGAATTTCACCATGTGATCACCTTTTGATTTGTTCTCATTAGGCTCTCTAGAGTTGGTACTCTTTATAAACATTCCTGTAGCTTTCTCATTTGTATTCCTTGCCACCATGCCTCTAGTTTGCACTTGGGAAATCATTTCCACAGTAATCCTATCCATCTCTTCTCTAGAAGGTGTTCTTAAATTTACTGGCTCAGAAGAAGAGTTCATGTTACATGTCTTCCTATCAATGTCTTCACTATCAGAAAAAACTTCTTGATGAAAAAGGGCCTAATTGTGTCTCTTTACATTTACATCTACCTCTTCATCAAAATCAAAATCATCTTCATATCCTAGATATGAAGAAGCCATGTTGCATCCAACATCACCTTGATCTTCTTCTTGATCTATCTCTTCATTGCCACAATCTTGATTTGCAGTCATAGAATGTGCAACCACACAATGCTCTGTAGAATAAGGGGACTGGCATGCAACACACCAAGGTATGTCCTCCATGACATTTATTGAAGCCTTTTGTAGAGGGTCAAGGACACCTCTATCATTTTTTCCTCTTACAGTAGGGACAATAGGCTTGCCATCCTTCCATTGAGTGTTGTAGGGGTAGTTCTATAATCTATTTTGTTTGTTAAAATTATTGTTGAATTGAGGTCTTTCATTGGTAGGGGCACTGATGTTCCTATTTCTAGATGCCTTCAAATCCTTCAATGCATTGAGCACCTTATCCAAATTATCTTCCTCTTGCCTCCTAGCTCCAACATTCTTATCATTTTCCTTTTTTTATTTCTTGTCCCCAAACAACTTTGGGTCATCTCTCTTTCCACCCAATTTTCTTGATATTTTCATATTGCTCTCAATATTGACAGCAATCCTAAAAGCATCCCTAAGAGTTTTTGGTTCTTTGTCCCTCAACAAATATCCCATCTTTCCATCAAATGCATTGAAGTATGTGGTCAGACAGACATTTTCATCTAACCGCATAACTTGGAACAACTTATGCATACCCTTCTGAAATCTCATGTTGAATTTAGCTGTAGTTGCATTCTAATTTTTCCTTATGGTATTGAATTCATTCAACATGAAACTAGCATTAGGCCTATCTCCATACTGCTCTTTAAAACATATCTCAAAATTATCCCAAGTATCAATACATTTATCAAGAAGTCTTAAACAAATCGCTAGCATCCTCCATTAGAGATTGAACAAATAATTTCATGACCACATCCTCATACTCTACCTCATAATCATTAAGCATATCAAAAAATAACCTAAGATGCTCTTCACAACTAACAGCATTATTACCAAAAAACTTAGGTACCTTATCTCTAATATCATTTGGAAAAGCATTTGGGTAACCAATAATTCCATCAAAACTAATTTTCCTATAGCCTTCTAATTGCATAGGTCTTCTTTGAAAAATTGAACTAGTGTTAACCCTAGGAGCAACATTAGCATCTACATTTATTTGTGCATTTGACTACTACCTAGGATCAGCACCTATCCTAGCAGATGAAGAAGGAATTGAACTAGTAGCATCACTAAGTGGAATAGTAGTAGTCATAGATGGCATACCTAGTTCAGTAGCTGATGGCCAAGAGCATTAGCTGATGAAGCCTTCAAGAACTGGATCTTTCTTCTTTTTTCTACAATGGAAGCTTCAATTTTAGCCCTCTCTAATTCTCTTGCAAGGTCCGCATCTTCTTTTCTTCTTCTCTCCATTTCTGTGTCCTCATTTAAATTGGGTGGTGGGACACTTGGTATTGTCAATGATTTACTTGTTTGATGTCCCACCATCTTTTGCTTTCCTTTCTCACCAGTGGAAACATCAGGTCTAGTGATCTCACACCCATCTTTATCTCTAGGAAAAGGAACATAACTTTGCACTTGTCTAACCACAAGGCCCTCCCTATCAAATTCATGATCTTGTAGTAAGCGCTCTTGCTCACTCCTCAAGGCATCAAGATCACCAAAGACATCATGTTGCAAAGTTTTAGGAGCAGAAGCAAGCATCTTGTTTCTCTCCTTCATTTCATTAGTCTTTCTAAGGAGAGAATATCTTTCTATCAGAGCATTCACCTTTTCAACCTCTCTCTCCTCTTGTAACCTCTTATGTATGGCATCCTGCTCTGCCAACTACAACCTCAATGCATTTAAATCATCAGGATCTACCATAATGTCATCAAAACCTGACAACACATCCATATCAAAAAGATTTTGATATGGGAAATGGACTTGCCTTGGTCTCATGGGTTCTCTTTTGAAATTGTCCTCATCAAGGTCTAAATCAATCTCCAAACCCATCTTTCTAGCTTGTTCATTTTGACCTGCAGGCAATGGACCTTTGTCCTGAAATACAGCTTCTGGGGTATCATAAAATCTATCTTCAGAGCGACCACCATCTGATCTAGAAACTCTGGCCTGGGAACCTTCCTTTCTTGAGGAAACATGTGGTGCTCTACCTCTAGTACTTCTTTGTTCTCTAATGGGAGAACTAGTAGACTCACCATTCCTTCTAATCCAACTCTTCTTCTCTTGTCTAGGCAATTGCTCCAGAGTGACCTCTGGATTCTTTCTAACAAAGGACCTATTATTCCTCTTCTTGTCTGTGATTTACAATATATAGCACTGGTTCTCAACCTTTTTGAGTCACCACCCACCTAGATGGGAAAACCTTTTAACTGAATACAACAGGAAAAGAAGAGTGCACTTAAAACTTTTATCTCTAGACTCTCCCCAATAGAGTCACCATTTTGTTGGGAGTTCCCTTTGATCTTCAACTTGCAGATTTATACTTTGATGGATAACTTTAATATAACTTTGACTCTATCAAAGCTCCAAAGTCTACAAGGAAGAGAGCCAATTAACAAGGATCAAGAGAGATCCTTCTACACTTTTAGCCTTATTGCTTAGGTGGGTGTACCCTTGATTCACTTCTGAAAAGGAATCACTAAATGATATACAACTTTATACTCTTTACCAACTACTATAAGATTTTATCATTTGAATGTTTGTGTGTGTGGTTGATGATAATGAAATGCCTCTAGAGGATGGACCAGTGCCTTAACCTAGGGAAAAGAGTCACCCAATTACATACATCAACTGAATACCTTAATTCAAACACAATTGAATCCAAGATAAGTGCTTTGCCTATTACCCCTCTCCCTCAGACACAAGGACATTAGATTCCTGTTTGGTTGCAAACTCACTAAACCCACCCAAAAGACTTTAATCCTAGCTTTGTTAGGAACTCAGAGATGACTTCAAAATACTTTTTTTTTACCATATGCTAATACACTTTGTGACATTAACATATATAAGCTTAGAACCGAAACAAGAAGACATACACAAATGCAAGATTGGAACCCACTAGTATTTTCATTAATATATTCAAGATCAATATACAATCAAAACAACACAAAGATAGGAAATACCCAAAATCCCACTCCTCTATTAGTATAACACTATCAACAACCAGCTGGGACAAAAGAAAGTTTGGAACCCCTACAAAATCAAAATTTTTGCAACTTATACTCCCCTAGTCATCTTGGAATTCTCAAAGAGAATGCAACAAGCTACGTATGACCTAGGGTTAGGGTTTCAACCACCCAACCAACTGGAAACGGTCAAAAAGTTATTACAGGGGTGGAAACCCAGGCAACCAGGAGAAATAAAATCCTTGAATGATCTTCAATCATGAAAATTTTTCTATGAAGGTACTAAGAATCATCAACAATGCTCAAAATGTCAACCCTGCAACACACCTTGAGCACAAAACCACATAGTAAAAACCCTGCAGATGATCACTCAACACCCTGGACCACACTACAATGGAAAACAGATCATCTCTCACCAACACTAGTTGCTTTTGCATTGAATTCTAGTCCTTCTGGCTAGAGGAAACCCTTCAAAAATTTGAATTTGAAATCAAAGGGCTAGTTTATGGCGCTTTCAGCAAATCGGCGATCGATATTTGAAATTAGGTTCACTTTAAGTCATGACCGTCTGATCTTCCCTTTTCGCGGTCTTTATGATCTTAACTCAACTAGACACCTCAAGTTTACTTCAAGTGATTATGCGACAAGGCATTTTTTGTTCACGCAATGAAAACACTAACCCAAGTTTAACCCCACGAACAAGCAAATGAAGGAAACTTACTAACCCCAGTCCTTTATTTAGTGAATTGGTGACAAGGAATTTTTGCCAATTTGTAGATTATTTCATCCCACCGCTAAAAAATTAAGCGACTTCGTGACCCTCCTTCACTAAATCGCCAGAGAGATTAGAGAACCACCATTTTATCATGCGAATGAGCGAACCCCCTGACTTTATCGGCACTGCTAAAAACTTTATCTACTCCACTAAACCTTAGACCCCACCTAGGCCCACTTTATGTCACATGTCGTTACCTCATTCATGACTCATGCTTGGTCACACTAACAAAGGAACCACCTTCTGTAAGGCTTATAATCAGATGGCAGGTGCAAGATCTCATAGCTATGACAAAACTCATGAGAACTTACACCAATCGTAGATCACATCCTCATCACTGATCTCTCTAACAATGACTCCACCCTACCACGTCATCCATGTTGACCAATAAAATTTGAACAATCCCACACGACCTGGCAAATGGCCCCAATGAGAACATTAAGCCACCTGGAAGATCAAATGGCTGGCGCAAGATCTGAAAGGCTCAAAAGCTTCTATACGCTTACACGCCAATCGTCGATCAGGAATCTCCTCCCATCTCTGACAACTTACTAACAAGAAAAAAAATCAACGGATGGTGCATAATATTAAGCCTTTGACAAAACCCAAAATATTATACATCATTCATCAATTCACTAATAGGATCAAGACCCACTGACACATCTAGAAACTAGGTCCCATTGACAGGTGCTGAGTTGGATTCAAAATCAATGGATGGTGCATGATCTCAAAGGGGAAGAATATTCCTTAAGATCATGCGCCAACTATAGATTAAAAAGGCTTCACTATAGGCCCCACTGATAGGATCCCCCTCAGCAACACATGGACCAATGAGAGAATTCCAACTGTGCCAACATGGCAGTGGACCCACCTATTTGAGAAGCTCTGTCATAAAGGAGAATCAATGGACATCTTAAGTTCACAAGCCTCTGACACATCTCATGAGAACATACACCCACCATCAGATGGAGATGGTGTCAGAGAGCCTGGCCCAGGAAAATACAAATTTGAAACATTAGGAAGTATTAAAGGGCTGGACTTAGGAAAAATTAAAACCACTGGGTGCTGGGAACTTAGGAAAGATTAACCGGTGACTTAGGAAATATTTAAAGGGGACCCACCGACACATGAAACCTAACCGCAAGACATGGTAAAGTTGGTCATTTTTAAAAGGAACATGTGGAAAATAAGGTTTTAAGTGACCCACAAAAAGGTAATGCGAAAATAGAATAGGGGAAGGGTAATTTTAAATTTAAGGACCCAACGGCTAGAGTTTTTGAAATTTTTGCCTTAGGGTTTACACCAGGGACCTAAAAATAATTGCAGAGACCAGTAGAAAATTGCTAAAGCCATGAAATTTTTTGCATGTGCTAATAGCAGCACCTATCCAAGCAGGCCCATTTGATAAAGGAGTATGCTGGCAACTAAACAATGACTTTGATCAATGGTTGTCACTATACCGTTGGACCAAGATGATAGCCTTTTAAGCATTGTGCTTTAGCAATAGGCATCTGATCAAATTTCTCACTCACAGCGGCAGGTTCTATCTTGTTAGTTTCTGTGGCATTTCTCTTGGGTTAACATCTATCTCTAATGACGTAGTAGTTGCGGGGTCAGAATTTTCAAAGGATTAAACAACAAATTGATCTTACAGTTGTCATTATACCATTGATAAAAGATGTAAGGAATTTAAGCTTGTGGTATAGCGATGACCATCCGATCCTCTTTAAGGAATGAAGCGTGAAGTGGGCCCTAAAATGCTAGGTCACACCAACATGTTTTCTTTCTATTGGTTGCAGTCAGTTATGATGTGCCAGTTGTCAAGGTTTTGGGTGCCAAGAAAGAGAAGGAGAAGGGGTCCACTTGCTAGTTTTTGCAGCATGGCACTTTTTGATTTGACAAAGGCTGAGTGAAGTGTCAATTGTGGGGCCTGCCTTCTTAGATGATTAAAGTTCAACAAGATCTCATGGTTTTCATTATATCACTAGGATAAGATGCATAATTTTTAGGATCAGCGGTATAGTGACGATTGTTGATCTTGTTTAAAGATGGGAACCGCTAGGTGGATCTTTTGTTCCTGACTCTTGATGATGCGGTCGTTTCCAATTGGCTAAAGGAAGTGATGACATGAGAGGTTGTTAGTTTATTTGACACTGAGGATAAGGGTGGGGTCTTCTTCCTGCAGACCTGGCTGACTTGGCATCTTATGATTTGATAGAGGTTTGTAGGGAAAACTATGGGGCCAAGATTTTATTGAAATATGGTGATCGTTTTTAATTAAATGGCATCGACAGTTGTCATTATATCTTGATTTGGTTTTTCTAATAGCTTTGGGTTAGCACTTTAGTGACAGGGTGACACCTGTCCACTCCATGCAAAGTAGAGATAAGTTGTTTATTTACCCACATGGCTATATTGAAATTTTCTCATTGGCTGAGAACTCATTTGGGAAAAAGTGAAAAGGGGTTGTGTGGTTTTGTTTGCTAATCATCCGATGTGTTGAAAGAAAATAAAATCAATGGCTTGAATTCAAATTTTCTACTCTGTGACATTGTTCACACCCTATGAATGCTAAGGCCGCCAACTTTTAGTAATGGAAAAATTAATGTGCTATGTGTGGATGGATTGTAAGTAGTTGGAAATGCTATACATCAAAATTGAATCATTGTTTCTCTTCACCGCTCTCATAAGCTTTTCTAGCAAACTAGATTTTCCTCAAGGAGTGATTTCAAGTGAAAAACTTGTAGGTGCCTAGTAGGTCTCTTTTTTGAGTTTAAAAATTGCTTGAAGTCTATGAATGTGTTGCAAGGAAAATTGTCTTGCCAGTTCAAAGTATTTAGGGTTTTCCTCGGGTTTTTATAAATTGTTCTGAGAAGCCCTAGTATAAAAATGCCACCAAAGAGGGATTTTTCTGGAAAGATAGAGTATAAAGAAAGAGGTGTCCTTGATGATTTAATGCAATTATTACCTCATTCAGATGATGTGGTAGCTAGATTAAAAGAGCTAGTTTCGAGAAACCCTAGGGATTCTATTGTAGATGGACTCCATGATAGAGGGAATTGGATGAGAGACGCCAGGGTGGGAAAAGATCATAATGGCCTAATTTTATTTAGATCAACATACTCACAGATAAATTCCTATGCCCTGCTTAGTAATATTTGGTAGTTTGATATAGGGAAGATGGTGGTTCCCGGAGTATTCATGGATGCAGAGTTGTTGATCCAAATTGCCAAATGTTATGATCTTGTGACAAAGTGTGTCAAGGACATAAATGGGAAGCAACTAATCAGCATCATAAATGATCAGATTAGGGAGGTTTTTTCACTGAATGACCCTTCTGTGGGGTTAGAGAAAATAGATTTCAAAGAATTTATAGAAATATATGAAGCACAGAGGGATTATTTGGGAGCAGGGCCTCTAAGGGAATTTCTAGAGGAGATTGGATCCATGTGTGTCATCAGTTGAAGCACACTAGAGCTTTTTAGGGTAGATTTGTTGAGTAAGAGAGTACATGAGGTCTATAAGTCATTAAATTTGATTCTAGGGCATGATGAAGCAACTCATATGCCAATACCCTACATTTTTATGATAGTACAATCATTGCACCCCCAAATGGCACTAATTTTTTATTTTGCATCTCATTTGGCTGATCTTATTCATGAAGGATTGATGGGAATCAAGAACATGAAGGTTAGTAGGCCTTTTGGGTGGTATTCTATGCTTATGCATATGTTCTTATACAAAGGTTATAATTTCTTCAGCTCGACATTCAACATTGTGAAGGAGAGAAATGGAGAAACCCTTCCAATCCAGCTATGGACCACAACTTTGTCATCAGATAGAATTTATGCCAGTTACATTGCTTTTGACAGGGATTTTTCTTCAAGGCTCATAACCTTGTTATTTTTGGACAATCCTAGAATCCCAAGGGAGCTATTAAGGTTGATTAGACTAAAGAAATACTATTAGGACATTACTATAGTCCACAATTTTGGGGATATAATCTTGTATCCAATTTCTATAGTATTTAGGGTTTATGGTTGCAGAAAGGCACCATACATTTTACCTTATTAGGTCCCCTTAAAGGTAGGGCATGCTGAAATATTAAGACAAAATGGTGAGTTGTAGGAGACCACTCTCATTGGTAAGGGAAGGGGAACTTTCTTCCCAGACATAACCATAGCACATCAGTATGTTATTACTAAGGGAGGTTGGGTCCATTTGAATAAAGTTCTACAGCCCTATAGAATGACAATGACTACCATTAGGTGTGAAGATATAGAGGGTTTCCTCTCAAGAATGTTTAGAGAAAAGGTAAGGTGTGCTCTTATTGAGCATCAATTTAATTTTCCTCAAGATGCGATAAGGAATGAGTTTGACCTTCAAACTCAAGAGATTAAGAAAGAGAAATGGATCATCTACAAGAAGTCTTTAGATTTCATTAGAAATTTTGACAAAGCATATGACCCATTAAATGATTTTGAGCCATGCGCAAGGAAAGTAGATGCCCTTTTGGAACATTTTGAAGGCATCATGCATGTGGTAAATGAAAAGTGGGCTTTTGTAAGCAAGACAGACCCTGAAAGAGCTAGGCACATTTTGAGCTAGCTAAATATATGAAATTGACTCCAAAGGGATCTTATACAATGTAGAAGAAGAGAGGTTACACTATTCTCTTACCACCACAACAGAGAGGTGAAGATCTTCCTTCTACCTCAAAAGGAAAAAGACCCATGGATGATCTAGCAATGTAGGGACCCTCTCCTAAGAGGTAGAGACAATAAGAGGTAAGGCTAGGAGAGGAAGCTTATTCTCCTTCTCAATCCCCGATCTAGTTAGATGAACATGAGGTAGTAGAGAAATTGGTACAAATGAGGAATGAGGGAAACATTTTTGTTTCCAATGATGAGATGCAAGAAGGGATGCCTGAGGCACCAAAGGAGGTGGCCAAGGATCTTACAGTTGAGGATTTTGAGGGTAAACAAATGGACCCTATCCTGAAACAAGCCAGTGATTCTTTCATAGTTGATGAAAAATTTATCAAAACCAGGGCATTCTCCCAATTTTTATGGAGAATGAAAATAAACCAATATAAAGAGATCTGTGAGAAGAAAAAGGAAGAGTTCCCTGATAGGGCCATAACCGAAATAGAAAGTAAGACCAAGGTAGAGATGGTCAAGTAGTTTGAAAAAATTACACCTGAGGAGGGAAGCACCATGGTTCATACTGCAGGAGTGCTAATTTTTCCAGAATGGGACAATGCTGATGCAATTTTCTTTGATTAGGTCAGAAAGAGCAAGATAAAAATGTTGCTACTACAGAGTAGGCCAAACAAGCTGCTAGGGGAATTTCTTTCTCAGATGATCATGTAGCCTTGGTCATGTGGTCCCTAAAGAGGGAGGATGATAAAGGAAGAAAATAGGCTCTCTCTACAGGATATGCAGGTAGTTTATTGGTACAGAGAGTAGGAGAGACTTCTAGTGTGGAAGCATCAAAATTGATTTTGGAGACTACCAAATTCAATGTTAAAGTGGCAGAGAAGGATACACAAGAAAAGGAATAGCTTAGGCTCAAATTTTCAATTGTCCTTAAGTCCTATAATGATCTCAAGATGGAGTTGATCCAGAAGGATAAATTGATTGCTCTACTATTAGGGCCCCAGGATCACAAGTCTCCCCAATTGGCTATTTCTGACAGGCCTACAGTTGCTTCTTCCTCTAGCCCAATTGTTGAACTTCCACCATCCCCCTACCCAGAGACTAGTATGGATGCAACGATTAGTTGGGAAAAATAAAGATTAATAGAGGAGACTAATAAATTAAGGGAAATAAGAGTACAACTGGAGAAGGAAAAAGATGAAAATGTGAAGGCCACAGCTTTGGCAAACTAGAAGTATGAAGAAAAATTGATAGATGCAATCATGCAGTTTGCATATGATTTGAAGCCCCCCATTTTCCATAGTCATGTTAGTAAGTTACATTCTTTATTTGAAACTTTGAATAAGGAGAAGACTGAAATGTCACCAATTTTGAAGAAATGGATTGAGAGATCTCCTAGTATAAAGTAATTTTGTATGTTATCTAAAGATCAAGAGGACCCTAATCCATTGATTAAGCCAGTGCATCAGACTATCAAGAAAATGGTACAATATGGCATCATTTTGGATAATTTTATTAGAAGATCAAGTATGTTGAAAGATGAATTAATGCTTTCAAACTATGAGCTGGTGCCCACCATTTTCACAGATAAGGGAAAATTTAAAGAATCATATCTATGGAGAGAAGAGATGGCTGTACTTTTGTCAAAAAGGGTGACTAGTGTCCTAAGTGACACCTTTTCTTTTAGCAGTGTTATCAAGTTGTTAATAAATGCCAAATCAATGTTTGATAATATTCAGCATAAGGTCACTCAGATTGAAAATGAGTGGGAACAATTATCAAGTAATAGGAGTGAGTTTGCAAGTTTTGAGTTCCCAAGTGAAGAGGTGTACAATAAATGGAGGTATTAGTACATACCTCATGTTGAAAAAGTTAATACTCCACTAGCCTCATAAAGGAAGTAAAGGCAGTTACTTTTTGAGTCATAAAGGTTGTTGAGATACAAGAATACATTCATTGTAGGATTGATTACAAGACATTGTGATCAGATTTGTTGAAAGAAGCCAAGGACATCATTGAAGACATAAAGCAGGGAAGCTCAACTACAAAAATCTCACCTACTTGATTGGTGTATTTATTGTAAACTTTTTAAGGTTGTAAAAATTTTTAGGTTAGAAATTTTGTAAACCATAGAATAATCGGTAGCTTGTTGCATCTCCTTGTATATAAAGGATTTTTCACCATCATTCTAGGCATTGAGAGTTTACGAGTTAAAAAGATAAAATTTCTGAAACCCTAGCCCTCAGTTGGGGATTGTAATATATTGTATTGTTCTTCATCAAGAAAATAGAAAAGAAGTACAGGTTGCTGCTGCTATTTTGCAAGTTTATCATTTAGAATATGATGTATACAACTTTCAAAGGTTAGACTTAATACAAATTTCAAATCTTTGTCTCTCCTTTGAGTTTATTCTGGAAATCTTTAAGTCTTCTAGAGATTTATATGTATATATTTAGCTTTGAGTTCTAATCTAGGATTGGATTAAATACTGCTTAGGGTGGGATACATGTTTACTGAATTCATTTGAGGATTTTCTAAAAAGTAGGAAAGAGTTGGAATGTCTTGTATTTATGTTTAAAGACCAGTTATTTTCCAAATATCTTTGTATTCATTCTATCCTCTGATCTTCCACCCAATGGATAGGGCATTGACCTGTATTTCCCTATTTTCCTTTGTGTAGAATGATTGACATCTTTTGATTTTGAAACATAAATCAATACTAATTTTTTAACATTTTATTTACTTTATATTTTGTTCCAACCAGTGATGGAGATTCAATGAATAATAGGTTGGTATTTAGTACTTTCTTACTATCATCTGTTGTAAGATCCAGTATTAGGTAAAGAACAGAGTTATATCTATTGGATCAGGTGTACTCGCCTTGGTTTTGCAGAGCCAAAAGTGAAGAGGGCAGTCGTTTCCCTATAGTTGGTCCAGTTGCTTATAGATTTCCTACATTTGGAATTAACCACTCCTTAACATCAGTCATAAGCATATTGGTATCTCTTGGAGTGTAAAATATTTTTCAAACCAACAAAATGGTGACTTTTCTAGGGATTTGTTAAGAAAATTATAAGTAACATAGGTACAAGTTGAGCTAGACTCTTGGCCTGCTTATTTTTCAAACCAGTTGGTTACCTTACACATAGAGTTGATTCCTCTCCAATTTCTACCTACCCTTCCCTATTTGTTTAAAATCATAGAAAATCCGACATAGCTTGGGTGGCGACTCTAAAACATCTCTGTACTATTACTATATAAAATATTACTATATCACTATGAGTTTCAAAAATACAAGGTCTTGGAGGAAGGAACACCTAGAGGTAAGTTTTCAAGGTGAGCTTCCTACCACATCTAGATGAGGCCAGGTTAGGAGTGAAAAAAGTATCAGTGACATGTCTCTTACCTGGAAGAAAAAGGGGAACTCAAGACAAGAAGGTCTTGCTCCTCTTGGTTAGGAAGGAAATGCCTCAGAATATGAGGAGGTGATTGATGTGGGTTTAAAATAGTATGGGGATTATTATTCCCCTATAGAGAGAGAGGGTGCAAGATTACCCCACAATAGGAAAATAGTCCCAAATAGATGGTATGGGGGGGAGAGATGATCTAGAAGTAAAAGAAAGGGTGGACAAGATTTTGTTCCCCCTTTCACCCTTGGTTCATCATTTCCCCAGGGCCTCCATGAATCTCAAGATCAACAAGAAGAGCCCCAAGCACAACAAGTTGAATCTGAAAAAAATTTGCCTAATTCTGAGGAAATATTTGAGGAAGTGTATGAGTTGGAAATGAGAATTCATGAACAAGAAACTATTAGGTAGAAGAGACAAAAGGAAAAAGAAGAAAAAGTCAGACATGCCATGATAAGGGCTAACCAATTAAGAAGGCAGCTGTTAAATTTAGAGGCTATGAATTTTGTTCCCATTTCTGAACAAACAAGTGAACAGCCTGTTGTCCACCAGAGTTTTGAAACAAAGGATCCAAAGGATAAGGGAAAGCAAAAGGTGATGGGTATTTCAATCAAGGAACCTATAGGCCCTAAAATCCCTATGGATCAAACTCTAAGATTGGAAGTAGACCTTGAAAAAGCTAAAAGGGGACAAGAATTGTTAGCTAAAGAACTTGAAAAGGAAGAATTAGAGGCTTCAGCATTAGAAATGAGAAAAAAAATTGATTTTCTAAGATGGTCTACAGGACCCAAAAAATTTATTAATTCCACCATGACACAAGGAACTAATGTTGCAAACATAGCTAGTCACACAACTGGTGTTCACCCACTAGGAGGGCTTAAAAGCTCTGCCATAGAAAACACTAATGCATCTACATCTAAGGGTGCTGGTATATCCAATAATATAGGCTCTATTCATGAAAGATGAAATAGTTGGTGTTCACTGGCATCCCTGTGTATCCTAATCCTATCCTTAAAGAAATTAGGAAGAAGCTCCCTAAATTTACTAGAAGTAATGTTGTTACTTGTGAAGAACACCTAAAAAAGTTTATTCATGTAATTGATGATTATAACATTGTGCCTGATGATGTTATAATGAAATTATTTGTACAATCTCTAACAGAAGATTCAAGGGATTGGTTTAGGGCTTTTCCATAGGGTAGCATAGGTTCATGGGATCAACTTAGGCATTGTTTCAAAGAATAGTATGGTGACAAAACACATGAGGGTTTTATGCTAAATGAATTTAATAACATAAAAAATAATTTCAATGAGGATGTTATTGAGTTTAATGTCAGATTCCAAAAGGCCATGCATAAGTTATTGCAGGTCATCAGCCTGGATGAAAGAGTGTGTCTTGTCACATATTTAAATGTTTTTGACTCTAAGATGGGCTACCTTTTGAGAGAAAAAAATCCAAGGAGTCTTGTTGAACCTTACAAATTAGCTATGAACATAGAGAGTAACCGAAGAATTTCAGGAAAGTTGGGAAGAAGGGAAGACAACAAATCACCATTACTCAATAGAAAGGATCCAGGAAATCCTATGAGTGTAAAACCTAAGGATGATGATAGCTTGAAGTAGATATTGAAATAAATAAAGGACTTGAAGCTTGGTGAAAATAGAAATAATAAAATTACAAGAGGAGATAAGCCTCATTTTAATAATTTTAGCAAGTTACCAAGAATGCAGAATTATCCTTATAATACTCAATGTAAAGATGGGAAGCCTATTCTTCCTGACAAAAAGGATAAACCAAATGATAGGACCCTGGATCCATTGCAAAGAAACTCAATGAATGTGTTGGAAGAGGTCCCATGGTGTATTGCTTGTCAGTCACCACATGATCCTAATTATTGTGTCATATCCCAGAGTGTCTCTTCACAAGATGAAGAAGAGTCTACTGAGGAACAACCTTAAGATGACCAGGGATGTGGAATGGTTTCCTTCCATATTTGGGATGAGGTTGACTCTACTGAAGAGGATGAAAATCAGGATGTTTTTCATTCTTAGGCCAAAACTGAATCCTACCATCAACAAGTTTTTTTAGATGAGGATAGTGAATTTGATAATGTCTAATGCAATGTTTTGAGGGATAAGGAAGTGGTTGTTTTAAGGAGGCCTTCTAATGAGGAAATTTCCTTAATAATAATAGAAATGGTTACTCAAGCTAAAACAAATTACAACCTAAGAAATAGAGTAATTGGTAGTCCAAATCAAAAGCCTGCTGGAATTTTCATCAAGAAAATAGACAAAGATGTAAAAATATCATAGGACAAGTCTAAAGATGAAAGTGCTATTGATAAGGTCAAAATAAAGAAAAATGCTAAACCTAACATTGTTTATAAGATAAAATCCAAACCCATAGCTGAGGTTCTTCCAGTTTTGCAGAAAGAGAATGAATCCCATAATAAAAAAACTACAAACATATCCATCCAGGAGATTGATAAAGAAGTTGTAAATTCAAAGCCACATATCTTTGATTCAAAATATGTCCCAATTCATATGAGTAAACTATTGTCTCAAATTACTATTAAAGTTCCATTGCTGGAGATGATAAGAATAGAAGAACACAAAGAAAAGGCATTAAATTGGGTAAATGGTGTAGTATCTATGGATTCTCAAAAAATAGAAGGAACTGAGAGACAAATAGCAACTATGAATGATGAAGATGGAAATTGCAGTGAGAAGATTGTTTTTGAAATTCCCCAAATTTATTTGGATACAAATGTTGTTAGTACTATAGCAGGAACAGTTGATCATTTTTTCTTGACTCGGTAGATAAATGGAAAGTTGCTAAAAAATTGTATGATTGATTCTGGAGAATCAAATACTATTATGCCTACTGAGGTTATGAAGTCATTGGGATTAAAGGTGTACACACCCCATGGTAGGTGTCAAGAAATGGATTCAAGGGAGGTACTAGTTGTAGGTTCTATCAAGGCCCTACCTTACAAACCAGTTGCATACTCCAATACGCAATTGACCATGAGTGTTTTGGTAGTGGATATTCCTCCCCAGTATGGGATGCTACTATCAAGAAAGTGGAGTGCTTCTATGGGAGGCAATATACAATGTGACTTGTCATTTTCTACTTTTAATTTGGAAGGACAGAATATCAAGGTCACTAGGGAATCTAGAACTCCACATATGATTGAAGAGGAAGAAGAAGATACCATGAATTGTTTCCTTGATACTGACATTAATGCTTTCAAGGTTCAAGGTAAGGAAGTAGAGGGGGATGTTGAGCTAGTCCACAAGTCAAAAAACTAGGAGGGATGGATTGACCTTGATAGTTTATGGACCATGTACTTTGATAGAGAAAATTCAAAGGAAGGGTCCAGATCTGGAATATTGCTCATATCTCCAAATGGTAAAAATTTCAAATTCTCCTTTACTTTGTTATTTTCATGTACAAATAATGTTTCAGAATATGAGGCTCTATTAATAGGTCTAAGGTTGGCATCAAGGCATAGTATAAAATGCTTGAAAGTAATTGGTGACTCTAAGTTAGTTGTTTCCCAAGTTAGATCAAAGTATGCTTCCAAAAATGAGAAATTAAAGTAGTATAGGAATGTAGTGTGGGATGAGATTGAAAGCTTTAGTGCTTTTAATATTTGTTGGGCAGAAAGAAGTCAAAACAGAATGGTAGACTTGTTGGATAATGTGGCCCTCAGTCCTGAAGATGTTACATTTGTAGATATATCCAATATCAAGGTACAAGCCAGGCCCTCCATCCCTGATAATGTGGATAATTGGCAGGTTTTTTCTGAAGACCAAGACATATTAAGGTTCCTCCAGTGTGAATCCCATTTTGGTGATAAAGAAAATGTATTTCAACACTTATTTTGATATAGTGAATGGTAAAGATGTCATTTTTGGGAAAGAGGTTTTGCAGTTAAAATCAAATAGAGTTCCAAAAGGATTGGTTGCCCTGGAAAGGGCATTTGATAATAAAGATAAAGTTTTTTCTACTAATACTGATAAAACCAATGAGCTTGAAGAAATAAACTTGGGAACAAGAATAGTTCCCAAAAAGGTTTATATAGGCAAGTGTCTATCCCCAAGAATTAGAAAAAAATTGATTGACCTTCTCAGAAAATTCAGACATGTTTTTGCTTGGTCTTATGAAGATCTCAAGGCTTATAGAGAGGATATCTTTCAACATAAGATTCCACTCAAGGAAGGAAGAAAACCTTTTAGACAAAAGTTGAGACCTGTTAACCCTAACCTGGCACCTAAAATGCAGGGTGAACTCAAAAAGATGATGGATGCTAGGATAATCAAGCCTATTAGACATTCCACTTGGGTTTCAAATTTGGTGGCTGTTAGAAAGAAAAATGGTGACATTAGGTTATGTGTAGATTTTAGAAATCTTAACATAAACTCTCTGAAGGATAACTATGGATTACCAAATATGGAGAACATGTTACAAAAGGTCACTGGGTCAGAATTAATGTCTATGATGGATGGTTTTTCTAGTTACAACCAGGTAATGGTCAAAGACACAGAGCAATTCAGAACAACATTTACAACCCCATGGGGGACATATGTTAATGTGAGGATGCCTTTTGGGTTGACTAATGCTAGTGCCACTTTTCAAAGGGCTATGGATGTGGCCTTTGCAGATTTTATTGATAGGTTTATGGTGGTATATCAAGATGACTTGACATCTTTTTCAACCAAGGAGGAGCAACATTTCCAACATCTAGAGAAGATTTTCATTAGAGCATTAGATTATGGGGTTTCTTTGAACCCAAAGAAATGCATTTTTGGTGTGGTAGAAGGAAAGCTTTTAGGGCATATTGTTTCAAAGGATAGCATGAGGATAGACCCTGAAAGGGTGCTAGCTATTGATAAACTATCATTAGCAAAGAATATCAAGGGGATTCAGTCTTTTCTAGGATAGGTCAATTTCTTAAGAAGGTTTATCACAAACTTTGCAGAGATTAGCATTCCCATATCAAGAATGTTGAAGAAAGGAGAAAAGGTTGAGTGGAATGTGGAAGCAATATAGGCTTTTAGTGACATTAAAAATGCTATCAACCATGCCCCAGTCTTCAAAACACCAGATTACAGCAAACCTATGCAGATCTTTTCCTTTGCATCTGCCCACACTATTGCAATAGTACTATTATAGAAAAATGCTAATGGTTTTGAGCAACCTATTTCTTTTTTCAGTAAGACTTTGCAGGCAGTAGAATTAAATTATGATATTATTGAAAAACAAGCTTATGCCTTGGTAAAGACTATCAAAACATTTAGATGTTATCTAGTTGGAGCCACAGTAGTTTCCTATGTCCCAAGTGCTGTAGTCAAGGATATCTTTGTCCAATAGGAGGTTTCAAGAAGGAGATGTAGGTGGATCAATAGGATTCAAGAGTTTAATATTGACATCCACATTACAAAGCTAGTAAGAGGGTTGGGCCTGGCAAAATTGATGGCTCAAAGTAACTTAAATGCAAATCAAATAAATATGTTGGAAGAAAATCAGAGACCTTTTGTGCATAACACGGACTATTGTGAGTGGTACAAGGACATTGTCAAGTACTTGCAAAAGATGGTTTTACCCCTTGAGTTAGATGATAACAAGAAAAGAACAATTAAACTTCACTCTATAATATATGCAATCATAAATGGTGAATTGTGGTGGAGGAGTAATCAAGGTGTCTTACTTAAGTGTGTTGATCAAGATAAGGCTAAACTTTTGATGGATGAAATGCATAATGGGATTTGTGGAGGACATTATATGGCAAAGACTATAGCCCATAAGATCATTAGGTCAGGTTTTTGGTGGCCATAGCTTTTCAAAGATACCAATCAGTTTGTAAAAAGGTGTGATCCTTGTCAGAGATTTGTAGGGAAATTAAAATTCAATGGAAATTTGCCTCTCAAACTTGTTTCTGTTCAGTCTCCTTTCCAGAAGTGGGGTATGGATTTCATTAGTGAAATCCCTAATAAGTCTAGTGGTGGACATGCTTGTATCCTAGTGGAAACTGATTATTTCACCAAGTGGGTTGAAGCGATCCCCTCAAGAAGATCAACTAGCAAAGTGGTAATAGACTTTATGATGCAAAATATCCTAACAAGATTTGGTTTCCTAGAGACCATAGTTGTTGATAATGCAATGTGTTTTAGGTCAGAAGAGTTTGTTCACTTCTATCAAAAAAATGGTATAAATATTTCATATTCATCTCCCTATCATCCACAAGGCAATTGGCAGGTAGAATCTAGCAACAAGAGTTTGATTAAAATTCTAAAAAGAGTCCTGGATAAAAATAAGAAGGCCTGGGATTCTAAATTGTTACAAGCCTTATGGGCTGACAAGGTTACAATCAAGAAAGCAATAGGATGTGCCCCTTTTGACTTGGTATATGGGATCAATGCAAGATTACCTCAGAACAATTTGTTACAGATGTACCAGTTCATTCAGGCATATGATGATGATGTGGAAGAAGATATGGCTATCAGAATAAATGATTTAATTCAATTGAGTGACATAAGAAATGATGCACATGATAAAAATGGGAAGATGCAGGCCCAGTGTAAAGTATTGTATGACAAAAGGACTACTCAAAGGAATTTTATAAGTGGTGACATGGTCCTAATGTAGAATGCAAGACTAGAAGAGAAAGGAAAGCATGGGAAATTTGATCCCATCTGGTTAGGCCCATATATTATTGAGGAAAAATGGGGAGAAAATTCTTATCTATTAAAGGATCTAATAGAAGAGCTTTTCGAATTGCCCATTCATGGTCAATTCTTAAAATTTTATTTTTCTTAAAATCTCCTGAGTCCTTGTGTAGGTTTAGTTTTAAATTTTTGTGTAAAATTCTATATTTTTGTCGAAGTTTTGTTCTGGTCTACTCTTCAAGGAGATTCTAGTTTTCTCATTGTATCTATGGGAGATACACATCCCCCAGCATGAGCCACTATTATCACTATATAAATTTTTCCATCTTTGTGCTAATATTTTTGAAAATGATCCAAGTTATTGACCTAATGGAAGGATTTTATGGTAAAAATCATAAGTTTGATCAAAGCCCTAACCGGTCCTGAGTCTTGTTATAATTTCATGTTACTTTTTGGCTCACTAATCCTCCAAAATACGCATGTGCTAATTTTCAACCCCTTTAACCCATTGCTTTACATGTTATATCGTTAGGTTATCGGGTGGGGTACCTTTTTAATTATTTCTTTCAAAGCCTAAGTTTTTGATGAATTTTTCCTAAGTATCAACCTTTTGAAACTTCTGGCTATTGTTGAATTGTAAGACTGCCCGTTGTCAAAATATTTGACATGTGCTTTAATGACAAAGCACCACCTATCCAAGTGGGCCCATCTAGTAAAGGTGTGTGTTGGAAACTAAACAATGACTTTGATCAATGGTTGTCGCTATATCATTGGACCAAGATGATAGCCTTTTAAGCATGGCGCTTTAGCGATAGGCGTCTGATCAAATTTCTCACTGACAGCGGTAGGTTCTAGCTTGTCAGTTTTCATGGCATTTCTCTTGGGTTGACATCTGTCTCTAATGACATAGAAGTTGTGGGGTTGGAATTTTCAAAGGATTAAACAACAGATTGATCTTACGATTGTCGTTATACCATTGATAAAAGATGTAAGGAATTTAAGCTTATAGTATAGTGATGACCATCCGATCCTCTTTAAGGAATACAACGTGAAGTGGGCCCTCAAACACTAGGTCACACTGACATGTTTTCTTTCTATTGGTTGTAGTCATTTATGATGTGGTAGTTGTCAAGGTTTTGGGTGCCGAGAAAGAGAAGGATAAGGGGTCCACTTGCTAGTTTTTGCAGCATGGCACTTTTTGATTTGACAAAGGCTGAGCGAAGTGTCAACTGTGGGGCATCCCTTCTCAGATGATTAAAGTTCAATAAGATCTCATGGTTGTCGTTATACCACTAGGATAAGATGCACATTTTTTAGGATCAGTGGTATAGCGATGGTCGTTGATCTTGTTTAAAGATGGGAACCGCTAGGTGGATCTTTTGTTGTTGACTCTTGATGATGTAGTCATTTTTGATTGGCTAGAGGTCATGATGACATGTGAGGTTTTCAGTTTATTTGACACTAAGGATAAGGGTGGGGTCTTCCTCCTACAAACTTGGCTGACTTGGCATCTTATGATTCGATAGAGGTTTGTAGGGAAAATTGTGGGGCCAAGATTTTATTAAAATATGGTGATCATCCAATTACATGGCATCAACGGTTGTTGTTATATCTTGATTTGGTTTTTCTGATAGTTTTGGGTTAGTGCTTTAATGACAGGGTGACACCCATCTGCTCCGTGCAAAGTAGAGATAAGTTGTTTAATTCCCCACATGGCTATATTGAAATTTTCTCATTGGCTAAGAAATCATTTGGGAAAAAGTGAAAAGGGGTTGCGTGGTTTTGTTTGCTGATCGTCTGATGTGCTAAAAAAAAATAAAAATCGATAGCTTGAATTCAAATTTTCTACTCTGTGACATTGTTCACACCTTTTGAATGCTAAGGCCACCAACTTTTAGTAATGGTTAAATTAATGTGCTATGTGCAAATGCATTGTAAGTAGTTGGCAAAGATATACATCAAAATTGAATCATTGTTTCTCTTCACTGCTCTCATAAGCTTTTCTAGCTAACTGGATTTTCCTCAAGGAGTGATTTCAAGCGAAAAACTTGCAGGCGCCTGGTAGGTCTCTTTTTTGACTTTAAAAATTGCTTGAAGTTTGTGAAGGTGTTGCAAGGAAAATTGTGTTGCCAGTTCAAAGTATTTAGGGTTTTCCTCAGGTTTTTATAAATTGTTCTGAGAAGCCCTAGTATAAAATGCCGCCAAAGAGGAATTTGTCTAGAAAGATAGAGTACAAAGATAGAGGTGTCTTCAAGGATTTAATGCAATTATTACCTCATTTAGATAATGGGGCAGCTAGATTAAAAGAGCTAAATCCAAGAAACCCTAGGGATTCTATTGCAGATGGACTCCATGATAGAGGGAATTGGATGAGAGACACTAGGCTGGGAAAAGATCATAATGACTTGATTTTATTTAGATTAGCATACTCAAAGAGAAATTCTTGTGCCTAGCTTAGTAATGTTTGGTAGTTTGATATAGGGAATTTGGTGGTTCCTAGAGTATTCATGGATGCAGAGTTGTTGATCCAAATTTCCAAATGTTATGATCCTGTGACAAAGTGTTTCAAGGACATAAATGGGAAGGACCAAATCAGCATCACAAATGATGAGATTAGCGAGGTTTTTACAATGAATGACCCTTTTGTGGGGTTAGAGAAAATAGATTTCATAGAATTTACAGAAATATATGAAGCACATAGGGATTATTTGAGAGCAAAGCCTCTAAGGGAATTTCTAGAGAAGATTGGATCCATGTGTGTCATCGGTCCAAGCACACCAGAGCCTTTTAGGGTATATTTTTTTAGTAAGAGAGCACAAGAGGTATATAAGTCATTAACTCTGATTCTAGGGCATGATGAAGCAACTCATATGCCAATACCATACATGTTTATGATGGTACAATCATTCCACCCCCAATTGGAACTAATTTTTTATTTTGCATCTCATTTGGCTAATCTTATTCATGAAGGATTGAGGGGAATCAAGAACATGAAGGTTAGTAGGCCTTTTGGGTGGCATTCTATGCTTATGCATATGTTCTTATACAAAGGTCATAATTTCTTCAACTTGATAGTCAACATTGTGAAGGAGGGATATGGAGAAACCCTTCCAATCTAGCTATGGACCATGACTCTATCATGGGATTGAATTGATGCCAGTTACATTGCTATTGATAGGGATTTTACTTCAAGGCTCAAAACCTTGTTATTTTTTGACAATCCTAGAATCCCAAGGGATTTTTTTAAGGTTGATTAGACCAAAGGAATACTGTCAGGACATTACTATAGTCCACAATTTTGGGGATATAATCTTGGATCCTATTTCTACAGTATTTAGGGTTTATGGTTGCTGAAAAGAACCATACATTTTACCTTATCAGGTCCCCTTGAAGGTAGGGTATGCTAAAATATTAAGATAGATTGGTGACTTGTAGGAGACCACTCTCACTGGTAAGGGAAGGGAAACTTTCTTCCCAGACATAACCATAGCACATAAGTATGTTATTACTAAGGGAGGTTGGGTCCACTTGAATAAAGCTCTACATCCCTACAGAATGACAATGACCACCATCAGGTGTGTAGATATAGAGGGTTTCCTCTCAAGAATGTTTAGAGAATAGGTAAGGTGTGCTCTTATTGAGCATCAATTTAATTTTCCTCAAGATGTGATAAGGAATGAGTTTGACCTTCAAACTCAAGAGATTAAGAAAGAGAAATAGATCATCTACAATAAGTTTGTAGATTTCATTAGAAATTTTGACAAAGCATATGACCCATTAAATGATTTTGAGCCATGCGCAAGGAAAGTAGATGCCCTTTTGGAACATTTTGAAGGCATCATGCATGCGGTAAATGAAAAGAGGGCTATTGTAAGCAAGAAAGACCCTAAAAGAGCTAGGCATATTTTGAGCCAGCC
Organism: Chamaecyparis obtusa; assembly: GCA_027943335.1. Taxonomy (NCBI): domain Eukaryota; kingdom Viridiplantae; phylum Streptophyta; class Pinopsida; order Cupressales; family Cupressaceae; genus Chamaecyparis; species Chamaecyparis obtusa. The sequence continues at coordinate 41,423 of BSBK01005092.1, forward strand.
AAAATATATGAAATTGACTCCGAAGGTAGTTTATACAATGCAGAAGGAGAGTGGTTACACTGTTCTCTTACCACCATAATAGAGAGGTGAAGATATTCCTTCTACCTCAAAAGGAAAAATACCCATGGATGATTCGGCAATGCAGGGACCCTCTCCTAAGAGGCAGAGACCAGAAGAGGTAAGGCCAAGAGATGAAGCTTATTCTCCTTCTCAATCCCCCATCCAGTTAGATGAACATGGGGTAGTGGAACAATTGGTACAAATGAGGAATGAGAAAAACATTTTTGTTTCCAATGATGAGTTGCAAGAAGGGATGCCTAAGGCACCAAAGGAGGTGGCCATGGATCTTACAGTTGAGGAGTTTGAGGGTAAAAAAATGGACCCTATCCTAAAACAAGCCAGTGATTCTTTCATAGCTGATGACAAATTTTTCAAAACTAGGGTATTCTCACAATTTTTATGGAGAATGAAAATAAACCAATATAAAGAGATCTGTGAGAAGAAAAAGGAAGAGTTCCTTGATAGGGACATAATAGAAATAGAAAGTGAGACCAAGGCAGAGATGGTCAAGTAGTTTGAAAAAATTACTCCTGAGGAGGGAAGTGTCATGGTTCATACTATAAGAGTTCTATTTTGCCAGAATGGGACATTGTTGATGCAATTATCTTTGATCAGGTCAGAAAGAGCAAGATAAAAACTCTTGCTGCTGTAGAGCAAGCCAAACAAGTTTCTAGGGGAATTTTTGTCTCAGAGGATCATGTAGCTTTGGTCATGTGGTCCCTAAAAAGGGAGGAAGATTAAGGAAGAAAAGAGGCTCTCTCTACAGGATATGCAGGTAGTTTATTGGTATAGAGAGTAGGAGAGACTTCTGGTGTGGAAGCATCAAACTTAATTTTGGAGATTGTCCAATTCAATGTTAAATTGGTAGAGAAGGATGCACAAGAAAAGGAATAGCTTAGGCTCAAATTTTCAATTGTCCTTAAGTCCTATAATGATCTCAAGATGGAGTTGATCTAGAAGGATAAATTGATTGCTCAGCTATCAGGGCCCCAGGATCACAAGTCTCCCCAATTGGAAATTTCTGACAAGCCTATAGTAGCATATTCCTCTAGCCCAATTGTTGAACTTCCACCATCCCCCTACCTAGATACTAGTATGGATGCAAGGATTAGTTGGGAAAAACAAAGATTAACAAAGGAGACGAATAAATTAAGCGAAATAAGAGTACAACTGGAGAAGGAAAAAGATGAAAATATGAGGGCCAAAACTTTGGCAAACCAGAAGTATGAAGAAAAAATGACAGATGCAATCATGTAGTTTGCATATTATTTGAAGCCCTCCATTTTCCATAGTAATGTCAGTAAGTTACATTCTTTATTTGAAACTTTGAATAAGGAGAAGACTGAAATGTCACCAATTTTGAAGAAATGGATTGAGAGATCTCCTAGTATAAAGCTATTTCATATGTTATCTAAATGTCAAGAGGACCTTGAACCATTAATTAAGCCAGTGCATCAGACTATTAAGAAAATGGTACAATATGGAATCATTTTGGATAATTTTAATAGAAGATCAAGTATTTTGAAAGCTGAATTAATGCTTGCAAACTATGAGCTGGTGCCCACCATTTTCATAGATAAGGGAAAATTTAAAGAATCATATCTATGGAGAGAAGAGATGCATGCACTTTTTTCAAAAAGGGTGACTAGTGTCCTAAGTGACACCTTTTCTTTTAGCAGTGTTATCAAGTTGTTAATAAATGCCAAATCAATGTTTGATAATATTCAGCATCAGGTCACTCAGATTGAAAATGAGTGTGAACACTTATCAAGTAATAGGAGTGAGTTTGCAAGTTTTGAGTTCCCAAGTGAAGAGGTGTACAATAAATGGAGGTATCAGTACATACCTCATGTTGAAAAAGTTAATACTCTGCCAGCTTCGTAGAGCAGGTTAAGGCAGTTACTTTTTGAGTCATAAAGGTTGTTGAGATAGAGGAAGACATTCATTACAGGATTGATTATGAGATATTGTGATCAAATTTGTTGAAAGAAGCCAGGGACATCATTGAAGACATAAAGTAGGGTGGCTCAGCTACAAATATCTCACCTACTTGATTAGTGTATTTATTGTAAAATTTTTGAGGTTGTTTTAAAATTTTTTAGGTTAGAAATTTTGTAAACCCTAGAATGATCAATAGCTTATTGCATCTCCTTGTATATAAAGGATTTTTCACGATCATTCTAGGCATTGAGAGTTTAGGAGTTAAAAAGAAGAAATTTCTACCCTATCCCTCAGTCGGGGATTGTAATATATTGTATCATTCTTCATCAAGAAAATATAAAAGTATAGGTTGTTGTTGCGCTTTTGCAAGTTTATCATTCAAAATATGATGTATACAACGTTCAAAGGTTATACTTAACACAAATTTCAAATCTTTGTCTCTCCTTTGATTTTATTCTGTAAATCTTTAAGTCTTCTTGAGATTTATATGTATTTATTTAGCTTTGAGTTCTGATCTAGGATTGGATTAAATACTGCTCAGGGTGGGATAAATGTTTACTGAATTCATTTGAGGATTTTCTAAAATGAGGGAAAGAGTTGGAATGTTTTATATTTATCTTTAAAGACGAGCTATTTTCCAAATATCTTTGTATTCATTTTGTCCTCTGATCTTCCGCCCAATGGATAGGGCATTGGCTTTTATTTCCCTATTTTGCTTTGTGTAGAATGATTGACATCTTGTGATCCTAAAACATAAATCAATACCAGTTTTGTTACATTTTATTTACTTTATATGTTGTTCCACCTAGTGATGGAGAGTCAATGAATAATAGGTTGTTATTTAGTACTTTCTCACTGTCATCTATTGTAAGATCTAGTATTAGGTAAAGAATATAGTTATATCTATTGGATTAGGTGTACCCGCCTTGGTTTTGTAGAGCCAAAAGTGAAGAGGGCAGTCTTGTCCCTATAGTTGGTCTAGTTGCTTATAGATTTCCTATATTTGGAATTAACAACTCCTTAACATCAGTCATAAGCATACTGGTATCTCTTGGAGTGTAAAATCTTTTTCAAACCAACAAAACAATAGAGAGGGGGGCCGAATCAATTGTTCTTAGTTCTAGATGTATAAATTAAACTTTTAAACACTTCAACAACTTAGATCTAACAACCCACATCTACTCGATCATTATAGAATGTATACCAGAAACATATAACAGTGCAGTCCACTATCCAACAATATTTAACTTGTAAAACACAAAAATGTTCAAACCAAAACATTCACACAAGTATTAACACTAGGATTTATAGTTGAAACATAACTTGGTAAAAACCACTTTGTAACATGTTACTGATATGTTCACTCTTCTAAAGTGAGCTCTATGAAAATCCATCCCTATCAAGGATTTACAAACACACTGCTAGGTGTGACCCTATTAAGGATTTCAACCACCCTGTTAGGAGTTTTCCTTGTTAGAGGACTTAAGTACATTACATTAGAATGGAACCTTGATTAAAGTATTTATACAATGACTGTTAGGTGAAGCTTGATTAAAGGATTTTGAATTTTACAATGGTTAGAAATTAACAGTAATATTTGATCTAAAAACATACAACTCACTTTGCAAATAAAAAATCAAATTCTTACATATATGTTGGCTTATTAACTGAGTTCCATTTCCATCTCCATCATTGATCTGCTCAAAAATCCCTTCAAACAATCACAGATCTGATCAAGTCCTTCACCTTTGGCCTTTCTACTTTTTCAATGAATAACATCAACAACTCCAACATCCTCTTCAACCTCACACTTAGGTTTCCTTAATACCTCCTTAATAGGTAGATCTAGCTTTTGTCGCTTAATCTCCTCCGTAGATGTTAGGGTTAGGTCAGATTCATCAAATCCTTCCAACATTATGTTCTTCATCCATCCTTCTAGAAACATCTTTAATCTCATTATTGGAATCACAATAAAATAGTTTACTATTAATTAAATGCTCCATATAGTCAATTAATAAAGTCAACATGATTTACATAATCCAATAATTCATCTATGTCAGCTAGGAATCTAAATTCTTCCTCAAATGTAAATTACTGATACTCGATCAATACTGTGTTCAACTCCTCAGTCATCACTATGTAGCTCAATCATCTCTTTAAACTATTTCCCTTGGCTAATGTTGTCTCCCTTGACAATACACTGATGTTCGGTCAACACTAAATTTACTCGGCATATACTGGCTCGATCGACACCAACATCACTTGGATTAAACTAGATTTTTTCACTTTTGCTCAGTTAAGCCTACTTGTTCAGTCTTGCTTCTTACTTAAATAAACAATACATTATCTTATCATTACACCACATAATCAAGTACTCATTGAAGTATCAAATAACTCAAGCTTTATGTAGGTTCTATTGTTATCACCCTTACCCTAATCCTTCTCATCACTCTATAGATATAGTACTTTCTTAGATAGAAATAGTCTTACCAGTTAAGGTTTGACATCAATGACAATACAATAATTGCTTCAATTGCAGTTTCCAACCATCTCCCTCTTTTGCATTGATGGCAACACCATATGAATAACACATGATTCACCAACCAATCCAAAATGTTTCTTTTCATCAGAAACATTTGTAATATCCTTAGCTTCATGATGATTATGAATCTATTATCTTAGCTTGCTTAACCGTCCACATAGTTACTCCCTCTAAATATTTTGTGTCTCTCTTCCTCTAATTCTCTGAATGATTTCCTCTTTTTGGTGTTTTCATCTTTGAATCTCTCCCTCTTTGACAATAATGCCAAAGAAGCATCTAGAACTTACATCTTTTAGATGTAGATGTCATCTTGTTAGTTCAGTAACAATATTTCTCCCTCTATCATCTTAATTATGACTGATTATAGCTTTATTGTACTATTTACAACTTCAGGCTACTCCTAAAGTGTGACCTTTTCTGGATCAATTTGTCAGATACTATTTGCAGCACATTTGATGCACTACTCCTAGCTTGACTAGGAAACCTCAGTTAGGGGAATAACCCCTAATTTACCTCTTAGATATTCATGAGCCTCCTTAGGTAAGGCTTTTCTAAATATGTCTACTAGTTGTTCCTTTGTATTCACATATTCGATTCTCACCTCTTTATCTTGTACAAATTCCCTCAAGTAATGATACTTGCTGGCAATATATTTGGTCTTTGTGTGCATCATTGGATTCTTCGATATGTTGATAGTACTTGTATTGTCATAGTATATGACAACTAGTTTAGTGATCTCCTCTTTCATGCCTTTCAACAATTGCTTAATCCATACCAGATTTGAACAGTTCACTGCAGTTGCTATATACTTGGCTTTCATTGTAGATTGGGCAATGAAATTTTTTTTCTTGATTGTCCAGGAAACTAATCTCTATCCAATAAAGAAAGCTTCACCACTAGTACTTTTTATGTCATCCACATTTCCTACCCAATCTGCATCAGTATAGACTCTCAGTTCAAATCTCTCATGCTTTTTGTAGTACAGTCCATAGTCTTATGTCCCTTTCAAATATTTCATTATTCTCTTTACAGCCATCATATGACTTTCCTTAGGAATGGCAGAGAATCTTACCACAATCTCAACTGCTAGAGCAATATCTGGTCTACTGTGAACATCATATTGTAGCTTTCCAATCATGGATCTATACAGAGTTTGGTTTAGTTCAGCAGTATCATCATTTTTAGACAATTTTTGTCCAATAGCCATGGGAGTACTTACTGGCCTTTAATCCTCCATACCAAAGGTTTTCAGTATCTCTTTGACATATTTAGACTATGTGATAAAAATACCTTCCTCCATCGGATAGACTTGCAAACCAACAAATAATTTTATCTCACCAAACATAGACATTTCAAAATTAGTTTGCATCTCATTTCAAAATTTCTTACACATGGTATCTTGTCCTCCAAATATGATATCAACTACAAAAATCTTAGCTAACAAGATCCCTTTACCTTCTTCATCTTTCATGCACATATTTCTATTGTCATTTGTCCTTGAGAATCCAATTTGTATCAAGCAATTGTGTAGCCTCTCATACCATGCTCTAGGAGCTTGCTTCAATCCATACATTTCCTTATTCAGCTTGCAAACCATGTATCTCTTGTTTGGATCAACAAATCCTTTAGGTTTCTCAATGTAAACTTCTTCTTCTAATATATCATTCAAAAATGTAGACTTAACATCCATTTGGTATACCCTGAAATCTTTGTAGGTAGCATATGCAAGTAGAGTTCTCACTCCTTCTAATCTTTCTATAGGGGAAAATATCTCCCCATAGCCTATTCTTTCTTCTTTTGCATAACCCTTGCATACTAGCCTTTCTTTGTTCCTTATGATTTGTCTATATTCATTAAGCTTATTTCTGAATACCCATTTTGTTCCAATGACATTTTTGTTTTTTGGTCTAGGCACCAGAGTCTAGGTATCATTCTTTTCTATTTGGTCTATCTCCTCATTCATAGCTTGAATCCAATCTTCATTTTCTAATGCCCCCCTTGTTGTCTTAGGCTCAAACTCACACAATAAACATGTAGGATCTCTTAACTTGCTTCTAGTCAAAACTCTAGTTTCTTTATCTCCAATGATTTTCTCAGGCTTGTGATGTCTCCTTACATATTGTTCCAAAGTAGGTTCAGCTTTCTTTTCTCCTTTCTCTTCAGGTTCACCAATAAGATTATTAGATTCAACCTCTAATTGCTCGGCAACCTCTTCATGATGCTCGACAACATCCTTTGGTCGCTCGGCAGCATCCTCCTGATGCTCGGCATTATCTCCCTGATGCTTAGCATTTCTTACCCAAGACTGTACATCGGGTGCAAGTGTGTTACTTTCCTCTCCTTCTTCTATATAGACAAAAGATCTATAATCTTCAGGTTCTCTTTTTCTTTCCTATTCATTTTTCTTTGCATATTCATCAACCTTCACATTTACACTTTCCACAATTTTGTTAGTGTTAGAGTTCAAACACTTGTAAGCTTTACTCTTTATGGAATAGCCTAGGAATATGCCCTCATCACTTTTAACATCAAAATTTTCATTCCTATTATCTTTTAGTATATATCATTTTCTCCCAAAAATTCTAAAGTATTTTACATTAGGTGTATAACTGTGCCATACTTCATAAGGTCTAACATTTGTACCTTTTTTATTTTTACTCAATTTAAGGTATAAACAACTGTACTTACAACTTCTTTCCAGTACTTTTATGCAACATTCTTCTCAATCATTAGTGTCCTTGCACAATCCATGATAGATTTATTCCTTCTCTCTGATATACCATTCTATGGAGGTGTTCTAGGTGTAGACATCTATCTCTTGATTCCTCTATCATTACAGAACATATTGAACTCATTTGATATAAACTCTCCACCTTGGTCAGATATTAGACATTTTAGGTTTCTACCTATCTCCTTTTCAACCTTAGCCAAATACAACTTAAACAACTAAAATGCATCAAATTTTTCTTTTTAAAAAATTACAGTTATCATCCTAGTGTAATCATCAACAAACAAAATAAATTATTTAGCACCACAATAGCTTTGTACACCCATAGGTCCACAAAGGTCAGTATGAGCCAGATCTAAAATATTTTCAGAAGTAAAAGTCTCACTCTTGAAACTAGACTTTGTCATTTTACTCAACTGACATTGTTTGCACATCACATTATCAAGTTTCTTCAATCTAGGAAAACTTCGAACTTTCTACTTTTTACTAATATTTACTAGATTTTCAAAGTTAACATGACATATCCTCTTATGCCATAACCATATATCATTGTGCAACCAAGCATGTCTCTTTAGGTAGATCTAGATAGAAAAAATTACCTCTTGTCTGTTCTCCACTCCCAATCAGCTCACCAGTGGCATCAAATATTTTAGCCTTCCTATGATGAAAATCCACTCGATAACTAGTGCTATTACGCTATGGAACACTTAGAAAATTATAGTTAAGACCTTCAACCCAATAAGCATTTTCAAAAGTGATCTTATCTGTCAGCTTAATTAATCCTTTACCCTTTACAAGACATGGTGCATTATTACCAAACTTAACACTTCTACCTTTGTAATGATCTAGGGTATACGATTTACTTTTATTACCTGTCATGTGGTGTGATAAACCACTATCAATAATCCATTTATCACCTTTGCTCACATAATAAATAAGTGTAGTTTTCTCATCTTCATTAGACTCATCTTTCATAGCAACATAAACTACTTCAATTTCAAAATCACCATTATCAGTGTCAGTTTATTCTTCAACAATGTAACAGGATTTCTTACCTTTATCCTTGTAGTCCTTGTATCTTCGATAATCTCTATTTTCTCTCTTGTCCTTGTTATTTATTTCTCTTTCCTCATCCTTGTCCTCCCTATCAGGACATCTTGTAGTTATATGGCCAACTTTGTTATATGAGAAATATATGATACAAAGTTTACCTTTATACTTGCCTTTTCCTCTTTTCAATCTTCTGGCCATAAGAGCTTCAAGATCCTCTAGTTCCTCATCAGAAGTGTCACTACCACTTTCACTTTCACTTATACATTTTTAATTTTCCTCTTTAGACTCATGCAAAACCATTTGTGACTTGAATGTAGATTCAACATTTGCAACAGTGAAGTTATCATAATTAGAAAGCTCAAAAGCACTAAGCTTATGAACAAGACTTTCCAGTGTTAGAGCATTACCAGGGTTACATCTAGATTCTTGAATTGCTAAAATTTTGATGGCATATATAGGATGCAAAGTTCTCATTACCTTTCCAATAACAGTCTCATCATCAAGAGTTCCATTAGCTCCTCTAATATCATTTGCAACCTCCTTGATCCTACCACAATATTGAGCAATATTCTCACCTTCTTCCATTTTCATTTCATCAAAATTTCCTCTCAGGCTTTTAGCTTTTTCCCTTAGTACATTTATGTCACCACCATAGATGTTTGCAAGAGTGTCCCACATTTTCTTTGCATTTGTGCAATCTTTAATGTCTTCAAATTCAGGATAGCTTAAGGTAGATGCAATCTCCAACATTTCTTGATTGTGTTCTTGTTTAGCTCTCATTTCCTCGATAGTCAAAGGTGTAGCTGGTGTAACATAGTCATGTTCAACATAATATTTTGTTGAGTCACCAATACCAACTAGATGTAGTTTCATTAGACTCTTCCATGTAGGGAAGTTCTCCTTATTCAACTTTGGTACCTCCTTTTTATACATCTTGATCATTTACTTCAAGTACCTTTAAAAATTTTCTATGTAAGCACCAACAACTCCGATACCAATTGTTAATATAATTTATAACAATAGAGAGGAGGGGTGAATCAGTTGTTCTCAAGTCTAGATGTATCAATTAAAATTTTAAACACTTCAACAACTTAGATCTAATAACCAACACTACTCGGTCATTACATAATGTACACCAGAAACATATAACAGTGCACTCCACTATCCAACAGTATTTAACTTGCAAAAAATACAAATGTTCAAACCAAAACATTCACACAAGTATTGACACCAGGATCTATAGTGGAAAAACAATTTGGGAAAAACCCCTTTGTAACATGTTACTGATATGTTCACTCTTATGAAGTGAGCTCTGTGAAAAGCCAACTCTATCAAAGGTTTAAAAACACACTGCTAGGTGTGAACCTATTAAAGGATTTCAACCACCCTGTTAGGAGTGTGCCTTATTAGAGGACTTAAGTCAAGTGAAGGAGTGTTGGAAATATTCAGGAATTAACCAAGTTACTGAGAGGGGAGGGGTGAATCAGTAACTCCAAATTTTCTTCTAATTTTAACATGTATTTTACTTTTTAACCTTTGCATACAAAAAGCATGAAACTTGAAAGCATTCACAATAATGACACATAGATTTGGTTACCCAAAAACCTTCCAAAAGAAAGTAAAACTGGGGTGGGGATGAAACCCACAAAGCTTTAATACTGCAGAATAAAGTTGGCCGGTTAAGGCTTACAATTTGATCACTTCTGATGATCTGCCCTATTAGGAGCAATAAGGATTGCTAAATCCACCCTGTTAAAGGATTTACAAACATACAGTGAAGTATGCACTCGGTAAAGAGATTTTTACAAAGACTATTAAGTCTACCCGGTTAAAGGATTTAGTACTGATTCACCTGTTAGAATGAAATAGTAGATCTCTGCTTTGCAACTGGATTGCTGATTGAGATTCTCTAATGTACTGATCACCTTCTGTGATGAATTTGTCTTTGCTGTACCTTATACTTCTGAAGCCTTCTGCAATTCGCTTATTTCTGCCTTTCTTTTTTCTTTCACATATATTCTCCTTCATATATTTCATTACATCTTTTTATTTTTACAACATTGTTTATATACAAGTCTCAAACAATTAATTACAATTACAATTACACAGTCGGCTTGACAAATAAACATAAGTGCTACTAAGTCGGCCCAAATATGGTTACTCGGTTCCTTCAAACTGACTCGGTGACTTTCTGATACTCGGCGTCCACTGCATTACTCGGCATCGTCATGCACTCGGTAGAAGTGAAGGCACGGTTCATACTGATCACTCGGTAGGTTTTGAACTCGGTAAGTACTGGTGACTCGGTAGACAAGATGTTACTCGGTTTACATTGTCCTGATCGGTTTGTACTAACTTGCTCGATTTCCATTGTCTGCTCGGTTTGCACTGTCTGTTCGGTTTGTACTGTCTGCTCGGTTTGCACTGTCTGCTCGGTTTGCACTGTCTTCTCGGTTTGCACTGTCTGCTCGGTTTGCACTGTCTGCTCGGTTTGCACTATCTGCTCGGTTTGCACTGTCTGCTCGGTTTGCACTGTATGCTCGGTTTGCACTGTCTGCTCGGTTTATATCCAGAATGCAAATAAGTGTTGTCACTAGTGGCAATTCTGCTTAATGCCAACAAAGGAGATGTATGATTCAAATGATGAAAAACCCAATATTTTAAAATTGTGTCTAAGATGACTGGAAAAGTTGAAACAAGACCATGTATTATTCGTTCATTATGGGAAAATCCATAATTTTCAAAGATCCAATAGATTATTAGTTCCCAACCATGGGTCGAATGAAACCCAACACATAGATTAGTTACTAAAAGAATAGTAAAAGCTTTCATTGTATCGCTTAGGCTGTAGAAGACTTCTTGGATCCAAGAATTGAGAATGCCAAGTTTCTTCTTACCTAGAATGAGACAAAAAATTACAAGAACCAAACCTATTAGATTTGCTAATAAATGTGAAATGATTTGGATACAATCTTGATTATATAACAAGACTAATTGGCTCATTTTTTCTGCATCTCTACACGAGTATCTTGCGAATGCATTTCTGAAGAATCTTCCATCATTATTTCTAATAGGAATAGTTCCTCTATTTTTTCAAATTTTCTTATAGTGTCTTCTTGTTGTAAATTATCAAAAAATTTGTTCGATTGACCATTATTCCACCAATTTGTAACCCAAGATTCTAAACTGTTCTGTAATGAAATTGAAATTACCCAAGGCAATACTATTAAACATGTAAGATATTGTAGAGAAGCTAATGCTTTATATTTGGCAACTTCCAATTCATGAATCATTAACAAGATCGATTGGCCCGTCAGGTCTACCCAAAATCTAAATAAAGTGCAAATTATAGAATGAGGTATGAGATCCATAGAATGATCTTTTGCATAATTCTTTGACCTCGAGAGAAAATATCTTTCAGATGAGGAATAGTTATGTTCTGAGTGAGAAGTAGAGTAAAAAAGAAAGGATCAATCCTTGAAAATTGCTTAGATCTGGACTAATTTTGAACTCTTGACCTGAAGAATCGCTTCAATTGACAAATAAAATAAATGAAAATTTCAGTCTAATAATACCAATTTTGTTTTCTTTGTATAGAAAATGATTTTTTCGAATATGTCAAAAAAGTGTAAAAAACTATAGTCATTTACTTCATTGTATTATTTTGATATATTATATCTTTGTTTATTAGAACCTTTTGCCCCTTTCTAATAAATAAAGAATAATAAAAGTAACTATATGGTCTTCCCCCCTCCCCCAGACAAATGTTATGTCAAAACTTTTTCTGGTATCTACTGATACGAGATCTATGTGTTGGAAATATTCAAGACTATCCAGGTTACTAAGAGGGGAGGGGTGAATCAATAACTTCAAAAATTTTAACAAATTCAGATCTTAATAACATTAGATTGATAATCTGACTGCATGCATGAGTAACAGAAAGAATAAAACATTCATAACACTTTGAACATAGAGATTTGGTGACCCAGAAACCTTCCAAGTAGGAAGTAAAACTGGGGTGGGGATGATACCCACAAAACTTCAATACTGCAGTATAAAGTTTTCCGGTTAAGGCTTACAATGATCACTTCTGATGATCTGCCCTGTTAGGAGCAATAAGGATTGCTAGGTCCACCTTGTTAGAGGATTTACAAACATACAATAAAGTATGCACTCGGTTAAGAGATTTTACAAAGACTGTTAAGTCTACTCGGTTAAAGGATTTTAAGTTGATTCACCTGTTAGGATGAAACAATAGATCTCTTACTTGCAACTATACTTGCTGATTGAGATTCTTTGATGTACTGATCACCTTCTGTGATGGATAGATCTTTGCTGCTTCTTATACTGCTGTAGTCCTTTTTAATTCGTTTATCTCTACCTTTCTCTCCTCTTCATACTTCGCTATTTCACACCTTGGATATGATATAAAACATTGTTTATATATCAATCCAAAACAATTACAAAATAATTACAAAGTCAGCTCTTAAACAAGCTAATACAAATATTACTGAGTTGGCCCAAATATAGTGACTCGGTTACTACAAACTAATTCGGTGACTTTCTAATACTTAGAATCCACTACGTTACTCGGCATCGTCATGCACTCGGTAGAAGTGGAGGCATGGTCCATACTAACCACTTGGTTGTAGTTTCAAACATGGTATATGTTGGAGACTCGGTAGATATAGTGTCACTCAGTAGAGAATGAATTCCCTGTTTACCGTGCTGGCACTCGGTAAACACTACTCATCTCATCACTCGGTAAACACTATTCTGCTCGGTAAACACTATTCTTCTCGGTAAGCACTGTTCTACTTGGTAAACACTATTCTGCTTGGTAAGCACTATTTTTCTCAGTAAGCACTGTTGTACTTGGTAAGCACGCAGAGTTTGAATAAGTGTTGTCACTAATGACAATCATACTTAATGCCAACAATCTCCCCCTTTGGCATTAGTGACAAAAATACTTATTGCCCAAAACTTATATACACAATCATGCTGACATTGATTTTGATTATTCAAAAAAAAATTTATTTTTGTCATACTGCTGTATATACATTTCATGTCTCCCTTATACAGTATATATACAAATATCTTATTTCACCTCATACTCATATTTCATATTTATACTTTCTCCCCCTTTCATATCTCATATACTTTCTCCCCCTTTTTGACAATAATGTCAAAGGTGTATATACAAATATTTTACACGAAGATACCAAAACATGAGAAAAAATCAGAATGCACCTTTCCAATTAGTGCTAGAGTTCTATCCCAATTCTCTTGTAGAATCTTGCATGTATGGAGTGCAACTTGGACTTCTATAGAGAGTTCAATCATGTGATCTACAATTGAAAACTGATTGTCATGGATCAATGTTTTTGAGTATGCAATATGCTTCTGCATTGTATCCATGATGGGAAGGATCATGTTCTGAATATCTATTAATGTTAATCTGATCCTTGCATCTTCTTTCAATAACTCTAACTGCTTATCAGATAGGAATCTGACTGTCATCTGATGTGTAGAGCTTGAACTAGGTTCAAGTTGCAACTTTTGTGCACTGATCTTCAGATCCTCATCAATCTTATTTATTTTGTCTTTAATCTCCTTTGAGAACTCGGCAACATTACAAATTTTGACAAAAAGAGATGTTACCTTGGAATAGGAGGACTCAATGCTAGTCAAAAATGAAGATAACCCTGCCCGATTGATAGCTATTTGCTGAGCAATGTGCTCAAGCACTTCATTTTCAAACTTCTTCTCAGCCTTTTCAAGCAACTTGTCTGTTCTAGAGGAATCATCATTAAACTTGTTAATTGCTTCTGCCAACTACAACAAAATGTGTTGAGAGGAATCAACTTCAACACCTATAGCTTCTGTCAAAATGTTCTTGGCATCCTCAATTATGTTATATTCCTTATCTCTTTCTTCTTTTAGTTTCTTCTGCTTTGCTTTCTTTTGGAGGAGTTCACCAACTATTTGCATTTGATTTGCAGTGAGGTTTGCAAAATCTAGCTCGGGAATTTGTATCTCCTCATCTAGATCTATACCTTCTACTACACTCTTACTCAAAAATTTTGTAGTCAGTTGAGTCTTTATACTTATTGCCTTTGTAGTAGAAATTATTGTAGACATAGTAGGACTTGTAGTGAAAACTAATAAACTTCCGATTGATGGGATGCTAACTAGAATACTTGATAAATAAAAAACTAAAGTATTTACAACTGTAGAATCTGAAGTACTTACTGTTGAAAAACTCAAATTTGAAGAAGGTACAGAAGACTGCAACTCGGTGGAAGGAGGCTAAAGCTTAGTAGATGAAGTGGTAGCCACTTCTGTCATTGATACATTGAGCTATGTTAGTGATGATTGGACATTTGATGTATCTGAGGGAGTTGTTACAATCACACTTGAAGTTTTCTCCGGGCTAGATGTAGCAATTTTTACTGGAGAGTGGGGAAGTGAGGCAATTACCTCTATAGCTATCTGAACTGGATCATCTTCCTCAACATTCTTCTCAGTTTCCTCAGTAGCTTCTTTCCCTGCTTCCTCTGTCACAACATTGTCAATCTGAACTATTTCTTCTTCTTCTTCTTCATCACTATCATCTTCAATATCTTTAATTATCATAGTTTCAGTACTCGGTTTGTGAAGATGATAGATGTTTTTCCAAGTAGAATTTGCACTCTTCACAACCGACTCTATATCTTTGATCAAAATAAAAAAACTATTGAATTTTAGTGTTATCTTGTGCTCATTTTCTATCAATGCCTTATTTATTTCATCATCTTTCAAACTTGGCATCAATTGTCTTAAGGTTTGAGCATATATGTCCTTGACAGTTTGTCTTGCATTGGACCATCTCAACTTGACTTTATCCAATAGAACACCTAGAATTTGAGAAGCCATATCATCAGGTGAGTACTTCCATTTTCCCATTTTCTCAATAACAACATCTTCTATTTCCTGTTGCTCTGCCTTTGATTTAATTTCATATTTGAGAGATTTGAAATTTGAAATTCCAGATCCTTCTCTCAAATCCTTAATGTTTTGTTCAAATGAGGGAGGAGGCCTTTTGAGTACTATATCATCATTGATTTTACCTTCCTTGCCCCTTGATCTT
Organism: Chamaecyparis obtusa; assembly: GCA_027943335.1. Taxonomy (NCBI): domain Eukaryota; kingdom Viridiplantae; phylum Streptophyta; class Pinopsida; order Cupressales; family Cupressaceae; genus Chamaecyparis; species Chamaecyparis obtusa. Next base: position 56,876 of record BSBK01005092.1, read on the forward strand.
TTCCTTGTGAATACTGCAGTGGATTGCTCAGGTTCCTCGGTGATAGTTACCTTTCCTTTCTTCTTTACAGGCACTTGTTCTTCTTTATTCTCATCCTTTTCTTCTTTACTCTTATCTTTTTCTTCTTCTTCTACAATATCTTCTCCTATGCCCTCGGTTAACATTAGAGGTGTGCTAGATTGCATCTTGGCCATCCTCTTTCTACCTTTGTTAACCGCCTATGGAAGTTTTATGCTTAGCTCAATTCTTATCTTAGCTTCATCATATGTTCCAAAGTATGGAGCCTTGGGATCAACAGGTTGATTTACTAGGGCTTCAATTATATCCTTTGTTTCATCAATGTTTACCTCATAAGGAAGAGGTTTCACCCATACAATCCTGGGCCTTACTACCTGAATGTATACTCTATCACAATCAACCATGAAACAAACATCATCTTTATAATCTTCCACCAACTTTAGTGGAATCTGGAATCTATTATTCATCTTCTCCTTAAAAGATTCGAAATAGTTATCCATTATTCTTGTAAAATTCTCACTCATTTCTACAATATACTCATTTATTTGATAAAGAATAGGCACATTCTTTCTCCATTTTACCATGCCTTTTGATGGGAAAAAATTTTGAGCATAGAAAAATAAACAAACCAACAGTGAGCCAAACTTACATGGATTGTTCTTTGAGGTTTGGATGCTCTCCATATTCTTGTTGAACTGTTTCAACAAAAGATCTGCTAGGTCAAATGACAGATTGTTCTTCACAATTTTATAGGCTAGGTCAATTGCTTCACACAAAACACTATTCTACCGACTTGAACTGTATATCTTGTGAGCTATTACATATGTGCCAAATTTTAGTTCTACATCTGTAATGCTATTAATTCTCATACCTCTATCATCCCATTCGGCTAGGGTTTTCTTTTCCAGCTCTACCCGACCTAGGGTTTTTGTAGATTTAGCCTTGGCAAGCATGGGAAGACCAGTGATTCAGTGAATCATCTTCTTTGTTATTTCCACTGGTTGCTCAAGGAAAATTTTACCTTCATGCACTCGGCTTAGAATATATCTTATCCATTTTATCTGGAAACCCCGAGGCAAGTGGGTGATATGTGTTAAACCCTTATCTTGCAAATGTTTATGTCCCAGTTTGAGAACATCATCAACACACAATTCATCACAAACAACATCTATCTCTAGGGTTCCAAGTTCTTGAATTGTACCTTTAAAATGACTGTGAATGTTGTTTACAAGAAGTACCTTTGGAGGAATTTGAGACTGAGCTCCACTCGGATCTAGGGTTTCTGCAACCGTGGGCACAAGTTTGAAATATGGTGCTTTCCATTCTCCATGAACTAACATTTCCAAACCTTTCTTTACTTTGGTGCTGGATGAAGCCATGGTAGCTCGGTAGAAAAATTTCTGCTTCAAAATTTTTCTTCGAATCGCTTAATCACACTAGAAATTTTTCTGCTCAATATGCTGATATTTGCGGTGAAGAATGAACTCAATTTCATGCTTTTTGTTAAAACTTTTTCATTAATGCTCCATAGGAATTAGGGTATTGAATTAGACAGACTGTCATCCACTATGCATTAAATGCTCAGTGAAGATTCCACAACTCAGAGAACATACGAATTCATACTTCTTCGACCTTACTCGGTAACCAAATTAAATTAGGTTACTCCTGACCTTGCTCGGTGGTAACTGATATTGACCTTCTTATGATCCTGTTGTATCTTACATACTGATTTGGATCTTTCTTCCTTTTAGTTTAGGAACTATTTTGGAATATGTCTATGAAGATACAGTTTCAGTACTTTCTTGGAGACTTAGTTAGAGTTCATAGAGCCACTCCCTTCATGAGTGACTTCATTACTTGGACTGGTTTGCTCGGTAGGTTTAGGAATCCACTGTTGTCTCATTTTCTTCCTAATGCTATTTGCTTTTTCTTTCTTTTCATCTTCAACTTTGCCTAAATTCATGTAGTTTTTAGCTATGTGACCAAGCTTAGTGTAATTATAACATCTTATGGTAGAATCCCTTTTTCTCAAGTGATGCCTTACACAATTCATGCCAATGTGTCCATATTCTCCACAGTAATGACATGTACACCAAGTGTTGTAATCCCAACCAAACATTGCTTTAATAATTTGTTCTGCTGGATTGGGTGTTTTAGTTCTGCATTCTGATGCCTTATGACCTTGTTTGCTACATTTGTGACATTTACCTTTAAATCTTGGTTTCTCCTTGCATTCATTTGCTTTATGACCATGCTAATTGCAATTGTAGCATTTTCCATTGAATTTTTCTTTTCCATTGCTCCAACATTTGTTTGAAGTATGACCAATTTTTCCATAGTGATTACAAGTAGGTTTCTGATTCTTTTGAGTACCTTATTTGGAGGATTCACCTTCCTCTTTGTATCCAAGTCCTACTTTTCCTTTTTGCCTATGAAGGTTTCGTTCATACACCTGATTCATATCTTCTTGAGATTTCAACATTCTCTCATTGATTTTCCTCTCAGCATCTAGGTCACTCATCAATCTTAAATTGATTTGCTTTTCAGATCTCAGCTCCTCTCTTAAATTTTCATTTTTTGATCTCAGAGTCAAGATTTCTTCATTTGCATTGGAGATTTGATCAATAAGGTTTTCTAGCTGAAGGGTTTGATTCTGGATTTCATTTTTCTTTCCATCTATTTCATCTTTCATCATGTTTCTTTGTTCCAAGATTTCACAAAATCTTGTTGACTAAATTTCCTGTTCTCTTTTCAATTTTCTTACTTCTTCTTGCAGAGATCCACTCTTTTCTAGAAGTTCTTTGATTGCATTGTTTGCTTCATCTGAGTTGCTTGAAGGGAAAAAGTATTCAATCTTTTCTTCAACATAGTGGTGGTCATTAATCTAATTTGCAAGCTCCTCCCTTCTTTTTAGGGAAAGGGAAAGATACTCTCTTGCTTCTTTGAGTTGAGTTATGGCCATTTCCAGATCTAGCTTTTCATTCTCAATTACTTTGTTAAGTCTAAATATCTCCATTGTCCTGAATCTTTTCTCAAGCTATCAAAATTTATTCTGAGAACCACGGAGCTCTGATACCAATTGTTGGAAATATTCAAGACTATCCAAGTTACTGAGATGGGAGGGGTGAATCAATAACTTCAAAACTTTTAACAAATTCAGCTCTTAATAACATTAGATTGATAATCTGACTGCATGCATGAGTAATAGAAAGAATAAAACATTCATAACACTTTGAACACATAGATTTGGTGACCTAGAAACCTTCCAAGTAGGAAGTAAAACTAGGGTGGGGATTATACCCACAAAACTTCAATACTGCAGTATAAAGTTTGCCAGTTAAGGCTTACAATGATCACTTTTGATGATCTGCCCTATTAGGAGCAATAAGGACAGCTAGGTCCACCTTGTTAGAGGATTTACAAACATACAATAAAGTATGCACTCGGTTAAGAGATTTTACAAAGACTGTTAAGTCTACCCGGTTAAAGGATTTTAAGTTGATTCACCTATTAGGATGAAATAGTAGATCTCTTACTTGCAACTGTACTTGTTGATTGAGATTCTATGATGTACTGATCACCTTCTATGATGGATAAATCTTTGCTGCTTCTTATACTATTGTAGCCCTTTGTAGTTCTCTTATCTCTACCTTTCTCTCCTCTTCATACTTCGCTATTTCACACCTTGGATATGATATAAAACAATGTTTATATATCAATCCAAAACAATTACAAAATAATTACAAAGTCAGCTCTTAAACAAGCTAACACAAATATTACTGAGTCAGCCCAAATATAGTGACTCGATTACTGCAAACTAACTTGGTGACTTTCTGATACTCGGCATCCACTGCGTTACTCGGCATCATCATGCACTCAGTAGATGTGGAGGCATGGTCCATACTAACCACTTGGTTGTAGTTTCAAACACGGTATATGTTGGAGACTTGGTAGATATAGTGTCACTCGATAGAGACTAAATTCCCTATTTACCATGCTGGCACTCGGTAAATGCTACTCATCTAATCATTCGGTAAACACTATTCTACTCGGTAAACATTGTTCTGCTCGGTAAGCATTATTCTACTTGGTAAACACTATTCTGCTTGATAAGCACTGTTCTGCTTGGTAAGCACTGTTCTGCTCAATAAGCACGCAGAGTCTGAATAAGTTTTGTCACTAATGACAATCATACTTAATGCCAACACTATGAATTTATTTATTTTAAAATCCTTCAATGGATACATGCAAAAAATGGGCTAATTCAGCAGCTTTTTGTTCGATTTCACACAGGGTCATATTTTCTTCTGTACGAGTTAAGGGGATGTCTTGTTGGCCCTTTATTTCCATATAAATAACATGATGAGGAAATATACCTTCTTGAACTTCCATTTTCATCGCTTGAATATCCTTCATAAGTAATTGGAGGAAAATATGACGATTTCTTCTGGGAAATCCCTAGTGAAAAAGGCATACAACTCCTTTTTCATCAAACTTATTATAACCACTACCCACATTGCACAAAATAGTGCACCACAAATAAGAGCTAATGAATAGACATGCAATCCCATAAAAACACATAACAATTCCTTATGGAACAAAAAGTATAAGCTGTGATGACAATAAGGGTATCAGGTTCCTACCAAGGTAACTAGAAATTCTGACCACAAAAAATCCTAGTGAACCCAAAAAGAGGAGACAAGCAAAAACAAATTGCTTATTTTTCGAGACCCTTTTATGGGTTCTATCCAGAGCCATTTGGATCGATGATTCATAACAAATTACATCCTATTTAATTTGAGGGATTTAAATTTTTTTGACTCCCACCCATAAGTCATTCTCATAAATTGACCATATTAGTAAACTAGCCATATACATATAAGCATTTAACAAAAGGATTTTATGATTCTTCTTTTTCCGTGCTATTTTTTTGTCTGTTCTTTTTTTAGCATGGAAATTTTTTTGCCCTTAACTTATTGACCCATTTGAATACAACCTTGATTAAAGGATTTATACAATGACTGTTAGGTCAACCTTGATTAAAGGATTTTGACTGATACAATGGTTAGAAAGTAACACTAATATTTGATCTGAAAACATATAACTCACTTTGTAAATAACAAATCTAATTCTTACATATATGCTAGCTTACTGACTGAGTTCCATTTCCATCTCCATCACTGATCTACTTTGAAATCCCTTCAAGCAATCACAACTCTGATCAACTCCTTCACCTTCAGCCTTTCTACTTTTTTAGTCAATAACATCAACAACTTTAGCATCCTCTTCAACCTCACACTTCCATTTCCTTAATACCTCTTCAATAGGTAGATCCATCTTTTCCCGCTTAATCTCCTCCATAGATCTTGGGTTTAGGTCATATTCATCAAATCCTTCCAACATTATGTTATTCATCCATCCTTCTAGAAACATCTTTAAGCTCTTTATTGGAATCACAATAAAATGGTTTACTATGCATTAAATGCTCCATACAATTAATTAATAAAGTCAACATGATCTACATAATTCAATAATTCAACTATATCGGCTAGGAATATGAATTCTTCCTCAAATGTAAATTACTGACACTCATTCAATACTATGTTCAACTCCTCGGTCATCACTACCTAGCTTGGTCATCTCTTAAAACTATTTCCCTTAGCTAATGCTGTCTCCCATGGCAATACATTTATGTTCAGTCAACACTGAATTTACTCAGCATATACTGGTTCAGTCGACACTAACATCACTCAGCTTAAACTAGATTTCTTCACTTTTTCTCGATTAAGCCTACTTGTTCAGTCTTCTTACTTAAATAAACAATACATTATCTTATCATTGTGTCCCATAATCAAGTACTCATTGAAGTATCAAATAACTCAACCTTTCTCTAGGTTCTATTTTTATCACCCTTATTGTAATCCTTCTCATCACTCAATAGATATAGTACTTTCTTAGATAGCAACACTCTTACCAGTTAAGGTTTGAAATCAATGACAATACAACAATTTCTTCAATTGTAGTTTCCAACAATATATAAATATAAATATATATGTGTGTGTGTGTGTGTGTGTGTAAGAAATTGTGTGGATCGACACATTGTGTAGATCCCACAAGTATGTAACTACGAATCCATCCCTCAATCATATCAAACATGTCATACAAGAAAGTAAAAGCATATATGATCACCATAAACATGCAAGTATGGGGTAAGTACAATCATAATCATAACTATCATTTTAAAATATGTCGATCATCATCATCACTAACATTATCTAATTGGAGCATTATAACAACCATAATAATTTTTTTATTAAAATCACCATGTAGTTTCATACATCCAAAACCATATAATAACTAAAATAAATGGGCTAAAAAAGTTTGGCAATATAAAACTGAAAAGAAAACTATGGGTGGGAACTACACAATACCTTATGAAAATTTACCCATTAGAACCAAGAATCAAATTTCTTAGAAGATAAATCTATAAAAATATTTGGTGATGGATAATGAATACTTTTCCTTGATTCCCAATAAGATCTCTTCAAATTTTGGGGCATATAATTGTTTGTAGGGTTATACCATGTCAATACCTTATAAAAATTTAGCCATTAGAGCCAAGAAGTAACACACTTAGAAGATAACTCTATAAAATTATTTGGTGATGGCCAAGGAAGACTTTTTCATGATTCTCCTTAGGGTCTTGACTATTGAAGAGAACCATTAAATCTATTAGCCAAGAAACCATCGGGGTTAAAATTCCAAAAATCACATAGTAGGAACAAGCCAAGATGGGCCAATTATGAAGATAATAGTTGTTTTTCTATATTCCTATTCAAGGTAACACCACCATAGTAGAGAAACACTTTATTAATCATGGAGTTATTAATTGTTGAACTACAACTGATTTAGAATCTTATTGAAGAATCTCTAATTAAAGATCACTGAGGAGTTGCTGATTAGATATGTAATATGATTAAATCAATATTATGTTGTCATTGATGTTAACTAAGTTTGACAGCACTTATCTTGTAAGTTACTATACCGAGACATCTGAAGAAAGGTAAAAGAGATCAAGAATAGAGAAATCTACATGGAGAAAGATGTACATGACAGATGAGGATAAGAAACACATTGCGTAACTTGTTGATGAGTCTATGACTTGATGATATTGACTTTATTATGTTGCATTCATCTACAATGAAGTATAGAGCTGAAAGACACAAAGCAGTGTTGTCGGTCAATGAAGCATTTCTAGTATACACCAATGGAGTGTCATGTATACCAATCATTGTATTAACCGAGAAGTGTTCACTGACGCATTTCTTTGTTAACCGAGTGGAACAGAATGAATTAAATGATCAATTTAGCCGATAAGATTGATACGCTGGCAAAAGTATAACATCAAGGTAACAGATAATGTTTGTTACATAGATCGACAACTGATGAAATTCAAGGAAGAGCTAATGGAGAAGATTGAAATGTGTTATTGACACAAGTACCAAGAAAGTTTGAAGCAGCAAAATCTATGAATGTGGTTAAGCGACAAAATTTGATGGTGGTGAATAAAATGATTTACTCATCTATATAAGAGAACATAATTTCTTTAAGAAGAATGCTAGAAAGAAGAAAAACCTGCATGAGTATCGCGTGAACAAGTTTTTCATGCATTCTGATCATACTGGTTAGTAAGAACCAAGCTGCAGAATAATTACCGAGCTACAGAGAGAAATTACCGATGGACATTAAGTTGATATAGTATTGAATCTGAAGTGAAATATTGATCAAAAGGATTTGTATGGACTAAATATTGATCTATAATCTGCAATTGAAGTTGTATTAAGGTAGGTCATTTACTGTTACATATTTAACCATTGTATACAGTCAAAATCTCTTAACTGAGTGGACTCTGAAAGTCTTATGATGTATCATTCATAGAATGAACATTGTTATCCTATCAACCCATAGTAAATTTTGGTTGGATAATAATTTCTAGTCTAAAATCCTCTAACAAGGTCACACCTGACAGTGTGTTTGTAACTGTTACCCTAATTTTCATATCCATACAAATTTGGCTAAAACCTATTCTAAAGTCTCTATTTTACTCCTACCAAGCATCTCTAAAAGTTTCATGACCTCATGCTTTGTTTCCTGGCGTCTGCAATTATTTCAAGTCCCTATTCTGCAGGTCAAAATATTCATAAAACTAGTTGTTGTGTTGGGAACCTTTTAAAACCCTCAAAACCCTTTGGCCCATTATAATTCTTCATTACCTTTTTTGGCCACTAAAGGTTTGCATTTCCCAAGTGCACTAATTTCCTATTGGTCCAGTCGCCAGTTCTCTATTTCTTTCTGGTGATTCCCTTTTTATTTGGTGACTTAGCAGATACATCAATTCTCATAATTGCTAAGTATTTCTTGGTCACCATTTAACTTCTTGCAACCTAGCGATGGTTAGCTTTTCTTCAGTTGTGTATTTGCCTAGAAGTTTGGCGATCACTTTAGTGCGGTCCCGGTTAGAAGGATCCAATAGCTGGCATATCTTTGCATAGGCTGGTGTTAGAGCTTGAGATCTTAAGATGACTATTAAATCTTCCATGTCTACAGTGCTTTTGTGTGTCAGTGGGACCGACACCACCTCATCTGATTTGGTAGCTTCTGATTGGTCGGTGTGTGTTGAGTCAAATTGGTTGTCAGTGGGGCTGGGCCCTTTCAGTAGTCAGGAGGCTTTGACATCTGCAGAGGATCCAATGGCTGGCATATCTTCACAAGGGTTTGTGTCAGGGCTTGCGATCTTACAACAACCGCCGATCTTGGTTGGTGTCAGAACTTCATTCGATGGGTCCTTATGTGATGACTTGCTTAAATCTGATTGGTCCACATAGCAATGACATGGATGCCATAGTGGGACCATGTCAAAGGACCTGCAAGGATGTTAGAAAGATGAAGATCGATGGTTGGCATATTATCAAAAAGGTTTGTGTCAGAGTATGAGATCTTGCGCCAGCCATCAAATTTTCCAAAGTGTTTAGACTTTTTAGTGGGTCCAGTGCCAATCAGGATGAGTTGTCGAGTCCTTATTGGTTGAAATAAAGAGATATGTCAAGTGGTCCCAGTGACATGTATCACTAACATGGATGCTTTTGATTTTCCACCGAATGATGATGAGGATTTCCAGGTGGACTGATGTGTCAGTGGGGTCTCAGAAAGGTAAGGATCTAGTTGCTGACGTAAAAGCATAAGGAATATTCTGGGGCTATAAGATCATGTGCCTACTGTTAGATCAATATCTCAAGTGGTGGGTCTGATGTTGGAAGGTCACAACATGTATCTGAAATAGCACAGTTTGATTAGTTGTTGACTGCCGCAGTGGCGGTTGACTTGTCAGAAAGGATTTTAAGCTATTTTAAAGGGTGCATCTAGGCTGTTCAATTGCCAGGAAGGATCTTTCATTGACGGTTGCATTTTAACTTGAGGCCCCGCTAGCCGTTAACATTCAAATTTGAATTTTTGTGCTAGTTTCCTGCTAGGGTTTTTCATTTTGATAGCCATGCGTGACAGTTTGGTAGATGGAATTGATTCTTCAAGACAGAGATGGTTGATAGTTGGAAGATGATAATGAATGATCTGATCATCGGCACTACAGATTTTGCAGCGTACCATGTCGTGTAAAATTCTCAATGGGTTGTCACCACCTTTTGCAGGGTGATTATTGAAAACAAAAATATCTATGAGATCAGATTTGAAGCCTTCATAGCTTAGTGGAGTTGCAGGTGGGTATTTAATTCATGGTTGTTGTGTCTACAGGTGAGCTCAGTACAAGATGGATACATGCAAAAGAAGATATGATCTGATTTCCAGGTGTTCTCAATGAATTCAATGTTATCTTATACTTTAGGGTTTATTATTATATTGTAAGAATTTGTAGCTCTGGTTAAGTTAGTTTTGGACTCTTGCTTGCGGGTAGTGAGTGTTGTATATATTGTTTTGTGGAGTGTTAGTGCTCAAGAGGTTCATTTTTGTAAAGGAGAGAAGCCCACTTTTGCAAGGAAGTCATCTTTTCTTAGAAATCCATCTATGGTGTTTGTTCTACCCTCTGGCTCTTCTACTCTTTGTAATCTCCCATTGATGATCAAGGCATTCTTGAGGTACTTGTGATATTTGTTCTATCCCTGTCTTCACTGTCTTGATTATCTCTTACTGGATTGAAGTTTATGAATGTTGTTAATGGAAATTGGGGTTCCTAGTCCCTCTCATTTTCTTTGATTTTGTGTGTTACTATGTCTAATCTGATTTAGATGTTTTGTGGTTATACTACAACCCCTAGCAGTCTTGTCTCATTCCTCCACCTAGTTGCAGAAAAGGATGTTTGCTTGTAGGTCATAAGTTGTGTCTTTTGTTCAGATCCTCTTATGAAACACTTATGCAATCCTATCTAGTGAGTTGTGACTTATTAGACCTGATTTCTCCATTGGTCTCATTCCTCCATACTGAGATCCAAACCCTAATTTTAGTGTATCACCTAGTAGGTAGTTTTCTTTCATGTTATTTCCCTTTTCAAGCATTCCTTCTAACCCTTTCCCTCGAAAGTTATTTCATTTCATAGCAAGAAGTAGATTAAGGTGATTATCCAAGAGGAACCAGCCTAGAACCTAGAGGTTTCATCCTAGTTAGCATAGGTCCCACACCTGGGGATGAATCCAATGTTATACTAGGTTATCAAGACCAAGAGAGCTTGAGACAGAGGTGCAAACTTAGTGTATAACATTTCTGGCACGCTCGGTGGGACTAGAAGTTATTCAAATTCAAAGATATGGTATCTCTGATATGCAGATTTCATATTACAGGCTTTTAAAAGTCATTCTATCAAGTATATCTAGCAACTCCATTGATTTCAAAGATCTAGGCTACCTTGTTCAAAGTTTTATGAGAAAGATTGAGACTAGAAGCTCAAAGCCTATGTAATTTTTAGAGTTTCCCTCAAGGAGAAGTCACAAAGGTAGGTCAACTCAAAGGACATCCACTTCAAGAAGATTTCAATCAACACCTCCTGATACTTTAGAAAGGAGACCTTTTCCCTTTCATTCTAGAAGAAGAGGGAGATCTCTAACCATAGATCTAGAGGAAGATTCCAATCCAGCAATAGATACAGCTCATATAGTTGTCAATCTTCAGATTCCAACACCTACAATGGCAAGACAGTTTTCTTTTCCTCCATTCAACCAAGGTAGCCCATTGGCCTTTGCTCAACATCATGATGTGCCCTTGGTGGCACTTAAGATTATACCTAATTTCATAGGTGAGGGGCAGACAACTGCTTTTGAGCACATAAGAGATGTGACCACCATATGCAATATACACAACATTACTCAAGAAGATGTGGCCACAAAGTTATTAGTAGCCTCTTTAAAAGGTAAGGCTCTAGAATGGTTTAGAACTCTAACTGTTGGTTCTATTACTTCTTGGGATGAGTTAGGGGATGCATTAAGTAAACATTTTGAGGATATATCAGATAATTTATCTCTAGTTGAACAGTTGACAACTATTAAGAGAGACCCTCAAGAGCAAATGACAGATAATAATAGTAGATTCCTTAAAACATGGAATAGAATCCCAGTCTCAGTGAGACCATCAGTTGACCATGCCTTCCTTTACTACTTACAAAGCCTAAATGGTCAAATTTCTATCATGATCTAGTCTATGGGTGGTACTTCTCTACCCCAAGCTTTTGACATAGCTATCAGGGCTAAAAATTGTTTGATCCAAGCAGGCATGATTGCTAGAAGGCCTCCAATGTCCATTTTTCCTAGCCTTCAACCCATTGCACCTACCCAAGTACCCCCATTTACCCCTATTCCTGCCATACTAGCACCTCAGGCTAGTACTAGTGCACAAGAATTGAAAATAGGTTTCTCTCAAGAGTTGCAAGAAATAAAGAGCAGTCAGCAAAGTAGTATGCAAGAAATGACAAACTTGTTGCAGACCTTGATCAAGGAGGTCACAAATCTGAAGAAACAAGGTCAAGGAATCAGGCCACCCTTCCAATCACAAGGCCAAGGTCCTAGTCAGTAGTATCAAAATCAAGGACAGCCTTATCAACAAAATAGGCCACCATACCAAGGAGGCTATCAAGGACAAAGGCAAAATTTCAATCAAAGGCCATTCCAACCATATAACCCTGCACCTCTCAGTTATGCAAATCCAGTGAGGGACATGGTAGCTGGTCAAAATAATATGGCCATGGAAAATGAATGGTGTTTCGCTTGCAATCAGCCTCATAATTAGGCTATGTGTTCAAATGGATGGATGAACCAAGCTCTAATGGTTCAAAATTCCTCACAAACTCAATCAGAGGCTTCATCCAGTGGATCAATCCCTCAAAAAGAGTCCCAAGAAAGTGATACTGCTCTCTTTAATTGGGACCAACTAGACTTCAATGGAGTCAATGATGAAGCTACTTTTGTTTCCTTTACAAGAGCAAAAAGAAGAGCTCAAGACATGGAGAGAGTAGATTCCAACTCCAAAGCTACTACATCTGCAGACCCACTGCAACAAGCTACTCCCATCGCACCTAAGGAGGCTCCTATCTTTACAAGCAAAGAGGGCCAGCATTCCAAAGAGGTAGCGCATCATGCCAAAGATACAACAAAGGGTACACACTGTGACACCATTCAATATTGTAGACAACATGAAGACGGTGAATGTCACCATGTCCATGTGGGAATGTTTGGCTCTTCCAGGACAACCTAAAATTTTGAAGAAGGCCATGTTAGAATTAACAACTCCTTAACCTACGAAAGAAGCTGCAAAGCCAGTGTTGGTCAAAATTGATCAAGAAAAGGAGGCTCCAAGTAGCAACTCCAAAGGCAATGCAACACAAGGTAGGAATTCAAAGCTACCTCCCTTTTATGAATCTTTAATCATTGGAAAATCTTTAGTACATAATTGTATGGTAGATAGTGGAGCTACTAGCACTGTAATGCCCAAGAAAGTAGTTGACTAGTTAGGACTAAAATATGAGCCCTTCCAAAAGAAGGTTACCCAGCTTGATGGATCCTTAGTCAATACTATAGGTGTGGCTAGGGATACCAGTCTAATCCTACATGCTAGTCCTAATTTTTCAATCCTCCTTGATATATATATCATAGATCTCCCTGCATTATTTTCTATATGTCTTTCAAGGGAGTTTACAGCCAAGATAGGAGGTTACCTATCTTCTGATTGGTCTCACATGTTATTTCATACAAGGTATGGGGCCAAGGTCACCATTAAATTAGAACCATTAGCAGCACACCATATAGAGCCATATGTGTCCAATGCCATCAATGTAAACTTCTCTATATTTGATGATAGTGATTTCCAAACCTTTAGTGAAACAAGCACTAAGATAGGAGATATCCTTGATATTTTCTTAGATGACAGAGAATCAAAGCATGTTGTTTGGAATGCTGATTTGGGAAACTACTTATTACAAGAAAATGATGCTATAGAGCCCAACCTTTACAAGGATGTTGACTGAGAAGATCAGAACAGTCAAGTTTGGGAACTATACTTTGATGGAGCTAGAAGCAGACATGGTTCTGGTGGTGGTGCTATGCTAGTGTCCCAAAAAGGAGAAAGGTATTATACTACCTTTAGATTCAGTTTTTCCTGCACCAGCAACACTGCAGAATATGAAAGCCTAGTCAATGGACTAGAATGGGCTAGAAGAAGAGGGCTCAAGGCCTTAAAAGTTTATGGTGACAGTGAGTTAGTTGTCAGCTAGGTAAGAGAGATAAGTGCAACCAAAAATGACACCATGAAAGCATACAAACATAGAGTTTGGGATGCAATTGAAGATTTCCATGCTTTCAATATTGTTGCCATCCCTAGAAAGTTAAATCAAAATGCAGATAGATTAGTTGCTATTGGATCCCAATATGACATCCTAAATAGCATTTCAAAAGAGGTGGATCAACAACATATCAAAATGATTGTCAGACCCTCTATTCCTGATAATGATGTCAATTGGAAAGTGTTTGACAATGATGAACAAATTCTACAATTCTTGTTTCAAGAAGATGTTTTTTCAGGACACAATCAAGATAGGCTATCACAAAGCTATGGTGATCAAGTGATACAACTTAAGTCTAATAAGATTCCTAGAGGTCTCGTTACTTTGGAGACTATCTTCAACAAGGATGATGAAGTCAAGAAAAGAAAAGCTGGCCTGGTAGTCCAACAAGAACATTGTGTTGAACTAGAGTTGGAACCAGGTAAGAGCTTACAATTTGGAAAGGTAAACACTGAATTGGAAAAGAAAACTTACAGCCAGTTATTCAAAGAATTCAGTGATGTTTTTGCATGGCAATATGAGGATCTCAAAGGTTTTGATCCTGCCCTTTCTCAGCACACTATTGACTTATAACCAAATGCCAAACCAGTGAGGCAAAAGAAAAGGCCTTTTAATCCTAAGCTTGAGCTGCTTATGCATAAAGAAGTGCTCAAATTGATAGAGAGTGGTATCATCTACCCCATTAAGTATACTAGTTGGGTTTCCAACCTTGTTCCTATCAGGAAGAAGACTGGGGAGCTGAGGTTATGTGTTGACTTCAGGGATCTTAACAAGGCCTCATTAAAGGACTGCCATCCACTACCCTCTATGGAACAAATTTTACAATGTGTCTCTGGATCTGAGAGATTTTCATTATTGGATGGCTATTCAGGATACAATCAAATCTTAGTAAATGAAGAGGATCAATACAAGACTACATTTACAACCAAGTGGGGAACCATGGCTTATCAAAAGATACCCTTTGGTTTGTCAAATGCAGGTGCCACATTTCAAAAGGCAATGGATATGGCCTTTAAGAGCCTAATGTACAAGTTTGTGTTGGTCTACTTAGATGACATAACTGTCTATTCAGAGCATGCAGTAGACCACATCAAACATCTGAGGAAGATTTTTGAAAGGTGTAGAGAATTTGGGATATCTCTTAATCCCAAGAAATGTGTGTTTACAGTTCATGAAGGAAAATTGTTAGGATATGTAGTATTCAAAGAAGGAATTACAGTGGATCATGAGAGAATTGCAGCTATCCTAGAGCTACCCCTACCACATAACAAGAAAAGTCTCCAATCTTTCATAGGAAAGATAAATTTTGTGAGGAGATTCTTGCTTAACATTGCAGAGTTACTTAAGCCTTTCACAACTATGTTAAAGAAGAGTTCAGCTTTTAGTTGGACTAAGGAAGGAAAAGCCAACTTCCAAGTTATTAAAGAAGCTTTGATAAAAGCTCCTACCCTGTTGAACCCAAATTTTAGTAAGGATTTTATCCTTTATGCTTATGGAGGTCATGATGCTATATCTACAATGTTGACTCAAGAAAATTCAGATGGATTGGAGTAGCCTATTGCTTTCTTTAGCAAAGGTTTGGAAGAGTACGAATAAAGATACTCTTTTGTAGAAAAACATGTACTTGCTCTGGTGAAGAGCCTTAAAAGGTTCAGATATCTACTAACCCATAGTAGGGTACATTTAAAAGTTACTCATCCAAGTGTCAAAGAGTTTTTGCTTTCCAAGGACCTAAATGAGAAAAGAGTTGGTTGGATCACCAAGGTGATGGAATATGACATTGATATTCAAATTACCAAGCTGGTTAGAGGAAGAGGTCTTTGTGAGCATTTGGTAGAGGATGAAAGTTCAAAGAAATTAGAGCAAATGGATGCATCTCTAGTGGTGCACTCTATAGAAGAACAAGCCAAGGCAACAAGCTGGTTGCCTAATATGATCAATTATTTGAAGATAGGGCAATGTCCTGTAGGTTTGGATTCAGCAAAAATAAGGTATTATAGGTTACAATCTGTTCCTTTTGTGCTGGTAAATGATGTTCCTTTTAGAAAGGATCACAGTGGTGTCCTTTTAAGATGCATAGATTCAGAAAAGATAGCTGATGTCCTATTTGAATTTCATGATGGACCTTCTAGAGGTCACTTTTCTCCTAGGACTACTGCTTATAAAATCAAGAGGGCTAGATACTATTGGCCATCTATCTTTAAGGATAGTCATGATTATGTAAGGAAATGTATCAAGTGTGCTATGTTTGCAAGAAAAGAAAGGCTTGTAGCCTTACCCCTCCAACCAGTCAGAACATAGAAGCCCTTCATGAAATGGGGCATAGATTTCATAGGAATGATCAATCCTCCATCTAGTGCAAGCCATAAATGGATAATTACTGCAACTGATTACTTCACTAGATGGATAGAAGCAATTGCATTGAAAGAAGCCAATGAGAGTGTTGTCCTAAGCTTTTATGATGATTTAATTCATAGGTTTGGCACTCCTGATTCCATCATCTCAGATAATGCCTTTGCATTCATAGGCCTCAAAGTCTCATAGTGGGCAGTCAAGAATGGTATCTATCTGAATACTAGTTCAAATTATTACCCCCAAGGTAATGACTTAGTAGAATCAACCAACAAGAACTTGATCCGGATAATTAAGAAGACTTTGCAAGACAATCAGAGAGATTGGCATACAAAGCTCAAGTATGCCTTGTGGTTAGACAAAATTACCCCAAAGAAAATCATTGGTAATTCCCCATACATGTTGGTGTATGGAAGAGAGGCTAAGCTATCTATCTCAATTGAATTACCAGCTTTAGACTTGGCTACTCAATATGCCTTGTTTGAAGAAAGTGATCCTTTGCAGGTAAGGTATGCTCAGTTGATGGAGTTAGAAGAAATTAGAGATAAGTCAATGCAAGATATGGAATTCCATTAGAGTCAAACAAAGAAGATTTTTGACAAAAGAGCTAGGATAAGGAATTTCAAGGTAGGAGATGTTGTCCTTAAATGGGATGAGGTCAGATCTAGACCTGGTAGGCACATGAAGTTTGATTCTTTTTGGGGTGGACCATTTGTTATAACAGAGTGCAAAGGATCTAACACTTTTCAGCTTTCCACTCTTGAAGGAGATGCCTTGCCAATCCTAGTGAATGGTTTCCACTTGAAGCCTTGCTTTGAGGTTAATTCCTCTCTATAAGTGTTCTTGTAAATTCTATAAATATGTGTTTCCTGCTTTCTTTCCCTATTTTCTAGGTCAGTTTATTACTTTCCAAGAAGTGCTTGTGCATAGTTTGGTTCCTCAGTTTAGTTTTGTCTCTTTGTCAAAGTTTTGTGCTCAGGAGTGACCCCATGCCCAATGAATTTGTCAAGGCCACTAGTGTTCCATGTCTAGTAGGCTAACATCTAGCAGAAATTGCCAAAATGTTACCCTAATTTTCATATGCAAATTTGGCTAAAATCTATTCTAAAGTCTTTGTTTTACTCCTACCGAGCATATCTGAAAGTTTCATGACCTCATGTTTTGTTTCCTGGCCTCTGCAATTATTTCAAGTCCCTGGTCTGTAGGTCGAAATATTCATAAAACTAGCCATTGTGTTGGGAACCTTTTAAAACCCTCAAAACCCTTTGGCCCGTTATAATTATTCATTACCTTTTTCAGCCACTAAAGGTTTGCATTTCCCATGTGTGCTAATTTCCTATTGGTCCAGTTGCCAGTTCTCTATTTCTTTCCGGTGGTTCAATTTTTATTCAGGGACTTAGCGAATACATCAATTCTCATAATCGCTAAGTATTTCCTGTTCACCGTTTAACTTCTTGAGACCTAGCGATAGTTAGATTTTCTTCAGTTGCATATTCGCGTGGAAGTCCGGTGGTCACTTTAGTTGGGTCCCTGTTAGAAGGATCCAACAACTGGCATATCTTCGCATAGGCTGGTGTCAGAGCTTGAGATCTTAAGATGACTGTTAGATCTTCCATGTCTGTAGTGCTTCAGTGTGTCAGTGGGACCGATGCCACCTCATCTAATTCAGCAACTTCTGATTGGTCAGCATGTGTTGAGTCATATTGGTTGTCAGTGGGGTTGGGCCCTTTTAGCGATAGGAGGCTTTGACATCTACAGAGGATCCAATGGCTGGCATATCTTCGCAAGGGTTTGTGTCAGGGCTTGCGATCTTACAACAACCGTCGATCTTGGTTGGTGTCAAAACTTCCTTCAGTGGGTCCTTATGTGTTGACTTGCTTGAATCTGATTGGTCCACATAGCAATGACTTGGATGCCGCAGTGGGACCATGTCAGAGGACCTACAAGGATGTCAAAAAGATGAAGATCGATGGTTGGCGTATCTTCACAAAGGTTTGTGTTAGAGTATGAGATCTTGCACCAGCCATCAGATTTTCCAAAGTGTTCAGACTTGTCAATGGGTCTAGTGCTAGGTCAAGATGAGTTGTCGAGTCCTTATTGGTCAGAATAAAGAGATATGTCAGGTGGTCCTAGTGATGCATATCGCTGACATGCATGCTTTTGATTGGCTACTGAATGATGATGAGGATTTCCAAGTGGACTGATGTGTCAGTGGGGTCTCAAAAAGGTAAGGATCTAGTGGCTAGCATAAAAGCGTAAGGAATATTCTAGGGCTATAAGATCATGCACCCACCATTAGATCGGTATCTCAAGCGGTGGGTCCGATGTCAAAAGGTCGCAATGTGTATCCGAAATGGCATAGTTTGATTGGTTGTTCACTACCGCGGTGGCGGTTGACTTGTCAGAAAGGATTTTAAGTTATTTTAAAGGGCGCATCTAGCCCGTTCATTTGTCAAGAAGGATCTTTCATCGATGGTTGCATTTTAACTTGACGCCCCGTTAGCCGTTAACATTCAAATTTGATTTTTTGTGCTGGTTTCTTGCTAGGGTTTTGCATTTGGACAGCCATGCATGACAGTTTGGTAGATGGAATTGATTTCTTTAGGATAGAGATGGTTGATTCTTGGAAGATGATAATGAATGATTTGATCGTCGGTGCCACAGATTTTGTAGGGTACCATGTCATGTAAAATGCTCAATGGGTTGTCGCCACCTTTTGCAGGGTGATTATTGAAAATAGAAATATCTATGAGATTAGATTTGAAGCCTTCATGGCTTAGTGGAGTTGTAGGTGGGTAGTTGAGTCAAGGTTGTTGTGTCTATAGGTGAGTTGAGTACAATATGGATACATGCAAAAGAAGATATGATCTAATTGCCAGGTGTTCTCAGTGAATTTGATGTTATCTTGTACTTTACGATTTATTATTATATTGTAAGAATTTTTAACTCTGGTTAGGTCAGTTTTGGACTTCTACCTGTGGGTAGTGAGTGTTGTATATATTGTTTTGTGGAGCCTTAGTGCTCAAGAGGTTCATTTTTGTAAAGGAGAGAAGCCCACTTTTGCAAGGAAGTCATCTTTTCTTAGAAAGCCATCTGTGGTATTTTTTCTACCCTCTGGTTCTTCTACTCTTTGTAATCCCCCATTGATGATCAAGGCATTCTTGAGGTACTTTTGATATTTATTCTATCCCTATCTTCACTATCTTGATTAGCTCTTATTGGATTGAAGTTTATGAATGCTGTTAATGGAAATTGGGGTTCCTAGTCCCTCTCATTTTTTGTGATTTTGTGTGCTACTATGTCTAATCTAATTTAGATGTTTTGTGGGTATAATACAACCCCTAGCAGTCTTGTCTCATTCCTACACCTAGTTGCAGAAAAGGATGTTTGCTTGCAGTACATAAGTTGTGTCTTTTGTTCAGACCTTCCTATGAAACACTTATGCAAGCCTATCTAGTGAGTTGTGACTTATTAGACCTGATTTCTCCATTGGTCTCATTCCTCCATACTGAGATCCAAACCCTAATTTTAGTGTATCACCTAGTAGGTAGTTTTCTTTCATGTTATTTCCCTTTTCAAGCATTCCTTCTAACCCTTTCCCTTGAAAGTTATTTCATTTCATAGCAAGAAGTAGATTAAGGTGATTATCCAAGAGGAACCACCCTAGAACTTGGAGGTTTCATTCCAGTTAGCATAGGTCCCACACCTGGGGATGAATCCAATGTTATACTAGGTTATCAAGACCAAGAGAGCTTGAGACAGAGGTGAAAACTTAGTGTATAATAGTAACCTTTAACAGGGTTGGGTCTTAACCGACCTCACTTTAGAAGAGTCAAAAATTTTAGGTTGCTGGTCCCAGGTGGTTTTTCCCTTTATAGGGTTTCCACGTTAAATTTCTTGTGTTATCTATTGATAGTGATATTTTTTTGTTATCATTCTTTACATGTTACATGTTAGATTTGATTGGTAAATTGTTATAGTATTAGACTGGCTATCGTTAAAAGCATAGATAGTGAAAGTATTTATTGTTTACCAATGAGCAAAAATTAAAGAATAGTTTTGAATTATACATTTTGTTTTGGGACATTGGATAACTAATTCACCCCCCTCTCAATTATTCTAACAATTGGTATTAGAGCTTTGGTTGCTTGGAATAGAGTTTTAAGGACTTAAGCATAAAGGTCTCAAGATGTATAAGAGGGAAGTATTGAAACTGAACAAAGAGAACTTCGTAGTATGGCAAAGTAGAATGAGGCTGCACATATCTGGAATTAGGAACTCTGCACTAGAGCTGATGGAGAATGGCTACATAAAACCACCCACTAGTCCCTTAACTCTTGATCAATTGAAGGACAAACATGAACACAATTTTACTATGATGGAACTTGCTACTGCCTGTACCAATGCTGAATTTGAAGATATCAAGACATGCATGACTACCAAAGGAATGTGGGATAAATTAGCACAAATATACAGTGGAGATCTGAATGTCAAAAGAGCCTGAGCTGAAAGTTTGAGAGGCAGATTTGATGATATGAGAATGAAAGAAGGTGAGAACATTCTCCAATATTCAAATAGACTCAAAGAGGTGGTACATGCTATTAGAGCATCTAATGGAGTAATTGATGATGAAACAGTGATAAGCAAGATTCTCAGAACTTTGCTACCAATTTATGCAATCAGGATTTCTGTAATTCATGAAACAAGAGCTACATCCAACCTTACTCTTGACACTCTAATTGGTAAACTTACAACCTTTGAATTAAAAAACTTTGATAATAGTGTTGTTCCTTCTGTTGAATTTTCTTTCATGTCTTCTTTGAAGACTGGAAAGTCTAGCAAGAATAGTAAGAATTGTGATAGTGATGACAATACCAATGATGAACTTGATGAGCTTGAAGCACTTATGGCCAGAAGATTTCCCAAAGGAAAAGGAAGGTATAGAGGTAAGATAACTTTATCATGCTTTAATTATAAAGAATTCAGTCACATCTCTGCTAGATGTCCATAGAAGAAAGATGATGATAGATCCAAAGCCCGATCTGAAGGAAGCTATGGGATAAGAGTCAACAAAGGCTACCAACACTACAACAAAGACAACCAAGATGAAAAAGGCAAAAGGGTATGTTACATAGCCAAAGATATTGAAACTGAATCTAATTCTGATGATGATATAGAAGTTGTATTTGTTGCTATGAAAGATGACTCGGAAGAAGAATAGAAACATGAAGAGACAACACTGATCTCTAAAGTAAGGAGAAATGATACATGGATCATAGATAGTGGTTGTACACATCATATGACCAGTGATGTAGAGAAGTTTGATCATCTTGTTGAATATAATGGAGGATCTGTGAGAATGGGAAATGATGCACCTTGTATGGTAAGAGGTAAAGGATCACTGATGATCAATGATAGATTACAATGTGAAAATGCATACTGGGTATATGGACTAAACTATAATTTGTTAAGTGTGGCTTAGCTAAACAATTCAGGCCACTAACTACCTTTTGAGAGCAAAAAGGTGAAGCTCTATGATGATGGAGGAAGACTTGTCAGAACTAGTACACAATCTAGATGTAATCTATTCTATCTTGATATGGATCAGTCTTCTTATTTTTTAATAAAGGATGAAGATGCTTGGTTGTGGCATAGAAGGTTATTCCATGTGAACTTTGACAACATGATCAAGATTAGTAGAAAGAAAAGAGTTAGAGGATTGCCTAACTTGACAAAACCTGATCATGCCATGTGCCATGAATGTTAGAAAGGTAAGATGACTAAGTCAAGTTTTAAAAGCAAAGACTATTCAACAAAGAAGATACTTGAGTTGGTTCATACTGACCTATGTGGTCCTATGAGAACCTAGAGCTATTCTTGTGATAGATATTTTATTCTTTTTGTTGATGACTATACTAGATTGATAACTGTTATGTTCCTAAAAGAGAAATCTGAAGCTTTCAAAATGTTTAAGTGATATAAAGCTAAGGTAGAGAAAGAAACTGAAAAGGAAATAAAATGTTTAAGATCTGATAGAGGAGGTGAATTTATCTCTAATGAATTTACTAATTTTTGTAATGAGCATGGAATCAAAAGATAGGTATCTGCACTATGGACACCTCAACAAAATGGCATTGCTGAAAGGAGGAACAGGTCTATAATTGACTATGCTAGAACATTGATGATACAAAAGAATGTTGCTTAGACATATTGGAGGGAAGTTGTTAGTATAGTTATGTATGTTCTTAACCGAGTACAACTAAAGGACTCCAACCGAACACCTTATGAACTATGGTTTGGACACAAACCTACAATAAGTTATTTCAGAATTTTTGGAAGTAAATGCTTTATTTTGAAAGATGAGAGAAATAAAAAATTTGATTCTAAAGGAGATGAAGGAATATTTCTAGGATATTCCACTACAAGTAAAGCATATAAATGTCTGAATAAGGTTACAAATAGGATAGTTGAAAGTACTAATGTTTGTGTTGATGAGTTTGATAACAAGTACATAGAGGAAATTTCAAAGGAACTAGAAGACTATGGTAGATTCACTTACATTGAACATCCAGAGTATCTACTAACACCATAAACTATGACAATCGGTCAGAAGGGAAATAATGTAGGACAACAGACAACACAAACCAAGGAACAAGATGGAGCTACCAAGCAAGAAAATGGCCCTGAACAGGATGAGCAAGAAAGGAGAAATCAAGTTTTAGCTAGCTTTGTTAGAAGACATCATCCTGAAACACAAATCATTGGAGACAGACACGCTGGAATGCAAACTAGAAGCAAAACAAGACAAGGTAAATGTTTAATTTGTGAATTTGAACCTAAAACTGTGAAAGTTGCATTAGAAAATGAAGAATGGGTTAATGCAACGAAGGAAGAAATAGAGAAAATAGAGAAGAACAAAACTTGGTCCTTAGTACCCCAACCAAAAGATAAGAATGTTATCGGTACTAAGTGGATATACAAGAATAAATTGAATGAAAATGGTGAAGTCACAAGAAATAAAGCTAGATTGGTATGCAAGGGATATGCACAAGAAGAAGGCATTGACTATGGTGAAACATTTCCACTAGTTGCTATATTAGAAGTAGTTAGAATGCCACTTGCATATACTACACACAAGAAATTTAAATTCTATCAAATGGATGTGAAGTCAGCATTTTTAAATGGTATACTTGAAGAAGAGGTCTACATTGAACAACCTAAAGGATTTGTTGATCCCAACAATAAAGAAATGGTATGTAGACTAGATAAAGCCTTATATGGATTGAAGAAAACATCGAGAGCATGGTATGAAAGACTACATACTTGTTAAGTATTGGATTTGTTAGAACAAGTGAAAACAACAATCTGTATGTGAAAGGTGATACTGATGATACTTTTATTATTGCTAAAATATTTGTTGATGATATCATCTTCGGAGGCTCAGATCTTGTCTGCAAGGCATTTTCTAATGAAATGCAAAAGGAATTTGAAATGTCTATGTTCAGAGAGATTAAGTTCTTTCTTGGACTACAAGTGATTCAGCAGAGTGATGGGATATTCTTCACATTATCTAAATACATAAAGAAAGTACTGAAGACATTTGGCATGGAAGATGCTAAACCTATGGGAACACCAATGGCTACTGGATGCAAATTGACAAAGGAGGATGAAACTACAGAGGTAAACCAGACACTTTACTAATCCATGATTGGTAAGTTAATGTATGTAGTTCACAGTAGACCAGATATAGCACATGCTGTGGGAATTGTTGCAAGATTTTTTGCTAATCCTAGAGAATCACACATGATAGCTACAAAAAAAATCTTAAGATACTTGAAGAAAATAGAGAATTTTGGATTATGGTATCCTAAGGAAGGGAAGTTTGAACTAAAATTTTACACTGATGTTGATTGGGCTAGAAATGTGGATGATAGAAAAAGCACCACCAGAGGAGCATTTTTCTTTGGTGAAAGACTTGTAACATGGACAAGTAAAAAGCAGGCTTGTATTTCTCAGTCTACAATTGAAGCAAAATATGTTGTTGCTGCTACTAATTGTTCAAGCATTGCATATATCAAACAAGTGTTGGAAGGAATGAATGAGGTAATCACTGACCCAGTGATTATATATTGTGACAACACTAGTGCTATTAATATCTCAAAGAATCCCGTGATGCACTCTAAGAAAAATCATATATCTATTAAGTATCATTAATTAAGAGAAAAAGTGCAAGAGAAGAAAGTGAAGTTAGAATTTGTTACATCTAAAGAACAACTTGTAGATATTTTTACAAAACCCCTACTGAAGGACACATTTGAATACTTGAGGACTAGACTTGGGGTCTGTCCCTTATCTATCGGTCACTAAGGTGATCTAGTTGTTACATGAACCTACTTATATCAAAAGATCATTCATGTTGATGCATCATAGTTCACATTTTGAATCATGTTCAAGGTTGTGATTAAGTTTGAGAACTTGAACCGATTGGAATATTAGTATTCAGAGATACAGAGGAAGACAAAATTGTCTATTTATTTGTTTCTTTAGTATTGATGTCAAAGGGAGAGATAAAAAATATGAAATGAAAAAGGGAGAGATAAACAATATGAAAAGGAACAAGCACCGATGAGTATTATCTAAGGGAGAGACAATCTGAATGAGACAGAGTATTGAAGATCAGTTACAGAGAATAGGAACTGAAAAGATCACAATTGCAAACTGGTAAAGCTGTACTATTTAATTTTGTTTAGTAATTTAGTGATTAAACATATTAAGTCTATTCTACTTACATCATTTTGTTCACAAGTTGTAGAATATATATTTGGTATGTGTATGGTACATTTCATATTACTTTAGTTGCCATCAATGCCAAAGGGAAAGATTGTTGAACTACAACTGATTTAGAATCTGATTGAAGAATCTATGATTAAAGATCACCGAGGAGTTATTGATTAGATATGTAATATGATTAAATTATTATTATGTTGCCATTGATTTCAACTAAGTTTGATAGCACTTATCTTGTAAGTTACTATACTGAGACATCTAAAGAAAGGTAAAAGAGATGAAGAATAGAGAAATCTACATTGAGAAAGATGTACATGATAGATGAGGATAAGGAACACATTGAGTAACTTGTTGATGAGTCTATGACTTGGTGATATTGACTTTATTATGTTTCATTCATCTATAATGAAGTATAGAGTTGAAAGACACAAAGCAGTGTTGTCAGTAAATGAAGCATTTCTAGTATACACCGATGGAGTGTAGTGTATATCAATCATAGTATTACCTGAGCAGTGTTGACCGACGCATTTCTTTGTTAACTGAGTGAAACAAAATGAATTAAATGATTAGTTTAGCCGATAAGATTGATGAGCTGGCAAAAGTATAACATCGAGGTAACAGATAATGTGTGTTACACATATCGACGACTGACAAAATTGAAGGAAGATCTAATGGAGAAGATTGAAACATGTTATTGACACAAGTACTAAGAAATTTTGAAGTGGCAAAATCTATGAATGTGGTTAAGTGGCAAACTCTGATGGTGGAGAAGAAAATGATTTACTCGTCTATATAAGAGAACATAATTTCTTTAAGAAGAATGTCGGAAAGAAGAAGCTATAGGAGTATCATGTGAACAAGTTTTTCATGCATTCTGATCATATTGGTTAGTAAGAACTGGGCTACAGAACAATTACCGAGCTACAAAGAGCAATTACCGATGGACAGTAAGTTGATATAGTATTGAATCTAAAGTGAAATATTGATCTGTAATCTACAATTGAAGTTGTATTAAGGTAGGTTATTTACTGTTACATATTTAACCATTGTATACAGTCAAAATCTCTTAATTGAGTGGACTCTGAAAGTCTTATGATGTATCATTCACAGAATCAACATTGTTATCCTCTCAACCCATAGTGAATGTTGGTTGGATGATAACTTCTAGTCTAAAATCCTCTAACACGGTCACACCTAACAGTGTGTTTGTAACCTTTAACAGGGTTGGGTCTTAACTGACCTCACTTCAGAAGAGTGAACAATTTTGGGTTGCCGGTCCTAGGTGGTTTTTCCCTTTACAGGGTTTCCATGTTAAATATCTTGTGTTATGTGTTGATTTTGATATTTGTTTTTTATCATTCTTTATATGTTACATGTTAGATTTGATCCGTAAAATTTTATAGTATTAGACTAGTAATCGGTAAAAGCATAGATAGTGAAAGTATTTATTGTTTATCGACGAGTAGAAATTGAAGAAATAGTTTTAAATTATACATTTTGTTTTGGGACACTGGA
This sequence comes from Chamaecyparis obtusa, assembly GCA_027943335.1. Lineage (NCBI taxonomy): Eukaryota > Viridiplantae > Streptophyta > Pinopsida > Cupressales > Cupressaceae > Chamaecyparis > Chamaecyparis obtusa. The sequence continues at coordinate 83,382 of BSBK01005092.1, forward strand.
TAACTGATTCACCCCCCTCTCAGTTATTTTAACTATATATATATATATATATACATATATATATATATATATACATATATATATATATATATATATATATATATATATATGTATATATATATATATATATATATATATATACATATATATATATATATATATACATATATATATATATATATATATATATATATATATATATGTATATATATATATATATATATATATATATATATGTATATATATATATATATATATATACACACACACACATATATATATATATATATATATATATATATATATATATATATATATATATATATATATATATATGTATATATATATATCTACATATATATATATATATGTATATATATATATATGTATATATATATATATATGTATATATATATATCTACATATATATATATATATATATGTATATATATATATATATATGTATATATATATATATATATATATATATATATATATATATATATATATATATATATATATATATATATATATATATATATATATATATATATATATATATATATATATATATATATATATATATATATATATATATTATATATATATATATATATATATATATATATATATATATATACAAGAAATTGTGTGGATTGGCACATTGTGTGGATCCCGCAAGTACACAATACCTTATGAAAATTTACCCATTAGAACCAAGAATCAACTTTCTTAGAAGATAAATCTATAAAAATATTTGGTGATGGATAATGAATACTTTTCCTTCATTCCAATAAGATCTCTTCAAATTTTGGGGCATATAATTGTTTGTAGGGTTATACCATGCCAATACCTTATAAAAATTTAGCCATTGGAGCCAAGAAGTAACACACTTAGAAGATAACTCTATAAAATTATTTGGTGATGGCCAAGGAAGACTTTTTCATGATTCTCCTTAGGGTCTTGACTATTGAAGAGAACCATTAAATCTATTAGCCAAGAAACCATCGGGGTTAAAATTCCAAAAATCACATAGTAGGAACAAGCCAAGATGGGCCAATTATGAAGATAATAGTTGTTTTTCTATATTCCTATTCAAGGTAACACCACCATAGTAGAGAAACACTTTATTAATCATGGAGTTATTCTTCTTGGAACACATTCTTTCATCTATGGTAGAAATATTTCTGAAAACATTAAGGGCCAAAACCCTATCTAAGACTATGACAGTAAATATAAATGGCTCATTGTTCAAACAATGAAATCTAATTATAGTGAAGTGATTCAAATATAATAAATTTATTAGTGGTTTTCAGCTTTCGAACAAAGAGGTTTGGAGTCTTGTAAGCCTATCCTCATTACTTCTATCTAAAATGTTTTTTTAGAGAATTCCTTAAAAAATAGTCTATGAAAATGCCATAATCATGAGACATATTTGAAACATGAGTCCATACAAAAATTGGTTTCTTTCACTGGGCTAAATGCCATGTGTCTTAAGGCGTGAATATTTGAAAGTAATAATTTTTTTTCTAAAGAGAATATGGAAGAGAAAGGTTGGTTAGCTAAATAACAGAGTGATTTGATATTCTTGTAGCTGTTGTGTTAGATCTCATTCTAGGAGGTCTACAAAATCATATCAAACAATAGGGTTTGAGGATTCCTTCAGGTGATAGGCAATTGCTACCTTAAAATTTTCTATCACTGTATCTCCATCTAGGCCACACACAAAAGTTTTCTTAGAGAATACATCCTTTGATTCAAATTTAAACTCTCCATGACCTAGTGGAAAACTTGGTAGAATTGCATCATCAATTTCTATTTATTTATTAAGGAAATCAAGGGGTTCACTTTCATGTGCCCTATCATATTCTAACCTTATTCTGTCAAATCCCACTCTACTATTTTTGTTACAAGGAATAAGAAGCATGTTCCTCACCTAGCTTGGGCTGATGATAAATTTTATTTCTCTATGATTAATAATTTTCCTTCTTTTGCATTAAAATGATCAATCATAACTTTAATTAACTAAGGGAATGCTTGAACATATGAAAATATATATTGGGTTAACATGGTTTGCCAAATTCTTGACCCTACATTGGAATAATTTCTATAGTTCCTTCTTTGTAAGGCTTCTTCCTATATTCTCTTAGGCATTATGGCTAGTTGTGGCTCTGAAATATCATGTACAACATCCTTCAAAAATATGGGCTCCTATATTTTGTCATTTTTTACAAAGTTTGATGTCTTAGGATCTACCCTAGGGGCATTGAATGCTCTAAAAAATGATGCATCTAAAAACATATTCACCATTCTTGTAGAATAAATAAATATTAAAGTATTCCACTTGACAAAGATCCTCCAAAAGGCATTCATTCATGACATAGTTTGATTACTACTCTATAACTCAGCTATGGAACTCTTGATTCAAAGAATTTTTCTCTCACAAGTTTCTTTGTCATTGATTTAACTTTGGACACAAAAAAATAAATACAAGGCTTTCAAGGTGGTAAATGCCCATTTTTGCACATTAATTTCCTTTATTTTTGTTGAAGTCTACAGATGAAGGGGTAGTACAATTTAACCAAACTCGTTGCCATTTCCCAAACAAGAGGAAATGATAATCAAGGAGGCATTAACATAAAAATTTAGGGAAGGATCATTTTAAAAACATGTAGGACTATACATATTTCTATACATTTGAAAAAACATGGGTTCAAATCACAAGACCTAGTACTAATAACAAAGAAAATGTAGTCATTGGTACTTATTGAACATAAAGCATGACTAACCTTCTATGTACATGAGGGAAGGAAAACCCATTGATGGAAATATTTATGGTGGATCTTATTTATAGAGATCTCCAAATGATTACCTTTCATGTCCTCTAGCTCAAAAGCATTACTTTCTTTTCAACAAGACATATGAAAAGGTACTTTCCACAAAGCATTAAACATTGCATGCTAAACTAAATTAGCTGCTCTTTCATTATACTACTATCCACCAAATAATTTTCCTTCAATATAAGGTCTAATGTTCTCTTCTAAAACCATCATTTGAATACTCTTTTATGATGTGTTAGGGCCTCATATGCATTTTGATGGGCCTCTTGTAGATTCAATAATTTTGACAACCTTGCATTCATGGTGCTATCTTCGCCAACCTCAATGGACTTAAGAAGTTCCAAAGCTAGGATTTCCATTCAGACAAGAAGAATAAACTCTCTCCCATATAATATCTCATTAGTAGATACCCCAAGAGCTTTTTTGGGAACAATTTGGTCCACCCACAAGGCTATTGCAAAATGTTTGTGTCATTCTCGTTGGTATTCAGATCCTATCGTCTTGATGATTCTCACCACATCTTTATCCATTGATTTATCAAATACATTTCCTTGAGGGTAAAACCTAGATGATTTCTTTATAAAGATACCATGATTTATTACAAATATAAACATATATGTCCACCCCCCCCAAAAAAAATAAAAAAATAAAAAATAAAAATAACATGATTAGAGATGATTATTCTAGGAGGTGTGAACCTTGAAACTAGTTCCTCCAAGAAACTCATAATTTCACTTTTCATGGTATTCTTTAATGACTCTACTTCTACCCATATGGTGAAGTAATATATAGCCATTAAAATACATTCATGTCCTACACTATAAGTAGGGTTAATTATCCTAGTAAAATTTAATTCCCATTGAGAAAAAGGCTCATTAACTACTATAGGGCTCAATAGAATTGGTAATTTTTTTAGTTTCCTTATAATGTGTTAACATTGGATGCACTTTTTAACTAACTAAAAATAATCTAAAAACATGGATAGCCAAAAATAACCATCCCGCATGATTTTAAGTGTAGTGTTTTTTTCTTTAGAAATGTCCATTAGATGGACCATTATGCATTTCCTCCCAAATCTTATTGGTATGTGCAGGATCATTGTATGACAAAAAGTCATGATGTGAAAAAGAAGTCCTGATTAATAGACTCTTTGAAAAACAACTATAACTTTCAAACCATATAAATTTTTTGAAATCTAAAATATACATCACATTATATGCTTCACCTAATACAATAATAATAAACAATTATTTCAATTTGATGAAGTTTAGACTAAGTTAAGGTGGTCAGACATGATATTATTTATATTCAGGAAAATTTGTAGCATAAAAATCATAATTAATTATTTAATTGAAAAAAAATACAAAAAAATATACATCACATCTAGACATATGTCTACTACTTTTATCTATAATATTATAAAAAAATATTATCATTTGATTTTGTTTAATGTGGTCAGACATACACCTACTTGTTATCTTTCTAGTCCTGATTGATAGACTTATTGAAAAATAGCTTTAACTTTCAAAATATATAACATTTTTAAAAATCCAAAACACGTCACATTCTATGATTTTCCTACTTCCATAAAAAGAAAAAAAGTTTTCAATTTGATAAAGTTTAGACTAAGTTAACTGATGCAGGATCATCTTGGGTCATGACAAATCTTGCATCACTAAAAATAGTTTTTGTTTCCTATACCTGTCTGGTGTTTGTTTTAGCGCCGATGTTTCCATTGGTTTCATGACTTGTGAAGTTAATGTTATTCCATGGACCTATTCTTGGACCTTCTCCTAAGAGTGCATGTCCTGACTCATTCAGACTTGGAAGTTATCACCATTTCCCTTAGGTGCCAATTTACCTCCAGTTTTGCATGAAATGTGTGGTATTTTTCCTTGCACGGTTCTGTGTGGAGAAATTGGATCTTGCACAGTTTAGGATATGTTTTTGGATCATGTGTGGACCTAAATGTAAAGGCGCTTTGTTTTTTGTTGTTTCTAGCTTTATTTTTGGTTTCTCCTCCTAAGTGGACCTATAATGTAATTAAATGCTTGACTGCCCAATTTGTGGCTTTGCGAGCTATATATTGGAAGCTTGGGATGTTGTAGAGGATAACTTAGTTAGATTAGAAGGGAGACAACATAATAAAAATTAGAAGGATGCAAATTATGATTCTAATTTAATAAATTCATTGTATAAGGCTAAAACCTGGAAGGCCTCATAGCCAGGCATGTTGTTGTTAATATAATATTTGTTCCATTGTTGCTACTAGTTTCTTGTCTCATATCCACTATGTTTTATTGCTTTCTTGCATGTTTTCAAATTGCTTCCACGTGTAACTCTTCACAGGGCTTGTTGTGGGTTTAAGTTGAGTCAATTAAACTTGATTCTGCCTTTACCTTCCCTACCTTGGCATGAAGTGGTATCAGAGCGAAGTTATTTCTTGTGGATTGGATCATGGAGAACCTTAAAGATTGGTTGTAGGGTGGAAAATCTAAGATCTAACCTCTAACTTTCACAAGGTTATGGTCTTGTTGGAGCTTGATTATCAATATGGTTCATGGTAAAGGAAATGATAATTCTATCATGGATATGTTGACGAAGATTGCAACTAGGCTTGAAGTTGTAGAGATAGCCCAAAGAAGAGGTGCACATCTTGAAGATGTTAGTGATGAGGAAGAAGTAGCACCTAACCCTGAACCTAAAGTTGAACAGGATGAGGAAAGACTCTTGAGAGTTTTTTCTAAGGCTAACTCTAGACTTGATGTTGAAGTTTCTTGCTATGATGGAAGAATTGAGACCAATGCACTTTTGGATTGGATCTCTAAGATGGATAAGTATTTTAAGTATGAATGTACTCCTGATAATAAAAAAGTGAAGATTGTAGTCACAAAGTTGAAAGGTCATGCATCTCTTTGGTGGGATCATTTGCAAACTGAGAGACAAAAGAGAGGAAAAGAAAAGATCAAGACATGGATGAAAATTCTTGGAAAGATGAAAAAGAAGTTTCTTACAGCTGATTACCAAGTTAGTTTGATGAGGAAAATGTAGAATTTGAGACAAAGGGAATTGAGTGTGAAAGAATATACTGATGAATTTTACAAATTGGATATCAGATCTGGACATGTGGATGATGAAGTTGAAAAGGTGGCTAGATATCTAAATGGCCTAAGAATATCTATTCTAGATGAGATCAGTTATATGAAGATTGATAGTGTGGAAGAAGCATACCAATTTTCTTTGAAGGCTGAGGAAAGATTGACAAAAAGACATGATCAAAGACAAAGAGGAAGAGGTGGCAGGTTTCAAAGAAGTAGAGGTAGATCTTATGGAGAAAGTAGTAGATCTGACAATGCAGTACAAGATAAAGGATGGAAAGATGACCCTAGTAGTAAAAGAGGTAACTACTCTAGAGGTATCTATACTGGTTACTCTAGGAATAAAAATAATGGAAAGAGAGAAGAAAAGTCTTGGTTTAAAGGTACTTGTTACAAATGTGGTGAAGAAGGACACAGAGATTTTGAATTTACTAACTCTGGAAAGAAGATTAGAGGTAATAACATAAGTAACTTGGCTTGTGAAGAAGTTGAGGAATTGGATAATGAACCTGAACATGGTGAGAACTTGATGCTAAGAAGGATCTTGTGTAGTAAAGAAGCTTATGAAGAACCTATCTTGAGGAAAAGATTGTTTAGAACCAGATGTAAGATCCTTGACAAATGTTGCAAAGTAATCATTGATGGTGGAAGTTCTGATAATTTGGCATCCGAAGAGCTGGTTAACAAATTGTAGTTGCAGAGATTGAAACATCCTAAACCTTATCACATTGCTTGGATCTAGAAGGAGCATAAACTACTTGTAAGTGAAAAATGTCTTGTTAAGTTCAAAATTGGGAATTATCATGATGAAGTCTTGTGTGATATTATGCCTATGGATTGTTATCATATTCTTTTGGGTAGAACTTGGTAGTATGATAGGAAAGCTTTGCATGATGGTAGATTGAATCAATATATTTTTTGGATGGATGAAAAGAAACATGTATTGTTTCCTTTGATAGAGAATTTTGATGAAATTCACTATACCATAGTCAGAGTATGTTTGGTTGATGGTAAAAAATTTGCAAGATACATGAAGGAACAAAATATTTGCTTTTCTTTAATACCAAGGAAAAATGGAAAACAAGATGAATTAGAACATGCACCTAAGATTGCATCTTTATTGACTGAATTTAGTGATATCATTTTTTGATAATGTACCTGATGGTTTACCACCTATGAGAAGTATAAGTCATTGTATGGATTTGATACCTGGAGCTAGTTTCCCTAATAAAGCACCACATAGGTTGACACCAGATGAGAAGACTAAATTAAATAGACAAATACAATAATTGCTTGAAAGAGAATTGATTAGGGAAAGTTTGAGTCCTTGTGTAGTACCTACTATGTTAGCACCTAAAAATAATGGAGAATGGAGAATGTGTACTAATTCTAGAGAAATAAAAAAAATCATAGTGAAGTATAGATTTCCCTTGCCTAAGATGGATGACATAATGGATATCTTGAGTGGAGCAAAGTATTTCACAAAGATTGATTTGAAAGGGGATATCATCAGATTAGGATCAGAGAAGGGGATGAATGGAAAACTAATTTTAAGACTTATGAAGGTTTGTATGAATGGTTGGTTATGCCTTTTGGTTTGACTAATGTACCTAGTACTTTCATGAGACTGATGAATGAAGTTCTGCAAAGATTCTTGGGTAAGTTTGTAATTATATATCTTGATGACATTTTGATATTCAATAAGACTAAGGAAGAACACCTTGAGCATATCAGACAAGTATTGCAGAGATTGAAAGAAGAGAAGTTGTTGATTAACTTGAAGAAATGTTCATTTGTGAAAGAAGAGATTGTGTATCTTGGTTTTGTGATTTCAGCTGATGGCTTGAGGATGGACCCTAAGAAAGTAATAGCTATACTTGTTTGGCCTACACTAGATAATGTTGGAGAGGTAAGATCATTTAACGGATTGGCAAGTTTCTATAGGAACTTTATCAAAAATTTCAGTTATATTTGTAATGCTATGACTGAAACCATGAGAGGAGATAAAAATGATTTTAAATGGACACATGGAGCACATAGGAGTTTTGAAACATTGAAACAAAAGATTGAAAAATTGTCTACAATTTCTTTTCCTGATTTCAGTAAAGTTTTTCAAGTTGAATGTGATGCTAGTGGAAGTGCAATTGGATCTTTTTTGATTCAAGAAGGAAGACCTATAGCTTTCTTTAGTGAAAATTTGAATGATGCTAAGAGAAAATATTCAGTTTATGATCAAGAATTATATGCTATTGTTCAAGCTTTGAAGAAGTGGAGACACTATATGATGCCTAAAGATTTTGTGTTATATATTGACCATAAAGATTTACAGTATTTGGGAAGTCAAAATAAGTTGAATCAGAGACATATGAAGTGGGTTGAACTCTTGCAAAATTTCTCATTTTCATTGAAACATAAGAGTGGATAGTCGAATAAGGTTGTTGATGCCTTGAGCTAAAGAAGTTTTCTGACTGAGATGAAAGTTGACATACTTGGTTTTGATAATTTGAAATATTTTTATGGGACTGACATTGATTTTGTAGAATGTTGGATGACTTGTAAGGAGAAAATAGGGAATGACAAGTGGACTGATTATTTCATTCAGAAAGACATGTTATTTAAAGGAGTTCAATTATGTATACCAAGAGGATCTATGAGAGAAAATATCATAAAGAAGAAGCATACTAGTGGACTTGCTAGACATTTTGGGATTGATAAGACAGTGAAATTGATTTTAGAGAGATACTTTTGGCTGCAAATTTACAAAGATGTACAGAGAATGGTGAGAAGTTGTAGAGTTTATCAAGTAGCAAAAGGAACTAGTCATAATGTTGGATTGTATACACCTTTTCTTGTATGTGATAGACCATGGGAAGAGGTGAGTATAGAATTTGATCTTGGATTGCCTAGAACTCAGAGAGATAGAAATACTAAGTTTACTAGTTATTTTTGGAGAACACTTTGGGAGAAGATGAATATTGAGTTGAAATTTAGTTCTACATTTCATAGACTGACATTGTGAATAGAAGTTTGGGAAACTTGTTGAGATGTTTAGTTGGAGATAAGCCCATTGTTTGGGATTTAGTTTTGGTTCAAACTGAATTTACATATAAAAATTCTATGAACAGAAGTACTAAGAAGACACCATTTGAGATTTTTACTGGATTTCACCCTAAAGCAATTATAGAGTTGAGAGAATTACCTACTGAGACTAGAAGAAGTGTTGAAGCTGATCATTTTGCAAAATACATGAGAAATTTTCATGATGAAGTTAAGAGTAATTTGGAGGATAGTAATTTAAACTACAAGTAGAGAGCAGATAAGAGAAGGAGACATAAATATTTGAAAGTTGGAGATGAAGTCATGATTCATTTGAAGAAAAAAATATTTCCAGTTGGTACTTTTTTTCACTAAGGATTGCACCCTATTTTCCTAAGTATTGAACCTAGCAATCATGTGAAACATGGTACTATTCTCAAGCTGTGGGTAACCTATCTAAGAATAGACCTCTGAATCAAGGGTCAGCTTCCCTTTGGATCAATTGAAACTTATCTAAACATGGGGGGAAAAGGGAGAGAAAATGCATGAAAATAAACAACTGCAACTAAAATGAAACAAAGGTGATCCACCAATTTTGAAGAGAAATCACAACTAAAAATATGTTTACTCCAACAACAAAATGAACTAACTCACAACTCAATCCCACTTTCTTAACTCTTAGTCAAACAAGGCACTTAGAATTCAGAAAAGGAAGAACACTTCACAAATCTGATATTCTTGATTGCACACAAACCACACTACTGAATTAGGATAGATTCCTGGATACCAACTTGGATTCAATATGCAGATTAAGGATACAAGAACATCACAATAATCCTGCATATGAATTCAAAAGAGAACCCAAAATTGTAGGGGAACAAGAAGAATCAATTTTATTGCTAAAAAGAAACAAGTATAAGATGTGTCCCTCAGAGCTACATCACTCCTATCAGAGAGAAAGAAATGAAGAGCTAACCTCAATCACCAAAAGTGAGAGGTATAAAGGCTAAAACTAAGAATCTGCATTCAAACTCCACTACCTCCTAAGAATAGAAAAGTCAAAACATGGACCCATGAGGCAACATCATGGATTGAATGCCAAATTCCTAGATTCTTAGGGGTGAGGAAAGTGGGAACCTACAAATAAATAGTCAAAGGTGACCATTACATCCACTAAGTCATGCCTCTAACTAATAATCTGACAATGGTTTATAAAAACACCACTTGTTGATATCTTACAATGAATAATGAACCATGACTTAACAATAAAAATCTATCCTACTATGACAAAAGTGGATCTAATAGATATAATTATATTTTTAAAAAAGGCCTCAACCAAAAGGGAGACACATTCTTAAAAATAATAACATTGAAAATAAAAAATTCCCCAAGCCCTAGAAAAACTATAGGTTACATACATAAAATCAAATATCAACAACACACAAAATGGGAGCATATTCACATAGCAAAATATCACATATAACCTGAGGTTTAGAGAAAATGTGGCATAAAACACTCAACCTTAAAAGAAAGGGGAGGAAGAAATAACATTATCATCCAAACATTGCCCGAAGATGAAGAGCTCTCGGCATAAAAAACCCTCAAACTCGGCACCTGGAAACTTTCCAATCTTACTCCAGTTCTCTCAGTTCTAACTTGGAAACATCAACCACAGCCCTGGCAACATCTTCTCAAGGTAGGCATGCATGTACTCATTCCATTTTTCATATGGTCACAGTGTTTCTTCCATCTTTGTTGCAGACTTCATTGTATTAGGGCATCATTGACTGTTCCTTCATAGCACTGTTATGCACTTGAATTCTCTGTATATTGTAATGCATAGTTATGATTTGTTGTTTTTGAAGACTTGGTATGATCATCAGATGCCCGATGAGCCACAAGCTAGGGCACCGTGTATTAGCTATTATCCTATATCTTGGCATGTGAAAAAATTTCTTAGCACTGGTTAACCTATGAATGGCAAGGCTAGGGCATCAACATTGTGTTTGTATCATTTCATTTCTCTGTGTATTTGAGGGTTTAGGCACTTGATTGTTTGTTGATTCTCATTTGAGGGCATTTCTTCTCCGTTATCCCTTTATCTGGAAGAAATGAGGGCACCTTGCTACATCTATTTTGTATTACTACATTATTGAGGGCCTGTGTTTCATTTTCTTTACTCTATTTGGTTCATGGCATCATTGTTTTGAATATACTATGGCTTTTGTTTCTTGCACATAGCCTGAGAGCTCGTGCCTTGCAATATCGTGGCATTACTACTTGCATGGTTGGGCACCATTCTTTGGAATTTGAATGACCTCATCTGTAGAGACTCGAGCTATGTATATGATTTCATGGCATCAATGTTTCTATTTCTTGGAATATATTATTGCACTTATGTTAGTGCTTGAGCCCGCTATACCTAGGGCATCACTGTTTCTGCTTGGTCTCATTTTATCAACTACTATTTGAACCTAGAGGCTGGTAAGGTATAATATTCATACTGTTGACCATATGCATTTCCATTTGTCTGTAACTTAGTGTCACCAGTCTTGGGTCCACAAGTTCAAACATGAGCATACATGCAACTGTTTTCCTTCTATGTTGACTAGGGTATGATGTCAATGGTATGTTTGAAAGCTAATGGATCCATGATAGCTTATGGGTACCCATATTATTGATGCTTGTTGTTATTATTCTCTCATTTAGTTGATATCTTGAAAGCTGAGAGCTATGTTATTTTTTAACACTTGCTATTGATGCACATTAATGATTATGATTTTGTCGACTACATAGCCGGGAGCATTCTATGGCACTTGTAATCACTGTGGCACTGTATTGTCTTTTATTGGTCATTGTTGTGCTTTGTTAAGTGTTACGCTATGAAGACATTGTATCACTGATGCATTGGCCTGATAGCTTGTTGTTAGTGTACTACTACACTATTGACTATATGTTGTATCTTTATTATAACTGATGGCCTCATTGATACTATGAGCCTACTTGTATTATTGAAGTATTGTGAATGGATGCAAAGCTTGTTATGATTTGTATTGTTCTTTTATATCATGCCCTGTTATTGCACTTGAGAGGCTCGAGAACATGAAAACCATATGTTGATTGTTCCATGCGAGGCATTACTCCTATTTCTATCAGAGGGGTCATTTTGATACTGGTTGTTGATACATAAAAATCAGATTAAAACCATGCTTGAGCTTCATTGTATCTCTTTTGTTCACTGTCTCCACATATGGCATTGTGCTACTATGCCCAGTTGCAATGATTCATTCCCATGTTTTGCTTGAATTGATGTCTCCATGATCCTTATAGTGCATGCATAGACACTCATGAAATAATAGTGTCATCATTGTGTTGCTATGGCATCATGCCCATCACATGTATGATATGCCCTGTTATAACCTTAAACCAGATTGGAGATACATTCATGTTTTAGTGTGCCTTATCTCTTACATAGATCTATGTGCCCTAGTATACTCTATTTTCCTTTGATGCCATGGTTCATTTATCATAGCTTTACTAACATCATGCTTTGGTGCCCCCTGCTGGCTTATCAAATCATCATGTCATGTTACAACACATACATTCTGTTTGCACCTTCATACTAGTATTTGTTTCATCAAGACATGTTGTTTGATTGATCCTGATTGATGCTGAATCATCTAGATGCTCCTCATCTATACTTACTGTGTGTGCTCTTGGCCCTTAATGTGATCATGATGAAGATCATGACATTTCCCTATCATGATCTGCATCAAGGGCCCAGGTCATTCATGGAATTCATTATTGGATCAACTTTTCTATATTTGCACATGAAACCAACACGTTAGTGAAAACATGGTGCCTTTTTGCTTTGGAGCCTTGATACACATGCCTTGAGCCCAGCCTTTGTTAGAGGTGCATGGCTGAGTGTATCTGTGCACCCATAAATATTGTGATATCAACCATTTCTTAGATCCATTGGATCTACCCCAAATCACCTCTTTTCTTCTTGCAGGTTTTGGATTTCAGGAGCTTCTGTGTAGGATTGGGCTTCAGACATCAATACTAGGCAATGTCTAGTACCCTATTATTTTAACTATTTCTTTATGTATATCTACATTCATCCATTCAATTCTAGTAATGGCTATGCTCACAACCTGTGTGAGCTCAGATAGATGTCTCACTTATTTTAGTTCTTTCCCTTTTGTACAGTATATATGCCACTGATACACGTATGTGTAGATGTAGATGAAATTCATTTCCTTTTATTTCCATGTACTTTGCAATGAAATGAACACAAATATTAAGCAAGATCACTTAATAACACAAACTAGGATATTGTAGCTCATCTAGTAATTAGGTCTCCAGACTTAAGAATGAGCAAAAAATATGACAACATTCTGGCAACCTCTATGGAGTGCTTTCCTGCTAAGCATCCTGACCAGCTACCTTAAAGATCCATTGGGCATAGAGTCTATAAGCCACAAATGAACCTAGCTTCTTTAGATAACCAATCGTTCAACAAAACTACCAATTGCTAGAGAAAACCTTCTCTGGGTTATTGCTAAACACACCAAACTGAAAACAACTGAAAGCAACTACAAGCAATTGAACTGAAAAAAACTTGTGCTAGGCACTTAGGGAACATAGAAAGCCAAAAACTCCTAACTTACTAATGTACAGGGTAGAAAAGAACCTCAAAAACAAGCCTTGAGGTGGATCCCATTCACTAGAATGGGCAGCTCCTCTCCATCCATACTAGCTAGCTGAAAAGTGTTATGGGCTTTGCATCCAATCACCATGAAAGGCCTACTCTAGATAGCATCAAACTTAGTATGCCTCCCTAGTTTGTGTTTTGCTTCATCCCACTTGAGGACCAGATCCCCTTCTCTAAAAACTTTAGGTGTGGCCTTCTTGTCAAAACTCATCTTCATCTGAGCATGATGAGCCTCTAGGTTTTCTAGTGCCAATTTTCTTGCTTGTTCAAGTTCAACAAGTTCAGCCAGCCTGACTTGCATAGAATCTTCCTCCATAAGATCAACCTCTTTGATTAGACTCAGGGTAGGAAACTTAGTAGACAGAGGGATCCTAGCCTCTCTTCCATATACCAATGTGTAGAGTGATTTTCCTATAGACCTCTTAGGTGTTATCTATCTTCCCACAAAGCCAGCTTCAACCTGCTATGCCAGTCCCTCTGGTTTCCTTCTATAGTCCTTTTGATTATTCTTAGCAAGTTTTTATTTGTTGATTCTACCTGGCCATTACCCTGAGGATAATAGTTAGAAGAGGTACTTAGAAAGATATTGTGCTTGAGTGCCCATGCTAAAATATTAGTTCCCAGGAATGCCATGGCATTGTTTGAGATGATTGAATCTGGAGCACCAAATGTGGACACATTGTCTTGATAGAAGTTTAGGACAGAAGTCTCATTGGCTTCCTTTAGTGCTACAACCTCTATCCACTTGGTTAAATAGTCTATGGAAGAAAGTATCCACTTGTGTCCAGCACTAGATCGGGGGTTGATAGGTCCAATAAAATCTAGTCCCCACTTTGAGAAAGGCTACTCTACCTTGATAGGATGAAGAGGGAGGGCTGCCAGCTTTTGCTTCCTAGCAAATAGGACACAGTTCTTGCATCTCCTTACCCAATCAAATGCATCCTTGTATAGGCTAGGCCAATAGTACCCAGCTCTCATCACTTTTAGAGTAGTGGTTCTAGTAGCAAAGTGCCCACCAGAACCTCTATCATGAAATTCCTCCAGTATTTTATCCACCTGACTATTTTCAACACATCTCAATAGGACACCACTATGATCCCTTCTATACAGAACATCATTAATAACAATAAATGGACTGACCTAAAGCCTGAAGTACCTTCTTTTACACCTCCCAAGGCCTTGAGGGCATTGGCCAGTAGAGAGATAATGCTTCATCCTTGTTGTCCAACTTGTGCTCTATCCTGCATCTTGATTCATTAGAATAAATTCCTCCTTTTACTAGTTTAGGTCTACTATTCTTTCATTGAGCTACTCACATAGTCCCTTTCCTCTAATCAGCTTGGTCACCTTGATCTGAATGTCATATTCCATGACCTTGGTGACCCAACCAACTCTCTTATGACTTAGGTCCTTGTTCAGCAGGAAATATTTTATGCAAGGGTGAGAAACCATCAAATGCACTATGTTATTGGACAAAAAGTGCCTACAGTTTTTCAAACTCCTCACAATTGCTAGGACATGCTTTTCTATAGGAATATAGTTAAATTCATAGCCATCCAGACCTTGACTATAGAAAGCTATTGGTTGTTCTTCCTTCTCCGCATTTTGCTGGACTAACATTGCAGAGATACTATTAGTGTCTCCAAAAGAATATAGGATGAAGTCTTTAGAAAAGTCAAGGTTTACCAGAGTAGGAGTAGATGCAATTGCTTCCTTGACTTCTTCAAAACACATTTTTCCTTCATTTGTCCAATGAAAGGCTGAGTTCTTCTTCAACATCTGGGTCATAGGCTTTAGTAGTGTTGCAACATTTGGAATGAACCTTCTTAAGAAGTTGATTCTTCCAAGGAAACTCTGCAGTCCTTTCTTGTGAGCTAGCAGGGGTAGTACCAGGATGGCCTTTACCCTCTCAAGATCAATGGTTGTCCCTTTTTTAGAAACAATGTGCCCCAGTAGTCTACCTTCATGTACAAAAAAGATGCATTTCTTAGGATTCAGTGAGACTCCAAACTCTCTGCACCTCTCAAAAATCTATCTCAGATGAGACAGGTGCTCATTAGTGTCTTTTGAAAGGATAGTTATGTCATCTAAGTAGACTAGAACAAACTTATTCATCTAGCCAACAAACGCCATCTCCATGGCATTCTAAAAAGTAGCACCAGCGTTAGACATCCCAAAAGGCATCTTCCTATATGCCATAGTGCCCCATTTAGTGGTGAATGCAGTTTTATATTGATCTTCCTTCTTAACCAAGACATGGTTATAACCAAAAAAGCCATCTAACAGAGAAAATCTGTCAGACACTAAGACATACTGTAGAATCTATTCCATGGATGGCAATGGGTGATGATCTTTGAGTGAGGCTCTATTAAGATCTCTGAAATCCACACATAACTAGATTTCACCATTCTTCTTCCTAACCGATACTAGATTAGAGACCCAAGAGGTGTGCTTAATGGGAAAAATAATATTGGCCTCAATCATCTTCCTCAATTTTGTTTTCATCAAGACTTCTAGCTTAGGATTGATGAGCCTCTTCTTCTGCCTTACTGGTTTGGCATGGGGTTCTAGCTCAATGGTGTGCTGGGCTAAGTAAGGATCAAATCCTTTCAAATCATAGTATTCCCATGCAAAGGCATCACTATATTCTTGACATAATGAAATAAAGGCTTGTTGTTCTGGTTGTGTGCATACCTTTCCAAGCTTAACAAATTTGTCCTTAAGAATCTGCATAGGCTAGTAGTGTTCCTCTTTGACTGTCATACTAGCTTTGTCTCCTCTAATTTGATCATCATAGTTAAATACAGATACAAGTGTGACCAGTCCCTTAGGTAGCTTATTACTTTTCAACTGCAGCATCTGGTCACCATACTGGTGAGCATGTTTACACTGGTTAACTCTGGAGAACTCAACTTCTTCTATCAAAAAGTTAAAAATCTGTTCATCATTCTCAAAAACTTTCCAGCTTACTTGATTGTCTGGTATGGATGGCCTTACCAAAACCTTTACATGTTGTGAGTTGGGACTTGTGATCTCTTTTGGAATATCATATTCTGCTCCCATGGCAGCCAACTTGTCAGCCTATTTGTTAATTTCTTGGAACAACAACCAGATTAAAAGCACAAAAATCTTCTATTAAATCCCAAACCCTATGCTTATACATCTTAAGTGTATCATTTTTTGTTAGATTAGTGCCATGAATTTGATTGACCACTAATTCACTATCACCTATAACTTCTAGGCATTTGATTCCTCTTTGTCTAGCCCATTCTAAACCATGAATCAAAGCCTCATACTCTATTGTATTATTAGTACAGCTGAAGGAAAAATGAATTGCAAAGTAATACCTTTGCCTTTCTAAGAAATTAGGACAGCTCCTCCTCCTGAACCAACCTTACTTCTAGCACCATCAAAGAATAGCTGCCACAAAACATCATTCTGACCAGTAGAAGGCCTATCTTCCTTTTTCATTAGATCTAGTATCACAACACCTTCTTCATGAATGATATACATTCCAATACCAGAAATCTCCATGTTTCTAAAAGGGTCATCCTCTTCTAAGTCTCTTTCAGCCCACTCATCTAGGGCAATATCAGGAATCTTTCCAGCAGGGGTCTCAAATTCAGAATCACTTGGATCTTGTTCATGATACATCAAATTAGCATTTGGGTATGTGTAAGATCATGAGGGGCCAAAAAGTGGCGATGTCAGTTCAAAACTTTGACAATGTAGCTGACGACTTTTTTTTCACCCGAATTTGATAAAATGAAAAGGGTATCTTAAGGAGATTATCAACTTTCTATTGATATAATTGCTATCAAATTTTGAATTCAGTAAGTAATTATTAGTTATTTTCTAATTGAGCTACCTCTAAAGTGTTGATTTATTTACTGATTGAAAAATGACTATAACTTCAAGATGGTATAACATTTTTGAAATCTAAAAAATGCATCACATTCTATGCTTCACCTACTATAAGGAAGAAAAAATAAAAATTGAATTTTGTAAAGTTTTGAATGAGTTAAGGTAGTCAGACACGAGAGTTTTTTTTATTCTGAAAATGTTGCAGCAAAAAATTCATAATTAATTTTTTTTTGGAATAAAATTACAAAAAAATATGTGTCACATCCAAGCATGAGTCTACTACTTATATATAAAATATTATAATAAAATATTATCATTTTATTATGATTAAGGTGGTCAGACACACACCTACTTCTTATTTTTTCCCTAAAATTTTTGTACTGCTGCATTGAAATCTATACTTTTCACTAATCATACTAACTTTTTCTCAAAAAGGGCCTAGTAGTTTAGAAGCTACATTCAATTTTCTATAGATTATATTCTTACAACTTTTTGATATTAGGTTCATAGCTAGTTGAAATTTTCATGTCAAGTTGACTAATCCTAATTTGTTGATTTTTCATTGCCACTTAAGGGCATAGTTTGGCCCCTCATGATCTTGCACATACCCATTTTTAGGGCTTGGGGTATATGGTTCAGCATGGGTTTTTGCAAAAGCTTCAAACTTGATTTTAACTCTAGTCCCGTATCTAGTTTTGAAGTATAGATGAGACCAATCAGCTGAGAGATATCCTGCCAACCTAGCAGTGAAATCTCTACTTAGACAAATAGCAAAAAGAGGAGGCAAATCTATGACATAGATATCTTGGGGAATGGAGAAATTGGGGCATTCATGCAGAGTGAGGCTTAGGTCTTTAATAACTCCCAAGGTGCTAATTGATGACCCATCCAACTAAACAACAAGCCTATCTATTGGCTCATAAGACAACCCTAGTAGATCTTCCAACTGCTTAGAAATCACAAAACTACTTGCTCCTGAGTCTATCATACAATTATGAACCAGTAAATCTCCAACAATAAGAGTTACATAGAAAGGAGGAGGTTTAACCTTTGGGTCAATGATAGGCTACGAGCTAGTCTCCTCCTTTTGCTGCTCCTTTTGAGATGTTTTAGCCACTAGGACTATAGGCTGCTCTAAAACACCTTCTTGATTTGATGAAATCTTAGCCAACTTCCTAAGTATTTAATCATTTTGACTAGGGATTGCTAGGGTGTCCATTAAAGGCACATTGATAGATGTCTTCTTCATTTTCTCCATAATATTAAAAGACCCCAAATTCACTTTGGGATGTCACTTTGGTGCTGCAATCTCTATTTGTGTAGACACCAACTATGTAGCTGCCTTGACTGGTTCTTTGATTTTTTTTGACTAGTTTAGGGCTAGAACTTGAACTATTTTGGGTTGTGGATTCACAACAAGAGCTTGCTGACTAGTAGAGGCCACTTGTTCCACCTCCAAAGCTTTCTTCTTAGACCTTGTGTTAGCTGCAACTGGGGTATAATTTAAGTTATCGTTTGGTGAAAAATTCACCCCACAAAAATCTTCTTTCTGAAAGTTCACCAAAGCTGTCTCAGGAGTTTGTAATTCATTTATGGTAACAACTGGATCTTGTTGGATTTTTGGTTGTTGAACCATCTCCTATGGCATCATCACATTGTTATGTACCATGAGGGCTTGATTATAACCATTAGGACACATCCCCTGGATATGTTGTTGATTACATGGGCAGCCCCATTGATAATCTTGTGCCATATTATTCTGAGCTACAGGAACCAGCTCCCTAGAAGCACTAGGAATGTTAGGATTATAAGGTTGGCCGACCTTTTGGTTATAACTTCTTGCTTGACCTTGGTGGACTTTTTGGTATTGGGGCCTGTTCTATTGGTAGTGATTTTGATAGGGCTTCTAATAAGGCTGTTGATAGGGTTGCTGGTAAGGCTGGGACTGTTGCTTCTTTAGACTAACTAGCTCATTAGTAACTATTTGCAAGGCCTTTTTAATCTTAGTCATCTCTTGAGATCAATTTACAACTAGGTTAGCAACTTGTTGAGGAGGAGTTGGGGGAGGTGGAATAGATGCCAAGGCTGGAATTGCTTTAGGAATAGGATGAAGCTCAGGAAAAATAGGCATTGGGGGCCTTGAGGCTATTTTTCCAGCTTGGATTAGGCTATTTTCAGCTCTTATGGCAAGATAATATGCTGCTGGTAAATTAGTCCCTCCCATGGACTAGATCATAATAGAGATATCACTGTTAAGAGCTCTTAGATAGTATAGAAAAACATGCTAGCTTGAAGGTCTAACTGTAGTTGGTATTCTTTTCCATGTTCTTTGAAATCTAAAATTGAAATCCATCATGTATTCTTGAGGTGCTCTTTTGATAGTAGTCAATTGCTCAACTAATGAGAGGTGATCTGATTTATCCTCAAATTGATTGGTTAAGGCTTGACCCAACCCATCCCAATCAGCTATAGAACCAACTGCTAAGCCTCTAAACCATTGCAATGCTTTTCCTTTGAGGGAAGCTGCCATAAACCTCATAGCCACATTATCCTGAGTTATATTATGAAGGGCGCAAAGGGATGCTCATCTCTTATGTGTTTAATGGCTGAGGTTTGATCCTCCCCTATAAAAATAGCCAAACTCTTGAGGTTTGATATAGGTATGTCATTATGCTACTGCAAATTTAAGGGCCTGCCTTTATCAAAAGCTACAAAAGGATGCACTCTAGGTTGAGCCATTAGAGGATTTAGGGGAACTTGAATTATAGGTCCTGCTTGTATATGTAGTAATACATGTATTGACTGGATTGGGGAAGCACTTGTAGGAATATGAGTAGGCCTAGGAGTATGATTGGGATTAAGATTTTTAGATTTTGATGCACCAGCTTGGGCTGCTTTAGACCTCTTTTTGACAGATGGCAACTCTACATACACAAAAGGATTCTTACTCTGCCTAGTTGGTATCCCAGTCATAAGCTTATATACTGATCTGCCTAAAACACCATTAGAGTCACTAGGTATGATTTCAAAACACTATCACTACTCATACCGCACAATAACTTGCATAAAACTTCTAAGAAAATTGACTCACTGAGTCTTCTGTCCCACTAGGCGTGCCAAAAATTGTTGTCACTAAGGATTGCACCCTATTTTGCTAAGTATTGAACCCAGTAATCCTGTGAAACATGGGACTATTCTCAGGTTGTGGGTAACCTATCTGAGAATAGACCTCTAGATCAAGGGACAACTTCCCTTTGGATCACTCAAAACTTATCTAAACTTGGGGGGAAAAGGGAGAGAAAATGTATGAAAATAAACAACTACAACTGAAATGAAACAAAAGTGATCCACCAATTTTGAAGAGAGATCACAACTAAAAATATGTTTACTCCAAAAGCAAAATGAACTAACTCACAACTCAATCCCACTTTCTTAACTCTTAGTCAAACAAGGCACTTAGAATTTAGAAAAGGAAGAACACTTCACAAATCTGATATTCTTGATTACACACAAACCACAGTATTGAATTAGGATAGATTCCTGGATACCAACTTGTGTTCAATATGTGGATTAAGGATACATGAACATCACAATAATCCTACATATGAATTCAAAAGTAAATCCAAAATTGTAGGGGAACAAGAAGGATCAATATTATTTTTGAAAAGAAACAAGTACAAGATGTGTCCCTCAGAGGTACAACACTCCTATCAGAGAGAAAGAAATGAAGAGATAACCTTAATCACCAAAAGTGAGAGGTATAAAAGCTAAAACTAAGAATCTGCATTCAAACTCCACTACCTCCAAAGTATAAAAAAGTCAATACATGGACCCATGAGGTAGCATCATGGTCAAAATGCTAGATTCCTAGATTCCTAGGGGTGAGAAAAGTGGGACCCTACAAATAAATAGTCAAAGGTGACCATTACATCCACTAAGTCATGCCTCTAACTAATAATCTGACAATGGTTTATAAAAACACCACTTGTCGATATCTTAGAATGAATAATGAACCATGACTTAACAATAAAAACCTATCCCACTATGAAAAAAGTGGATCTAATAGATATAATTATCTTTTTAAAAAAGGCCTCAACCAAAAGGGAGACACATTCTTAAAAATAATAGCATTGAAAATAAAAAATTCCCCAAGCCCTAGAAAAACTATAGGTTACATGCATAAAATAGAATATCAACAATCCACAAAATGGGAGGATATTCACATGGCAAAATATCACATATAACCCAAGGTTTAGAGAAAATGTGGCATAAAACACTCAACCCTAAAAGAAAGGGGAGGAAGAAATAACATTATCATCCAAACATTGCCCGAACATAAAGAGCTCTCGACATCAAAAACCCTCAAACTCGGCACCTGGCAACTTTCCAATCTCATTGCAGTTCTCTCAGTTCTGACTTAGAAACATCAACCACAACCCTGGAAACATCTTCTCGAGGTAGGCATGCATGTACTCATTCTATTTTTCATATGGTCATAGTGTTTCTTCCATCTTTGTTGCAGATTTCATTGTATTAGGGCATCATTAACTGTTCCTTCATAGCATTGTTATGCACTTGAATTCTCTCTATATTGTAATGCACAGTTATGATTTGTTGTTTTTGAAGACTTGGTATGATCATTAGATGCCCAATGAGCCATGAGCTAGGGCACCATGTATTAGCTATTATCTTGTATCTTTGCATTTGAAAACATTTCTCAACACTAGTTAACCCGTGAATGGCAAGGCTAGGGCATCAACATTGTGTTTGTATTATTTCATTTCTCTATGTATTCGAGGGTTTAGGCACTTGATTATTTGTTGATTCTCATTTGAGGGCATTGCTCCTCTGTTATCCCTTTATCTGGAAGAAATGAGGGCACCACGCTCCATTTATTTTGTATTACTACATTATTCAGGGCCCATGTTGCATTTGGTTTACTCTGTTTGGTTCATGACATCACTATTTTGAATATACTATCATTGTTATTTCTTGCACATAGATTGAGAGCTCGTGCCTTGAAATATCATGACATTACTACTTGCATGGTTGGGCACCATTCTTTTGAATTTGAATGACCTCATC
Source organism: Chamaecyparis obtusa (assembly GCA_027943335.1). Lineage (NCBI taxonomy): Eukaryota > Viridiplantae > Streptophyta > Pinopsida > Cupressales > Cupressaceae > Chamaecyparis > Chamaecyparis obtusa. The sequence continues at coordinate 106,022 of BSBK01005092.1, forward strand.
TATAGAGACTCGAGCTGTGTATATGATTTCATGGCATCAATGTTGGTATTTCTTGGAATATATTATTGCACTTATGTTAATGCTTGAGCCTGTTGTACCTAGGGCATCATTGTTTTTTCTTGGTCTCATTTTATCAAATACTATTTGAACTTTGAGGCCCATAAGGTATAATATTCATACTATTCATCGTATGCATTGCCACTTGTCTGTAACTTAGTGTCACCAGTCTTGGGGCCACAAGTTCAAACATGAGCATACATGAAACTATTTTCCTTCTATTCCGACTAGGGTATGATGTCAATAGTATTATTGAAAGATAATGGATCCATGATAGCTTACGGGTACCCATATTATTGATGCTTTCTGTTACTATTCTCTCATTTAGTTGATATCTTGAAAGCCGAGAGCTATGTTATTTGTTAACACTTGTTGTTGATGCACATTGATGATTATGCTTTTGTCAACTACATAGCTGGGAGCATGCTATGGCACTTGCAATCACTATGGCATTGTATTATCTTTTATTGGTCATTGTTGTGCTTTGTTAACTGTTACACTATGAAGGCATTGTACCATTGATGCGTAGGCCTGATAGCTTGTTGTTAGTGTACTACTACACTATTGACTATATGTTGTATCTTCATTATAATTGATGGCCTCATTGATACTATGAGCCTTCCTATATTATTGAAGTATTGTGAATGGATCCAAAGCTTGTTATGATTTGTATTGTTCTTTTATATCATGCCCTATTATTGCACTTGAGAGGCTCGAGAACATGAACACCATATGTTGATTGTTCCATGCGAGGTATTACTCCTATTGCTATCAGAGGGGTCATTTTGATACTGGCTGTTGATACATAAAAATCAGATTAAAACCATGCTTGAGCTTCATTGTATCTATTTTGTTCATTGTCTCCACATATGGCATTGTGCTACTATGCACAGTTGCAATGATTCATTCCCATGTTTATCTTGAATTGATGTCTCCATGATCCTTATAGTCCATGCATAGACACTCATGAAATAGAAGTGTCATCATATGTTGCTATTGCCTCATGCCCATCACATATATGATATGCCCTGTTATAACCTTGAAGCAGATTTGAGATACATTCATGTTTCAGTGTGCCTTATATCTTACATAGATCTATGTGCCTTGTTATACTCTATTTTCCTTTGATGCCATGGTTCATTTATCATAGCTTTACTGACATCATGCTTTGGTGCCCACTACTGGCTTATCAAATCATCATGTCATGTTACAACACATACATTCTATTTGCACCTTCATACCAATATTTGTTTCATCATACCATGCTATTTGATTGATCCTCATTGACGTTGAATCATCTGGATGCTCCTCATTTGTACTTACTATGTGTGCTCTTGGACCTTGATGTGATCATGATGGAGATCATGAGGTTTCCTTGTCATGATCTACATCAAGGGCCCAGGTCATTCATGGAATTCATTATTGGATCAGCTTCCTTGTATCTGAACATGAAACAAACATGTCAGTGAAAACATGGTGCCTTGTTGCTTTAAAGCCTTGATACACATGCCCTAAGCACAACCTTTTTTAGAGGTGCATGGCTTAGTGTTGTATGCACCCTAAAATGGTCACCTAGACTTTGGGCCCCCATTCAGCAATTTATCAAATCCCTCAATCAATATTTTCAAATATCAACAATATCAATTATATCAATTTCCTTGATCAAATCATAATCAATTCAATATTTCCTAAACTTTGAGCCTTATTTTATTTAAAAGAGAAAAAAAAAAAATCTTATTTAATTAAGAGAACATGCTCCCTTTTAATTAATTAAAAATCTCTTTTAATTAAATAATAAAATCACTTTATCCTAAGCCTTTATTTAATTAAAAGGAATTTTCTCCCTTTTTATTTAAATAAAAAATCCTCACTTTTCCTTCTTATCCTATGTTGCACAAATAAAACATTATTCTTATTTTATAAAAAGGGAAAAAACACTTTTTGTCTTATGTGGGACGCAAAAGTCAATTCCTTTTTTTTTTTCTATTCGAGGATATTTGTGCACAAGGATCAAGTTTCTATTTTTCTCCACCATTGATTAAGTCTTTTGCCTCTTAATCTCAATGGTCCATTTTCATTTCATTTTTTATAAAAGGAGAGCTCTTTCCTTCATTTTCATATCTTAGGTTTTTATGCTAATGTTATTCTGCAGGTTTTCTAGGTCATTTGGAGCTCTTTGAAGACATTCTTGCATTCAAGCTTTGAAGACATTGTTGTTGCATTTCATTTAGCTTGTTTTATTAAATCATAGTTGCATAATCATGGCATTTTTAGTATAGATTTCCTTTATGCAATAGATTAATCTCACATAGCTTAATAGGAGGATTTGTAACACTTGTATTTTCCTTTTATAGCATAGCTTGCATCTTTCATTCTCATAGATTAGTTTGCATTGCATTGCATCCATATTGATTTCATTGGAGATATTTGCATTGTTGCCCTTGTCTTTGATTTGAAATCTCTCATTGTGTGGTTGACTAGCAAGGTCATGAGTTTATAGCTCTAGCTGAGAGCAATTTTACAAATCTTGCAACTCCATGCATAGAGAACTATGGATCGATTTGTGAGGGCTCATTGTTGAGTTTTCTTACATGTAAGGATTCATAGAAGTGTGAAAACATTTTAGCACATATTTTTTTAGTGCCCACCATGGGACAACCCACTTTTACATGCTGGTTTTGATTATTTTTGGAGCTAACCCTTGTGTAGATTTGTTTGGGGATGGAAAACCCTATATTTGAATGATTTGATCATATCTCCCAAATAGCTTGGTGTTTAAGTCTGAAATTTTTTTTTCAAGTTGATGATATATCAAAGAAGCTCCAATAAAAAATTTAGAATTTTTTGAGGTATTTTTGATGTTTTATAAATTTTTCTTGATTTTTCATAAAAAAATTAATTTTCGGCACAAATTAGCATATTTTTTGGAAATTTTCATATTTTCAAGAATCTCTTCAAATTATATGGGGGTTCCATTCTTTATGTTTTGAATTTGGGTGCAATATAGTGGCTCAAATAATTGATTTTAAAAAACTAGTATGTTTTGGTAAAATAGGTGTCTAGGGCACAAATGATGAGATTTTTCTAAAATTTTTACATTTTTGGAAAGCTCTCTATTTTTAAGCATGGGTCTCTATTTTTCATTTGCATTTTATTAGCTGAAATCATATCAAAAAAATTAGATCTTGTTGACTAGGTCAAATGCAAAAAAAAAAAAACTTTTGTGATGAGTATGCACTTATTTTTCATTGTTCAATGCATGATATGAGTTATCATTTAGATTATTTGCTGGCTATTATTTCTCCTAAAAATTGATTTTCAGATCTAACCCTAGGGTTTTCATAAGTTGGATATACATTGTATATCTTGTTTGCTTGTTTTCTTGTATTGTTCATTTGAAGGTGCTCTTGCTTTCATGGAAAATGCTTAAAACAAAGCATTGGACTTGAGGTACTTTGTTCCATCTCTACAACATTTGGATTTTGGGATTAAAATTGAACCTCTCATGTGCTTGGCTTGAGTGTTTACATACTTTCATAGAACACATTTCAATTGATGCTCTTAATGGGAAATGAAAGAACATAGATTTGTTTTTACAAGTTTATGTAAGTGAATGCTTGTGTTTAAACCTTAAGTAATTATTGGTTCCAATATCAAATATCTCATTGAATGATTAAGGGCATTCATTCATTCCTTGTTTACATAGGGAGTTAAATGCATGACTTTGTAGACTCACTCTATGTTTGCTTGGAAAGTTAAATATTTCATTGGTTCAACCCTTTTTCATTTCTGAGTAGTATTGATAAGCAACTTTGGAGTACTTTTGATTAATCTTGTTAGATAAATTGGGTTGTTGGACTCTCTTATTTCTAATCACCCCTCATTTCTGCCCTTTGGATGCAAGGTCAACATTCATACATAGGGGAGGGGTCTACTTGAAAAGAGCATTAAGTGTTCCACAAAGTTTCCCCCTTTTTATGCTTTCTTGATCTCATTAGTTTTCTAAGGTGTGGACTCACTTTGAGTTTGTGTGAGGAGTTAAATGTTCCACTTTTGGACTCACTTTGAGTTTGTGTGAGGAGTTAAATGTTCCACTTTGTGGAATCACTTCACATTCACTTGAAGAGTTAAATGTTTCACTTTTGGACTCACTTCACATTCACTTGAAGAGTTAAATGTTCCACTTTTAGACTCACTTCACATTTACTTGAAGAGTTAAGTGTTCCACCTTTAGTGCTTTAAATACTTTTGATAGTGAATTACTTAATTTTATTTTTAGAAGGCTTGCTTGGGGACACACCACCTCAAGGGATGACCTTAACTCCCATGTTCCGATGGAGTATAAATAGTGGGTGGTGAATCGAAAGACACCTCTCTTGGGAATTGAGTTTGATATCACTCTTGGCTAAGCCTCAAAGAAATTTATACCTTTGAGAAGTGAAGGAGGAGATTTGGGTTATTGTCTACCCCCAATTGTCTGATTTTGGATTCTTCTCATCTACAGATTTGGGCCTCACGTACCTTGTGTATATCGAGGACTCCTTTTAGAAAGCCACATATATCCTTATAGATAACTTGTTAATGTGTTGTTGTGTTCTATGTGCGTGCTAAAATATTTTCAAGAACATACACAAGTAGAGTCTTTAGGGAAAAGAATACTAAGTCACTATCTATGTTCATGCACAAGGTTGCTTTGTCCCTTGCCCATTGCTTGAAGACTATTTGCTTGAATTCCCTGGTTGTGGTTCTATGTGCTTGATCATCATTGTGAAATCTTTTAAAAAATCTAATTGAAATACTGAAACTAAGTTCCGTCCTACTGTAGTGAGTTCTCCTTAGAAGCTTGGTCTTCCTTGGTCAGTCCAGATCTCAGATCCTAGGTGCTGTCATGTTGCTCAAAATCTCAATGAACGTTATGGTATCAATTGCACAAGATGACTCTTAGTCTTCTTCTTTCTTCTCCATTTCCCATGTTCTTCTAAAGTCTTCTATTCCCATGGGAAATTCTTCTTCCTCTTCTTCTTGATTATTTTCCTCTTATTATCTAGTCTATTTTCTTCTATTTTATCTCTTTTGTTGCTCCTATGCTTGATTCTTCTTCTTCTAGAACCATGAATCTCAAATATCTAGTTTTGGAACTCAAGCTAACCTTCACTTGGCTGTAAATACTTTCAATAAAGCTAAACCTAAAGAGCCTAAGTCTTCATGCGTTATAATTCCCACTTTAGTTAGTCCTTCACCATCTCTTCCAAAGTCTTCCATACAATCCCAACCTACTTCCTTGTCCTTAGAAGTGGCTCCATGTCAAGAGGACTCTAAAAATGATAAAGAAAAGAACATAAAGAAAGATCAAGATCAAGAACCCTCCATGTCATCCAATCCTATTCATAATATCTCTCATTCATTTCATGGTTCTTTTGATCTTTTACGCTCTTCCTCATTCATTCCACCATGTCTTAAATCTTCTCCTAAGCAAGATCGAGCTACTACTCACATCATTGAGCTTATTGATAAACAAAATAACCTTACTACACTTGCACTTTCCAAAGATGATACTTCCATTAAGGTTATTAAAAATGGTGTCATTACTTTCAATGTTAAGCCTATTGAAAATCCAAAGAAAAATGATACGCTTACGCTATCCAAAGATCCTTGTCAAAATCAAAGTCTTCCATCTTCTTGTTCTACCATTCCTTGTTCACTTATGCTTTCTACTCTTCCTGAGTCTTTGCAAGCTCTGAACAATCCTATCAAAGAAGTTTCTCCTATTCAAGATGTTCATGATCCTATTGCAAATCCTAATGCTCACTCTAAAGATGCTGATGTCCTTGGTTCTCATATAGATGTTGATGAAACTATTGATTACCCTTTTGCATCTACCATGTCCATCCTTGGATCTCCTCCACCAATACTAAGGGCTTCATGTTTGCCTTCCATCTTGGGTCCTTATGTCCCTTCACTTTCCCCTTCTAATTCTCTTAATTTGTCATCCTTTTTGGGTCCTTACGTCCCTCCATCTCTTATATTTCCTCAAGATCAACATAGATTCATACCCTTGAATCTTTTTCATCCACCCACTCATCTAAACCAGTCATTTCATCCTTCTTCTTCCACAAGTCCCAAGTCTTTTGAAAGTAACTTGAATGTTCAATACAAGAAAAAGAAGCAATACAAGAATCCATAAAAAAAAATCACCATGTCTACTCTACTCAACATGGAGGCATAAAGTCAAAAGAGATATCTAAGAAGAAAACTACAAGACAAGTATGGGTTCGAAAATCCATCATTGAAGATATTCTATCTAAATCATCAACAAGAAATGAAAAGCCTAAGGCTATATGGATTCCAAAGTCTCTCTTGAAAGAGTATAATGTTGAGAAAATTGTGAAGTTGACATTCAAGCTTCCAAAGGCTTCCACTTCATCTTCTTCCAAAAACATTCTTCCATTCCATGTGCCTGAACTGCAACCTCTACTATCTATTCACCATATTCATTCACATATTCCTTCATTCACATTTCCTCCACCCTCTCACCACCCTTCAAGGTGTGTGTTGATATTGATCTTTCCTTCTTTCCCATCTACCCTTTCACAATCCTTTCGTTCATTATCCTTCCACCTTCTATCCTTTTTCCTCATTTGCCTATTCCTCCTATCTTCCAACCTCACTCGCTTTACATAAAACCTTATCCTCCATTTTTTTCTTCTATCTTCCTTTCCCTATCAGCATATTTGAGCATATCATTTTGAATCTTTTGCATATAATAGTTTATCCTTTCAAGGAGCATTATCTAAAAAGCTTGCCTTCTTCCAAAAAAAAAAAAAAAAATTTCAAAAAATGAAAATTTCAAAAAAATAGAAAAATTCAAAAGAAAAAAAAAATGAAAAAAGAAAAAAATTGAAAATGTGCCTTGGTGGAAACCTGGAAACAGGCGCCTTGGTAGAAAAAGTAAAGAGAAATAAATTTGTCCTATGGTGAAAACCACTCTCTTGTGGCACCTTGGATAAGTATCATGATGAAAACCTGGCAATCAGGCATCATGTGTAGTTCTTCTGCATGTTTCATCCATTTCATCTTTGCTCTTTCATCTTGACAATGTTGACCTATACACGAATATTTGGCTATCCTGTGAACTATCTTATGATGATCTTGCTTTCATTCCATTCATGTTTAGCCTTCATATTTATTTTCCTCCATTCATTCTAGCCTTTCGCTATCATTTTCCCCCTTGGTCTTAATCTAATAAAGAGAGTAAAATACGATGCTATGAAGTCTCTTGACATGTCTACCCTCTTTGGACTGCATCCTTTCCTTCTTTTGCATTATGCTTTTGTGACTTATCCTATGCTAGCCTTTCATTACTTATCCAAATGTGCTTTGCATGATAATTTTTTCCTAGCTTGGGTACTCTTAAGGAGTTTGACCTTGAGGATTTCTTCCCTCCATTTCCCTTTGTTCTCCTTTCCTCCATCTCAGTCACCAGCTTGCTAATCCCTCTTGTTCCCCACCATGCTAGACATTGAGACTACACGATGTGATCTTGATTGGGAGTTTGATGCCCGTTCTGTCTAGGGGCATCTGTTGTACATATTTTATTGATCTTGAAAAAATACCAAAAAAATTCATATATGATGCTGAAAAAATCCTAAAAAGCATATAAAGTCCTGAAAAAATATTAAAAAATTTAAAAAATGCAAAAAATTCAAAAAAAAAAGAAAAAGTGCCTTGGTGAAAACTTGGAAATAGGTGCCTTGGTAGCAAAAATACAAAAAAAATGAAAAAAATTGCAATAAAAATCCAAGTGGTGAAAACTTGGAAACAGGAACTACTTGAGGCCTTTGTACTCCTATTTATTAGCATGTGTCCTTGACACTGAGCCTTTCTCCATCATACCTTGACCTTATTTGGCTTAGTCTGGAATTGATCTTTATCTTTGTCTAGGGGGCATAACTGTTAGCATAGGTCCTTTGGGTGTGTTTGTCTCTTGGGGCATCCCACAACAGGTGATTTTCAACACCACTCCAAATAGTGTTTTTCAACAGTACCCTTGCGTCGAGTGTTTCTTAACACTTATCAGATGTCTTACCCAATAGTCTAGTATGATGCGATATTTCTCATTGGCAGATGTGATAACCAGAGTTTGACTCTATGACCAACACACATGCACTTAAACAATCAATTCGTTTGAGATATGTTGACTTTATTTTTCTTTGTGTTCTATCTATGAGGATTTCTTTGATGAGTGCTCTCTCCCTGAGAAGTTTTTGATGATGCATAGCTAGAAGACTGAGGGTATGAGAACATGTTTTCTTTCTTTATCTACTTGTGGGTATATTTCATTGATCCTAACTATCATGAGCATTTATGCTGGTCCTACTTGACACTAAGGATTGATAAGGTATTATCCTTGACTGTTTTGTGAGTGCATGCTTCTAGTTATCCTGATTTTCATGTGTCTTGATACAAGCATAATCTTGCCATATCAAACTTAGGTAATCTCACTACATTAGTCATCTTGACCTACATTTCTTTGATGCTTAGGTGAGATCTCCACATTTCTATCTGATAAAGATCATATTCATATCCACATAGTTATGCTAGTGTGCATTGTATGATCTTACGATGCTACCAATAATGCTTGATGATGATAATTAGATGTCTATAGGCATTGTGACCTTGCAAGTTAACCACTTTCATAGTAGCTTGCATTCTTAGGTTCATCATAGTTTAGTTTTTGCATCTTGCATATGGAGAGAGCTCTCCTTTTTATCATCTACGGACTAGTTGGTCAATTGTGCTCATTTTCTGATTCTTCTTGATCATATTTTTCATTTTTGGTCTTGCATATCACATCATTTTCTATCCATTTTCTGACTCAAAATCAAAATCCGAGTCGCGTTTCCAAGTTTTCTCATTCTTCTACACAGTTGACTGACCTTTTGAGGCATAATTCTTCGATCTTTGATGGAATTTCTTCCTTTCCATGTCTTCCAAACTTCTAGTCTTTCATTCACCCCTTTTGCTTCCTCTCTCTGACGTTTGAATTAATCTTTATCCTATATCTTTTTCAGTCAAACCTCATCAACCTGGGGCATATCTTCACTATTTGATGGTTATCCTATCATGCTTCATCCTTCGATTATGATTTATTATGATTTGATCATCTTTATCAATTTTTTGCTTCTTCTCTACCTGATTTTGATTTCAATTTCGAGGGGGCAGTACCTATTGGATTTTAATCCTTCATTCCTTGATTTTCTTGATTCAGCTATCCTTCTGTGAGTTTTCACTCAAGCTTGAGATTCTTATCTCTTATTTTGGATATGATCCCGAATCGACCTCATGTCCAGAATCCTTTGTCTATGTTTGTCCAGGTGTGATCCCGAATCGACCTCACATCTGAGTTGTTCTGTGATCCCAGATCAATCTCACATTTCAATTCTTCTTTGACTGCATGTGTTCCTAGATCGATCACACATTAGTCAAAGAGGGGAAAATGTATGCACCCTAAAATGGTCGCCTAGACTTTGGGCCCCCATTTAGCAATTTATCAAATCCCTCAATCAATATTTTCAAATATCAACAATATCAATTATATCAATTTCCTTGATCAAATCATAATCAATTCAATATTTCCTAAGGTTTGAGCCTTATTTTATTTAAAAGAGAAAAAAAATAAAAATCTTATTTAATTAAGAGAACATGCTCCCTTTTGATTAATTAAAAATCTCTTTTAATTAAATAATAAAATCACTTTACCCTAAGCCTTTATTTAATTAAAAGGAATTTCCTCCCCTTTTATTTAAATAAAAAATCCCCACTTTTTATTCTTATCCTATGTTGCACAAATAAAGCATTATTCTTATTTTATAAAAAGGTAAAAAAACACTTTTTGTCTTATGTGGGACACAAAAGTCAACTCCTATTTTCCTATTGGAGGATATTTCTGCACAAGGATCAAGCTTCTATTTTTCTTGACCGTTGATTAAGTCTTTTGCCTCTTAATCTCAATGGTCCATTTTCATCTCATTTCTTATAAAAGGAGAGCTCTCTCCTTCATTTTCATATCTTAGGTTTTTATGCTAATGTTATGCTGCAAATTTTCTAGGTCATTTGGAGCTCTTTGAAGACATTCTTGCATTCAAGCTTTGAAGACATTATTGTTGCATTTCATTTAGCTTGTTTTCATACATCATAGTTGCATAATCATGGCATTTTTAGTATAGATTTCCTTTATGCAATAGATTAATCTCACATAGCTTAATAGGAGGATTTGTAACACTTGTATTTTTCTTTCATAGCATAGCTTGCATCTTTCATTCTCATAGATTAGTTTGCATTGCATTGCATCCATATTGATTTCATTGGAGATATTGGCATTGTTGCCCTTGTCTTTGATTTGAAATCTCTCATTGTGTGGTTGACTAGCAAGGTCATGAGTTTATAGCTCTAGCTGAGAGCAATTTTACAAATCTTGCAACTCCATGCATAGAGAGCTATGGATCAATTTTTGAGGGCTCATTGTTGAGTTTTCTTGCATGTAAGGATTCATAGAATTGTGGTCACATTTTCACCATACAAGTGTATGTATGCAACCATAAATATTGTGATACCCACCATTGCTTAGATCCATTGGATCTAACCCAAATCCCCTCTTCTCTTCTTGCAAGTTCTGGATTTCAGGAGCTTCTGGGCAGGATCATGCTTCGGATATCAATACCAAGCAATGTATGGTACCCCAATATTTTAACTATTTCTTTATGTATATTTACATTCTTCCATTCAATTCTAGTAACAGCTATGCTCATGGCCTATGTGATCTCAGATAGATGTCTCTTCTTTCAGTTATTTCCCTTCTGTATAGTATATATGCCACAGATACATGTATGTGTAGATGTAGATGCAATTCATTTCCTTTTATTTCCATGTACTTTACAATGAAATGAACACAAATATTAAGCAAGATCACTTAATAACACAAAGTAGGATATTGTAGCTCATCTAGTAATTAGGTCACCAAACTTAAGAATGAGCAAAAAATATGACAACAATACTTACAAAAAATTAAAGATGAAGAAATTTGGACCTTGTAAGATTCTGAAGAAGTTTGACAGTGGAAATGCATATGAAGTAGAATTGCCTAAGACATGGATATATCACCTATATTCAACATTGTGAAAATCTTTGAGTATTTTGAATCACCTGATGAGACTGAAGATAATGTGGATTTTCCTAAGAAAGAAAAAGACAACATTGTGAAGATTATGAATAGTAGAATAAGCAAGAGTACCAAAGGAAAGGACTACATGGAATACCTAGTTCAGTGGAAAGATAAGCCAGTTGAAGATAGTTCATGGATTACAAAAGCTGAATTAGATCTTTATGATTTAGGTCAGAGTATGAGAAGTGCCTGATGTGGACATCAGTTCTTTTTTAACCCTAGGTGTCTAGTGCAGAAGCATCTTGGGTCCTGAGCAATCTTGCATCACCAAAAATAATTTATGTTTCCTGTACCTATCTAGTGTTTGTTTTAGCATCAATGTTTCCATTGGTTTCATGACTTGTGAAGTTAATGTTATGCCTTGGACCTATTCTTGGACCTTCTCCTAAGAGCGCACATCCTGATTCATTTGGACTTGGAAGTTATCTCCATTTCCCTTGGGTATGGATTTACCGCTAATTTCGCATGAAACATGTGGTATTTTTCCTTGCACGGTTCCATGCGGGGAAATTGGATCTTTCATGGTTGAGGATATGTTCTTTCATCATGTGTAGACCTAAATGTAAAGATGCATTGTGTTTTGTTGTTTCTAACTTTAGTTTTGGTTTCTCTTCCTAAGTGGACCTATAATATAATTAAATGCTTGACTAGATGACTTTTGGCTTTGTGAGCTATATATTGGAAGCTTGGGATGTTGTAGAGGATAGCTTAGTTAGATTACAAGGGAGACAAAAAAAATAACAAGTAGAAGGATGAGAATTATGATTCTAATTTCATAAATTAATTGTATAACATTGAAACTCGGAAGGCCTCACAGTCGGGCATGTTGCTGTTAATATAATATGTGTTCCATTATTGTTGCAAGTTGCTTGTCTCATATCCACTATGTTTTACTACTTTCTTCCATGTTTTCATATGTCTTTCATGTGTAACTCTTCACAGGGCTTGTTGTGGGTTTAAGTGGACTCAATTAACCTTGATTCTTCCTTTACCTTCCCTACCCTAGCACCATTAATGTGGTTAGACATGAGATTTTTTGTATTCTGAAAAAGTTGTAGAAGTAAAATCATAATTAATTATTTACTTGGAAAAAAAATGTACAAATAAATATGTGTCACATCCAAACATGAGTCTAGTACTTATATCTTGAATCTTGTCAAAAAAAATATCATGTGATTGTGTTTAATGTGGTCAAACATAAACCTACTTCTTATTTTTTCCTGAAATTTTTGTACTACAACATTGAAATTTGAAATTTTCAACATATAGAATAATTATTTTTCAAAAAAGGCCTAGTATCTTAGAAACTAAATTCAATTCTCTACAGATTCTGTTGTTACATATTTTTGATATAATATTTCTAACTTTTTCAAATTTTTATGTCAACTTGCCTAAACCTGATTTTCTGAATTTTCATTGCCACTTAAGCGCCTAATTTCGCATACCATGATCCTGCACATACCCTTTTAACTTTGAATTTCATTAACACATATTAGTAAGATACCATTAAAATTTCATTTAAAAGGTACCCCCACAATCAGTATGTATCTCACTCCTTGTAATCAATAATATCTTCATTTGGATACATGAAGGTGAGATGGATACTTACCTATATGCATAAGATTTATCTAGTCTCTGACCCAATCTTCAACTTCAACTACCTGATTAATGATGATTAAGTCTTTTGTTCCTTCAATTTCCTCGACTACATACTCATAGATCCCTTTTCCTCTAATCACCTTGGTAGGTCTGACTTCTATATCTTATTCCATGATTTTAGTAATCCAAATGGCTCTTTTCTTAGTGATTTTCTATTCCAAGATATATTCCCACACAATTGGATGTGCAACGTATACCATGATATTATTTCATACCACCATATCTCTAATTTTTTTTTAGCCCTTTTACCAAGGCCAATGACTTATTTTCAACAAAGTTATACTTGGTTTCATAATTTTTGAGGTTTATTGAGGATAAATAAACTAGATTCTCCTCCTTTTGATTTATTCCCTTTTGGATTAATACAATAGAAATGTTGTATTCACATCCATAAATATACATCATAAAATATTTTGCAAACCCAAGAGTAGATACTACTAGTGTAGTAGCTATAAAATCTTTAATCTTTTGAGGGAAAACCTCACCTTACACTGACAATATGAAGATCTGCCCCTTCCACAACATCAGATTGATTCATGTTACCATTCCAAAAAAATATTGAATGAATCCACTGATAAAGTTAATCTTTCCTAAGAAAAATTGAACTCCCTTCTTGTTCTCTAGAAATAAAATTTCTAAAATTTTCTTCACCCATGTTGGGTCTATATAAATTCCATCTTTATAAACCACATGGCCTAAGATCTTTCCAATAGGAAGCTTAAACACACACTTGGGATCAAGTTATATCATATATTGTTAATTTTCTTCTAAATTATTTTTTCTAGGTGGTTTAGGTGGTCTTATTTCTTTCTTAAAAATATGGTTAGGTCATCTAGGTAAATCAAAATAATTAGATTTATGAGTCATTTGAAATAGATTCACATGGCTTTCAGAAAAGAAACCCCTACATTAGAAAAATTCAATGGAATCTTGGCATAGGAAAATGTTCCTTAATTAGCGGTGAACAATTTTTTATATAGGTCAAATTAAGCTACCCAAACTTAGTAATACTATTAGAAACCATCCAGTAAAGAAAACATCTCCGATCCAACAAAAGTCTAGGAAATCCATTCCATTTATGGCAGCAGATGGTGGTCCATCGAAGAAGATTTATTTAGATCATGTAGCTCCACATATAGATGGATATGAACATTTTTTTAAGTGGAACTATATTTGACACCCATGTACTATGTTTAATTGGATAAATGATTTTTGAATAAATTAACAGTTTCAATTCTTGCACCATTAGAGACTCCATTTTAATATTAACTAGTCTCCTTTTTTTGTCTACTAGGTTTGGTTGCTTTTATTAGCTTGATGGTATGCTCGATGATGTCCTTGTTTTAAAATTTCAAATCATCATAATTCCAAGCTATTACTCTCCCATACTTTTCATGTATGGACTTAATTCTTTCTCTATCAACATAAGATATATTTTGACCCACTTACAATTTTATACCATTACCAACTTCTAGATCATTAAAATCCTTTTAAATAGAAAAAAAATTATTCTTGCATTTATTGGATTATCTTAACTCTATATGCTTCTTTTATCTTTGGGTCTAACTATTTGTAAAACTACCCCACTTGTTGGATGCAAAAATAATTTTTTTCATTATTGTAAAAATCCTATGAGTTCTTGTCATTACCATGTATGGACGGTATCAAGATCACTAATACAAAATGATCATTCATAAGAAAACCTATCCTAGGTACAAATTGGGATCCAATTATAGCTAATTTTTTAGCTTCTACATTTTCTTTTCTTAGAATAACTTGAATATTGAAATGATTGAAACTTTTAGTAAAGTCCCATATCTTGTGGTAGTAATACCTCATACCAAGTTTTTTAGCTATGGAAATGTTATGGAATTGTTTCACCCCCCTTCACTTATAGTCTCCAAATAATTGAAGTTGTCCAATTCCCATTCTCTCACCTAGATCTATCCTTCAAACCAATCCTTCATATTTTTCTTCATTATTTGTAGAACTAAACTAAAAAAAGGAACACTCTTTTCACTTCTTCTATTCAAGGATAAATTAGGTGGACATCGGTGCTAGATCTGATTCAATATCTTGATCTTTTATGAGGATCAAGTGATTCTAAATTTTATTTTACGAAGAGTAACTATAGAACCTAACATTAGGGTTTATCCCCTATCTCTTCTATTCTACAACTTTTTGTTCCAGCTTACCTCTCAAATAGTATTGAGGCATATGAGAATCAAAGAGTGACAATTATTTTTGTTATCCTTTATGTCTATTGTATCATCCTGATGATGGATCACAGAGTGTGTTTCAAAATGTTGATGAAAAATAATTAATATAATCCTCCCTAAAAATTTATTGTACAATAATCTTATGGATTGTTTAAATTTGATATCATTAATATGAGAATAATCTCATAGAAATCATGATCCATTGAGGTCTTCAAAAAAATTATTATAGGTGGCTACCAACTCTTGATTAGGATTCAGAGAAATAGACTACAATGTGGAAGGAATAGGAAAAAGTTTCTTAGAGGACTACCCTTTCCAATTCTTCCCTTGACTGTTATTTCCTTGGCCATGTTGCTATTGCACCCTTTATTTTTGTTGGTCTCCAATTTTAATAGTTATCACCTAATTATAGTAATGGGGTTGTTAAGGGATGAATTTCTATCTCTTGATATTTTTAAATTTATTTCAAACTATCCTCAATAGGTTCCTCATATCATTCATCTCAGCTAATAGTATATGGGTAGCTGTCTAAGGTGTTTGAGATTCTAGGTAAATATAAATGGATTTTGGAGGGGTGGGAGCACTTGTAGAATTTTTTCTTTGGATTTGTTCTAGTGTCTATAAGAAAGCTTCAAGAAACACTTCCAATGGTAGTCTAGATAGAAAATTCCTTGCATCTATAAAATTATTTTCTTCCCTTATGACCAACTCATTTGAATCTACCAAGTAAATGTTGGATTACGAAGGAGGGGGGGTGGGGTGAATCAATAATCCTTGATTCTCTATACCTTAAAAAATTTCTCTGATCAAACTCCCTCAGACACACTTTAACATTAACTGAAAATAATAAATTAAATTTATTAATTAGCAATAACATTCACAATAATCATTCAACACATATAACACCAGTATTTAACATGGAACCCAATTTGGAAAAAACCACTATGGGAATTGTCATGCATAAAAGAAATACTCTTTTAAATTATTCTTAGTTAAGATCCAATCTATTTAAATATTACAATGCACACTATTAAATGTGACCCAGTTAAGGGATTTTCCTCAGATCTATTAGGATCTTGACCCTAATAGAAGTGGCCTCGTTAAATGTCTTCAAACACTCTTTTAGAATCTTACCTTTTGCAAGGATTTTACAATAATATTGTTAAGTCAACTTGGTTAAGATATTTTCCTATTACAAATGTTAATAAGAAATAATAAATAAAGTGACCTGTAAATCTGCAACTATGCTTTTCATAATCTGATACTTTATGCTCTATTTGTCCTCACTTCGATCCTTTATTTTCCACTGGCTTCAACACTTCATCAAATTCAACTTTCTTCCTCAGAATTCAACCTTTTCATTCTTCACTACATCATTCAATGACTTAATAACCCTTCAACTTGCTAGACTTTTATTCATACAAATTCATCATTTATGTAGACTTTATTTTTCTAGTTAATCTCCTTTATCACATTTTCCTTTGATTAATTTCAACCATCCGATCAACCTCATAAACTAATTCAATAAATTTTGATCTTGGTTAAATGTTTTGTCATCATCTTGGAACTTGTACCATCCATTTTTTCCGCTTAGACCTACACCATAGATCATCATCATGAATTTTTTGGATTGTAGATCTCTTCAACTAACTCTTCCTCATCATTATAATCTTTCATCTCATTGTATCTCAACATTAAATGTTGTTTAAAGATCCTTGTATTTAATTTATATTCCTTGCTTGCTGACTAACTTCTCTTCTTTCAACATAATTTTGGTTAACTACACTTAGTGACCAAAATATTATGCTCGGTGTGTTGAATTCCTTTCTCTTTACCAAAACTTAGTTTCCTTCTTACCTAATGACTTTTTCTTGCTCGGTAGCCAAAACTATTTTTCTTACCGACTTGACTAATCTTATTTACTGACTTGATATAATTAAATGTTAGGTACAAAATAATTATATCATCATAACCTTAACATTGTCTAATCTGTATCATTTTTCCAATTAAGTTTTTCAACTTCACAACATTCTACTTCTTCTTCTTCATAACTCATTCACCTTATATCATACTTTGAAGGATACAAAAACATAATATAAATTAGAAAATCAATTTCTTGACATCAATGCCAAGATAATAACAGATCTAATCTTTCTACTATCTTGTATACCTCTGATTTTAGTCATTCTTCATCATCATCACCATCAATTATAGTAATAGTAAATCCATCTTACGATTTATATAGTCCAAGCTATATTAGAGTTAAATATTTTTAAGTACAATTAAAAATACATGGGATTTTGTGGGTGAGAATCTGTCTCGATTATATGTCAATTTTTAAGGATCTTTCTATTATTAAGAAATAATCTCTTCAGGGGATCTTTTGATGTTGATTAGCTACTAAAGAAAATAATGAACAATCACATTTTTTTCAAAAATGGCTATAAAATAAGTTACCAATCTCATCCTAGGTACCTATGTTATTTTAAGGTAGAGATCTATATTTTTCATTCGAATATGTAGCGAGGAGTCCTAGGACTAAATATTTAGCAGTGACTAATGCATAATATAGCTATTTTGATGTTTTGACTAATGTATAAAACTAGTTTTATAGGGACAAGAAACCCAATGTCAACAAAAGATATATATTTACAGCCACATTGGAGAACTATTAGCAAAATATATGAACACCATCCCACAAAAGAAAAGTAAGACTAACCAAACAAAACAATAAGTAGGAAAAAAATAAAAGACTAGACCAAAATCCTACAACATATTGAATAGTTTATCATTCTTATGAGTGATATCCTCATTAATATTCTTAAAATTCCTAATTATTTTTTCAATAGGTTTTAAACCCTTATCTTTATTCATGTAGTCTTATCCCAGGACTAGGAAAGGATCTCTCAATTATATCCACATCATCTTCCACATCCTCTAAAGGAGACATATGAAGAACTTCCTAGCATCCTCAATCTTCACTTTCTTAACCATCTTCATACTACGAGTGGCAGAGTTTTCCTTAGAAATGACCTGGATAGCCTCAGCCTACTCATTGAGTCTTCAAAGACCATCACTTATGTTGTCCATGGCATATTTTATCATGGTTACCACCACCTTTAGACTACCCTAGAGTTTATGGAAATCATTTTCGAGTGTCTTTATGCACTATTCACGAACCTCCTTCAAATAATTGACCCCATTAGCAAGGGTTTTCATACTAAACAAAATACATTCAAGATTACCAAGAGATGGATTGGACTTCTCTCTAAGAGTATTTATCTCTCAAATTATATAGCTAAATAGAAAAAATATAACTCATATACTTAGGAACCAAAGAGCCTATCTCCTTAGGGGTAATCCCACCACTATATATAGGCATAGAAACATTAACCTCTTGATCCTCCATTGGCTCACCCAAATCATCATGTGGGGAAATCTTTAGAATAGGGTTTTCCTTATTGACATTGACCTATGGGGGTCCATAAATATTGGATTTCTCTTTATCCCTAGACATAGAACCCGTAACCACCTCTTTACCCTTCATATTAGTAAGTAGGGTCCACTGAATCAGGCACATAATCAAGGTCCTCTTCATCGAATAAAAAAATACTATTTCTACCAAATGGGATTTTGGGTTATGATAATGAGGGGCCTTTGTTTTTGTACATGAAATATCTCATCATCATCAGAATCCACCTCCTCTTCCAAAGAGGTGTTCCCATAATGAACATGAAAATTCATCTTATATTCACTTCTAGTTTTAGCCACATGATTTTTCTCAACATTGAGAGCCCTATCATACTCCATGATTGACAAGATTAAGCCCTTATGGACAACAAGAGAACTAGAGTTCATATGGGCCTCTATAATATTGTTATATATAGAAACTAGATAAAAGGGAAAGGAAATATATTTACCATGGCATAAATGATTCAAAATAACAAAAAGGTAACTAAATATGTTGCAAAATTTATCATCGAGGATGATGTAATTGTAGATTACCTCTATGACTTCCCATTAAGGCTTGAGAGGAGAGGTTATCTCCTACCCACTGTCACTTTTTTTTTAAATTTCTCTTTCCCAGTTGGTAGGAGAAAATTTTACATGACCTACTTAACACTCTTTTTATCTCTCTAGAATTTTCTTACCTCAATAATAGAAGTAGAAAATTTAGAAACCAGCTCCTCATTAACATCCAAATCCAGACCATACACATAGAGAAATCCCTCCTTCTTACTGTAAAGCAAGGCCTCAGTAACAAGAGCATCTACATTGTGAAGTTTCTCAATATAAATAATAAGACCCCCTGTTGAAAGATCATTCTACAGGAATTCCTTATTATTCCATTTTTCATAAATGATAGGGTCCAAATAATTCCTATCCCCCCCCCCCCCCCCCATTCTGTACAAATCCCAAATCACACCTCTCTACAACACAGACAAAACAAAACAAAAACTAGATGGAAACTTGAAAGTTCGGCAATTTCAACATAAATGATGTCCTAATAAGGACATGAAGGAGCACATCATCTTTCATTATTTTCCAAAGATCCATAAACTTGGCATACCTCATATTCATGATGGAGAAATATTTGGATATGAACTAGGATCCTATTATTGATATCTCATACTTGATGACATGGAAATCCAACCCCAATATTCACTAAAATAACTACCACATTATGACATGTGTGGTAAATATATGATAATTTGAATTGATCCATGTCCCTTACTAATAAGGCAATCTTCAATGATATAATTAATAACCTATCTAGTGGGGGTGAAACCCTTTAGATGATTGATAATATTGAGAGATTTGCACTCCAACCCAAATTCTTCTCCACATTTCTCTTTAGCCAAACTTAATATGACACGGGTATTTTCCATGTTTATCACATATTTAGCATGGTTTTTTCCATATTCTCTTGTAAACTTAGGCAAATATTCTAGGGCACTAACATAGATTGGGTCTCAATTAATTCTAGCAACTTACAAAACTAGAGGACTTCCATTATCCCAAGTAACAAAATTACAAACCATGATTACCATAGGGTAGTGGTGTTGTTGATACACTTGATGCACAAGGTTTAATTCAAATTTTGATTATGGATACTAAGGGAGGGATCAATAATAAAAAATAGTGAGTAGTTTGAGATATTTGATCAAGTCTATATCTCATGTAAATATTATATTTTTAAGTTTATAGATTGGTC
Source organism: Chamaecyparis obtusa (assembly GCA_027943335.1). Classification (NCBI taxonomy): domain Eukaryota; kingdom Viridiplantae; phylum Streptophyta; class Pinopsida; order Cupressales; family Cupressaceae; genus Chamaecyparis; species Chamaecyparis obtusa. The sequence continues at coordinate 126,393 of BSBK01005092.1, forward strand.
TTCTTCCACTGGGTATGCTAGAAAAAAGAACTATTCATCCTAAATTTGACAATAGGGAAGGGTAAATAATATTATGGGAAGTTAAAATGATGTAGCACTAAGATAATACCATTTGAGAAGCCTTTTGGATTGAGAATATGACTCTTCATGAATAATAGAATTTGGAAAAGGAAGAGAACACTGAAATGAACTAACCTAAGCTTATGCAGCTGTTACCCAAATTTTACTATGCATACAAATTTGGAAGAGAACCATCCCCAGGCCTCTATTTTTATCTTGTCAAAAACCCCAAAAAATTTCATGAGTCTACCTCTTTTCCCCCGATCTCTGCAATATCTTTTAGGTCTCTGGCTAGAAGAAAAACCCTTAGAAAAATTCATAAAATAGCCGTTACCATGCAAACCCTTTGGCCGCGTTATATTTTTATGTTACTTTATCCCAGTCACTTAAGTCATCCCAATTTGCATGTGCATTTTAAAAATCCTTCAGTCGCCAAGTCTCTGATTCCCGGCGGTTAACCTCTTAACATTTAGCAATCCTGCGAGCGGTTACCGTTTCAGTTGGCGGTCTTAGATCGATAGCCAAGTCAAGATTCTAGATCTGATGGTTGTTGCATGATCTCATGGCCTTGGAAGATTCCATGAGATCTTGCGACAATCATCGATCTTCCTACCTGTAGAGTACATCTTGTCAACAGGACCGATGCCGCCTCATCTTATTTGGCAGTTCTTGATTCATTGACGGTGTTTGATTCGACAGCTTGTTAGTGAAACCATCTTCTTTGGTGGGTTAAGTTCTAACTTAATCATTTGGTCATCATTATACCAGGGGCTCAAGATGCGAACTAGTTAATCTGGTAGTATAGCAACAGTCATTGATCCTCCTTCGTCATCAGAGCTTCTGACAGTGGGTTCTATGTCAGGGACAGTTGCAACATAGATCTGTTTTGGTGGCTTGTGATTAGCTGAGGTTGAATATAGGTGGAAGGATGTCAGTGGGGCTGAGTATCTGCAGATGTGTCAGAAAGACTAGGATCTATGGTGGTCATATGATCTCATAGAATCTTCTGACCCTATGAGATCATACCCCCACCGTTAGATCAGAATCTCAGGCAGTGGGTCCGATGTCAGAAGAATGTGACGTGTATTCAAAGGGGTGGAGTTTGATTGGTTGGTGAGAGTGCAACGTGGCCAATGTCAGTGGGCCTATGGGGTTTGCGGTTTCTAAAGAGGTTAAAGCATGGTCAGATCTCACAGCTGTCATTGTATCAGAGATCCAAAAAGCTTGATCATTATGATGGCGGTATAGCGATAGCCATCCGATGGTGTTCTTAGGGACGTGGGTCCAAGGTCTGTCAGGGATGTTGACTTGCTCACTGGTGATTGGCTTCTGACTTCCACAGTGGTGGTTGACTTGTCAGAGGAGTTTTAAAAGTGTTTGTTCTTGGCGTATCTGAGCTGCCTGATCTGCTGGGAAGGTTAAATGATCGATAGTTGCATTTTAAAATCGACCTACTAGCCATTCTTTTTCAAATTTAAATATTTCTTCTATTGACTTTGCTAGGGTTTGCATTTTGCGGCCATGCATGACAAATGGGTAGCTGGAATTGAATTCCTTAGGACAGATATGGTTGAGGGGATGATAATAGACAATTTGATCATCGGCACCATGGATTTTATAGAGTACCACGTCATGCTAAAATCTTTAATGAGCTTGGCGCCACCTTTTGCAGGGTTAATCAGTTTAAACCCAAATATCAGACTAGGATTAGATTGGATGGATTCATGGCTTAGAGGAATTGCAAGTGGCTAGACGGATCAAGGTTTGATGTAGTATAGGCGCGGGCATACAAAATATCTGATCGGCCTTGATGCTGCAGAGATATTTTTATGATCAGATTTGATAGGCAGTTAGGGTTTTCTATTTTATTGTAAAATCATGTAGCCCTAGTTAGGTTTTTCTCCTGCATATGTGCAGGGGAGGTATATATTGTATTTTTGGAGCCTTAGTGCTTAGGGGTTAGAGAGTTCTCATTTTGTAAGAAGAAAGTCTCTTTCATAGAAGGCTAGCTGTGGTATTTCCTGCCCTCTGGTCTTCTACATTCTGTAACCTCCCATTGGTAATTCAGAGATTGAAGATATTTTGTGACATTTCTCATGTCCCTATGCCTTTTTTGTGTGAGTTATCTCTTCTTGAATCAAAGTATTTATATGTTTCTCAATGATATCTTAGGGTTCTTGATCCTTTTTTCTTTCTATAATTCATGTGTATTATCATGAATGATTTGATGTGAATGCTTTTGTGGGTATATTACAACCCCTTAACAATCTTGTCTCATTCCTATACCTAGTTGTAGAGGTGAATGTTTGTTTGTAGCTCATGGATTGTTGTCTACTCCAAGGAGTGTCATTATTTGTGAAAGAATCTCTTTCTTTCCCCGAATACCCTCTTTGTTTACAGACCCCTCCTATGAAATACTTATGCAAGCCTATTCAGTAAGTTCTGACCTACTAGACCTAAGTCTCTCATTGATTTCATCCTACATACTGAGATCCAAACCCTAGTTTCGGTGCATCACCTAGTAGGTAGTTTTCTTTCAGTCATTTCCCTTTTCCAAGCATTCCTTCTATCCCTTTCCCTCCAAAGTTTTACCTTTTATGTCAAGAAGCAAATTAAGGTGATTATCCAAGAGGAACCAGCCTAGAACTTGGAGGTCTCATCTTAGTTAGCATAGGTCCCACACCTGGAGATGATTCCCATGTTATACTAGGTTATCAAGACTATGAGAGCTTGAGACAAAGAAAACTTAGTGTATAACAATTCTGGCATGCCTAGTGGGACTACACAAGAAGTTCATTGTTTGAAGATTATGTTATCTCTGATATGCAAATTGCATAATACAGAGCTTTAGAGGTTGTTTCATTAAGTATATCTAGCGACTCCATTGATTTCAAGGATCAGGGCTAATCTTGTTCAAAGTTTATGATAAAGATTGAGACTAGGAGCTCAAAGCCCAATAAATTTTTAGAGTTTCCCTCAAAGAGAAGTCATAAAGGCAAGTCAACTCAAAGAACATCCCCTACAAGAAGAGTTCAATCAACACCATTGGATACCTTAGAAAGGAGACCTTTTCCCTTTCATTCCAGAAGAAGAGGCAGATCTCTAACCAGAGATCTAGTAGAGGATACAAATCTAGCAGCAAATACAGCTCATATAGTTGTTAATCTTCAGATTCCAACTCCTACAATGGCTAGATAGTTTTCCTTTGCACCATTCAACCAAGGGAGTCCATTAGCCTTTGTAGTGCATCATGATGTGCCCTTGGTGGCACTCAAGAGTATACCTAATTTCATAGGTGAAGGGCAGACAACTGCTTTTGAGCACATAAGAGATGTGACCACCATCTACAACATACACAACATTACTCAAGAAGATGTGGCCACAAAGTTATTAGCAACCACTCTAAAAGGTAAGGCTCTAGAATGGTTTAGAACTTTAATTATTAGTTCCATTACTTAATGGGATGAGTTAGGGGATGCATTAAGTAAACATTTTGAGGATAAATCAGATAACTTGTCTCTGGTTGAGCAGTTAACAACTATTAAGAGAGACCCTCAAGAGCAAATGACATATTACAATAGTAGATTCCTCAAAACATGGAATAGAATTCCAGTCTTAGTAAGACCATCAGTTGACCATGCTTTCCTCTATTACTTGCAAAGTCTGAATGGCCAAATTTCTATCATGATCTAGTCCATCGGTGGTACTTCTCTACCCCAAGCTTTTGACATAGTTGTCAGGGCTGAAAATTGTTTAATCCAAGCAGGCATGATTTCTAGAAGGCCTCCAATGCCCATTTTTCCTAGCCTTTAGCCCATTGCACCTACCCAAGTACCCCCATTTACTCCTATCCCCACCATAGTAGCACCTCAAGCTAGTACCAGTGGTCAAGAACATTGTAAGGCAAGTTTCTCTCAAGAGTTGCAAGCTATCATAAGTAGCCAGCAAACTAGTATACAAGAGATGACCAATTTATTGCAGACATTGACTAAAGAGGTCACAAATCTAAAGAAACAAGGTCAAGGAATCAGACCACCATTTCAGCCACAAGGCCAAGGTCCTAATCAACAATATCAAAATCAAGGACAACCTTATCAGCAAAATAGGCCACCATACCAAGGAGGCTATCAAGGACAAAGACAAAGCTTCAATTAGAGACCATTCCAACCATATAACCCTGCACCTCTAAATTTTGCAAATCCGGTGAGGGATATGGTTCCTAGTCAAAATAATATGGCAATGGAGAATGAATAGTGTTTCCCTTGTAATTAGCCTCACAATTAGGCTACATGTTCAAATGGATGGATGAAACAAGCTCTAATGGTTCAAAGTGCCTCACAAGCTCAATCACAGGTTTCATCCAGTGGGTCAGTTCCTCAACAAGAACCACAAGAAAATGAGACTGCTCTTTTCAATTGGGAGCAACCCGACTTCAATTGAGTCAATGATGAAGTTGCTTTTGTTACTTATACAAGAGAAAAAAGAAGAGCTCAAGACATGAAGAGAGAAGATTCTAATGCTAAAGCCACCACATCTGCAAAGCCACTACAACACGCTAATCCCATCACACCTAAGGAGGCTCCTGTCATGACAAGAAAAGAAGGCCAACATTGTAAAGAGGTGGAGCCCATCATGCCAAAGACACAACAAAGAGTACACACTGTGACACCTTTTAATATTGTAGACAACATGAAGAAAGTGAATGTCACCATGTCTGTGTGGGACTCTTTGGCTCTTCTAGGACAACCTGAAATCTTGAAGAAGGCCATGACGAAAATGGCAACTCCTCAACCTACAAAAGAAGTTGCAAAGCCAGTGTTGGTTAACACTGATCAAGAAAAGGAGGCTCCAAGTAGAAAATCCAAGGCCAATGCCACACAAGGTAGAAATTCAAAGCCACCTCCCTTTTATGTATCTTTAATCATTGGAAAATATTTAGTACATAATTGTATGGTAGATAATGGAGCTACTAGCACTGTGATGCCTAAGAAAGTAGCTGACCAATTAGGACTAAAGTATGAACCCTTCCAAAAGAAGGTTACCCAATTTGATGGATCCTCAATCAATACTATTGGTGTGGCCAAGGATACCAGTCTGATCCTTCATGCTAGTCCTAATTTTTCCATCCTCCTTGATATATATATCATAGATCTCCCTGCATTATTTGCTATACATCTTTCATGGGATTTTATAGCTAAGATAGGAGGCTATCTATCTTCTGACTGGTCTCACATGTTATTTCATACAAGGTATGGGACCAAGATCACCATTAAGTCAAAACCATTAGCAGCACACCATATACAGCCATATGTGTCCAATACCATCAATGTAAACTACCCTATATTTGATAACAGTGACTTCCAAACCATTAGTGAAGCAAGCACCAAGATAGAGAGTATCCCTGATATTCTTCTAGATGAAAGAGCTTCAGAGGCCCAAGAAAGTCTTGTTTGGGATTTTGGTTTGGGAAGTTATTTAATACAAGAAAGTGGATCCATAGAACCAAACCTTCTCAAAGAGGATACTGATTCAGAGGATTAGAGCAATCAGGTTTGGGAACTATTTTTTGATGGGGCTAGAAGTAGACATGGTTCTGGTGGTGGTGCTATGTTAGTGTCCCCAAAAGGAGAAAGGTATTACACTACCTTTAGATTCAGTTTCTCCTGCACTAGCAATACTGCAGAGTATGAAAGCCTAGTCAATGGACTAGAATGGGCTAGAAAAAGAGGGCTTAAAGCCTTAAGAGTTTATGGTGATAGTGAATTAGTCATCAGCCAAGTAAGAGGGATAAGTGCAACCAAAAATGACACCATGAAAACATACAAGCATAGAGTTTGGGATGCAATTAAATATTTTTGTGCTTTCAATATTGTTTCCATCCCTAGAAAGCTAAATCAAAATGGAGATAGGTTAGCTATTGTTGGATCCCAATATGACATTCCAAATAGCATTTCAAAAGAAGTAGATCAATAGCATATCAAAGTGATTGTCAGACCTTCTATTCTTGATAATAATGTCAATTGACAGGTGTTTGACAATGATGAACAAATTCTACAGTTCTTGTTTGAAGATGTTTTTTCAAGGCATAATCAAGAGAGATTATCACAAAATTATGGTGATCAAGTGATACAACTGAAGTCCAATAAGATGCCTAGATGTCTTTTTACATTAGAGACTATCTTCAACAAGGATGATGAAGTTAAGAAGAATAAAGCTAGCCTGGTAGTCCAACAAGAACATTGTATTGAACTAGAGTTGGAACCAGGTAAGAGTCTACAATTTGGAAAGATAAACATTGTATTGGAAAAGCAAGCTTCCACTTAGTTATTCAAAGAATTTAGTGATGTTTTTGCATGGCAATATGAAGACCTCAAAGGTTTTGATCCTACACTTGCTTAGCACACTATCGAATCAGAACCAAATGCCAAACCAGTAAGATAAAAGAAAAGGCATGTTAATCCCAAGCTTGAGCCACTTATACATAAAGAAGTGCTCAAATTGATAGAAAGTGGTATCATCTACCCCATCAAGCATACTAGTTGGGTTTCCAACCTTGTTCCTGTCAAGAAGAAGAATGGGGAGCTGAGGTTGTGTGTTGGCTTTAGGGATCTTAACAGAGCCTCACTAAAAGACCGCCACCCACTACCCTCCATGGAACAAATCTTACAATGTGTCTCTGGATCCGAGAGATTTTGATTATTGGATGGTTATTCAGGATACAATTAGATCATGGTTAATGAAGAGGATCAATATAAGACTACATTTACAACCAAGTGGGGAACCATGGCTTATCAAAAGATGCCCTTTGGTTTGTCAAATGTAGGTGCTACATTTCAAAAGGCAATGGATATGGCCTTTAAAAGCCTCATGTACAAGTTTGTGCTGGTCTACTTGGATGACATAATTGTCTATTCAAAACATGCAGTAGATCATATCACACATTTGAGGAAGATTTTTGAAAGGTGTAGAGAGTTTGGGATATCCCTTAATCCCAAGAAGTGTGTGTTTGCAGTTCATGAAGGAAAATTATTGGGATATGTAGTATCCAAAGAAGGAATTACAATGGATCCTGAGAGAATTGCAGCTATCCTAGAGCTACCCCTACCACATTACAAGAAAGGTCTCCAATCTTTCATAGGAAAGATGAATTTTGTTAGGAGGTTCTTGCCTAACATTCCAGATTTACTCAAGCCTTTGACAGCCATGCTAAAGAAGAGTTCAACTTTTAGTTGGACTAAGGAAGGGAAAGCTAATTTCCAAGCTATCAAAGAGGTCCTAACAGAAGCTCCTTCCCTCTTAAACCCAAATTTCAATAAGGATTTCATCCTTTATGCTTATGGAGGTCATGATGCCATATCTGCAATGTTGACCCAAGAAAATTCAGATGGATTGGAGCAGCCTATTGCTTTCTTTAGGAAAGGTTTAGAAGAGTATGAACATAGATACTCTTTTGTAGAGAAACATGTAATTGTTGTGTTAAAGAGCCTTAAAAAGTTCAGATATCTATTGACCCATAGCAAGGTACATTTAAAAGTTACTCATCCAAGTGTCAAAGAGTTTTTGCTTTCCAAGGACATAAATGAGAAAAGAGCTGGTTGGATCACCAAGGTGATGGAATATGACATAGATATTCAAACTACCAAGCTGGTTAGAGGAAGAGGTCTTTGTGAGCATTTGGCAGAGGATGAAGGTTCAAAGAAATTAAAAACAATAGGTGCATCTCTGGTGGTGCAGTCTACAGAAGAATAAGCCAAGGCAACAAGCTGGTTGCCTAACATGATTAATTACTTGAAGATAGGACAATGTCCTACAGGATTGGATTTAGCAAAAAGAAGGTATTATAGATTACAATATGCTCCTTTTGTGCTGATTGATGAAGTTCTTTTCAGAAAGGATCATAGTGGTGTCATTTTAAGATGCATAGATTCAGAAAAGATAGCTGACGTCCTATTTGAATTTCATGATGGACCTTCTGGAGGTCACTTTTCTCCTAGGAATACTACTTTTAAAATCATGAGGGCTGGATACTATTGGCCATCTATCTTCAAGGATAGTTATGATTATGTCAAAAAATGCATCAAGTGTACCATGTTTGCAGGAAAAGAAAGGCTTCCAGCCTTGCCCTTACAGCCAGTCAGAATAGAGAAACCCTTCATGAAGTGGGGTATAGACTTCATTGGCATGATCAACCCTCCATCTAGTGTGGGACATAAATGGATAATTACTGCAACATATTACTTCACCAGATGGATAGAAGCAATTGCATTAAAAGAGGCCAATGAGAGTGTTGTCTTAAGCTTTTATGATGATATAATTTGTAGATTTAGCACTCCAGATTCCATAATATTAGATAATGCATTAGCATTCACAGGCCTGAAAGTCTCAGAGTGGGCAGTCAAAAATGGCATCTATCTAAATACCAGTTCCAATTACTACCCCCAAGATAATGGCTTGGTAGAATCCACCAATAAGAACTTGATTAGGATAATCAAGAAGGCTCTTCAAGAAAATCAGAGAGATTGGCATACCAAGCTCAGGTCTGCAGTGTGGTTAGACAAAATTACCCCAAATAAAATCATTGGTAATTCTCCTTATATGCTAGTATATGGCAAAGAGGCCAAGTTGTCCATCTCAGCTGAATTGCCAACCCTGGACCTAGCCACTCAATATGCCCTATTTAAAGAAGAGGATCCCTTGCAGATTAGATATGCTCAGTTGATGGAGTTGGAAGAACTCAGAGACAAATCAATGTAGGATATGGAGTTCCATTAGATTCAAACAAAGAGAAACTTTGATAAAAGAGCCAGGATTAGAAATTTCAAAGTTGGAGATGTAGTCCTCAAGTGGGATGAGTTCAGATCCAAGCCTAGCAGACATACCAAGTTTGATTCATTTTGGGGTGGACCATTTGTTATAATAGAGTGTAGGGGATCCAATGCTTTTCAACTATCAAATATGGAAGGAGTTCCCCTGCCTATCTCAGTCAATGGTTTTCACCTGAAACCCTGTTTTGAGGTTAATCCCTCTCTATGAATTTTGTAAAAATGCTTTCCTGCTTTCTAGTTAGTTCCTTGTTTCCAAGAAGTGCCCTGAGCACAGTTCTAGTTCTGTCTCCCTATGAGAATTTTGAAATTTTGATGACCCCATGCCCAATGAATTATGTCAAGGCCACTGGTTTTCCATGTCTAGCAGGCTGACATCCAGTAGAAATCACCAAAATGTTACCCAAATTTTCCTATGCATACAAATTTGGTAGAGAACCATCCCTAGGCCTCTGTTTTTATCTTGTCAAACACCCCAAAAAATTTCATGAGTCTACCTCTTTTCCCCTAGTCTCTGCAATATCTTTTAGGTCTCTGGCTAGAAGAAAAACCTTTAGAAAAATTCATAAACTAGTCGTTACCCTGCAAACCCTTTGACAGCGTTATATTTTTATGTTACTTTATCTAGGTCACTTAAGTCATCCAAATTTGCATGTGCATTTTAAAAATCCTTTAGTAACCAAGTCTCTGATTCCCGGCGGTTAACCCCTTAACATTTAGCAATCCCACAAGTGGTTACCATTTTGGTTGGTGGTCTCAGATCGGCGGCCAGGTCAAGATTCTAGATCTGATAGTTGTTGCATGATCTAATGGCCCTGAAAGATTCCATGAGATCTTATGATGATCATCAATCTTCCTACCTACAGAGTTCATCTTGTCAGTGGGACCGGTGCCACCTCATCTTATTTGGCAGTTCCTGATTCGTCGACGGTGTCTGATTTGATAGCTTGATAGTGGGGCCATCTTCTTTGGCAGGTTAAGTTCCAACTTAATCATGTGGTCTTCATTATACTGGGGGCTCAAGATGCAAACTAGTTAATCTGGTGGTATAGCGATAGCCGTTGATCCTCCTTCATCGTCAGAGCTTCTGACAGTGGGTCCTGTGTCAGGGACAGCTGCAACGTGGATCCATTTTGGCAGCTTATGATTGGCTGAGGTTGAATATAGGTGGAAGGATGTTAGTGGGGCTGAGTATCTACAGATGTGTCATAAAGACTAGGATCTACGGTGGTTGTATGATCTCATAGAATCTTCTGACCCTATGAGATCATACCCCCGCCGTTAGATCGGAATCTCAAGCAGTGGGTCCGATGTCAGAAGAATGCGACGTCTATCTGAGGGGGTGACATTTCATTGTTTGGTGAGAGTGCAACATGGCCAATGTCAGTGGGCATGTGGGGTATAGGGTTTCTAAAGAGGTTAAAGTGCGGTCAGATCTCGTGGCTATTGTTATACCGAATATCTAAAAAGCTCGATCGTTATGATGGTGGTATAGCGACAACTGTTTGATGGTGTTCTCAGGGACGTGGGTCCAAGGTCTGTCAGGGATGCTAAATTGCACACCAGTGATTGGCTGCTAACTTCCACAGTGGCAGTTGACTTGTCAGAGGGGTTTTAAAAGTGTTTGTTCTAGGCGTATCTGAGCCGCCCGATCTGCCGAGAAGGTTAAACGATCGATGGTTGCATTTTAAAATTGACCTGCTAGCTGTTCATTTTCAAATTTAAATATTTCTTCTACTGCCTTTGCTAGGGTTTGCATTTTGTGGCCATGCATGACAAATGGGTAGCTAGAATTGAATTCCTCAAGACAGAGATGGTTAAGGGGATGATAGTAGACAATTTGATCATCGGTGCCATAGATTTTACAAAGTACCACATTGTGCTGAAAGCTTTAATGAGCTTGGTGCCACCTTTTGTAGGGTTAATCATTTTAAACCCATATATCAGACCAGGATCAGATTGGATGGATTCATGGCTTAGAGGAGTTGCAGGTGGGTAGATGGATCAAGGTTTGATGTAGTACAGGCGTGGGCACGCAAAATATCCGATCGGCCTTGATACTGCAGAGATATTTTTATGATCAGATTTGATAGGTAGTTAGGGTTTTCTATTTTATTGTAAAATCATGTAGCCCTAGTTAGGTTTTTCTCTTGCCTACATGCAGGGGAGGTATATATTGTATTTTTGGAGCCATAGTGCTCAGGGGTTAGAGAATTCTCATTTTGTAAGAAGAAAGTCTCTTTCTTAGAAGGCTATCTGTGGTATTTACTGCCCTCTGGTCTTCTATGTTCTATAATCTCTTATTAGTAATTCAGAGATTGAAGATATTTTGTGACATTTCTCATGTCCCTATGCCTTTTTTGTGTGAGTTATCTCTTATTGAATCAAAGTATTTATATGTTTCTCAATGATATCTTAGGGTTCTTGATCCTTCTTTCTTTCTGCAATTCATGTGTATTATCATGAATGATTTGATGTGAATACTTTTGTGGGTATACTACAACCCCTTAACAATCTTGTCCCATTCCTATACCTAGTTGCAGAGGTGAATGTTTGTTTGCAGGTCATAAATTGTTGTCTACCCCAAGGAGTGTCATTATTTGTGAAAGAATCTATTTCTTTCCCTGAATACCCTCTTTGTTTGTAGACCAGTCCTATGAAATACTTATGCAAGCCTATTCAGTAAGTTGTGACCTACTAGACCTAAGTCTCTCATTGATTTCATCCTACATACTTAGATCCAAACCCTAGTTTCGGTGCATCACCTAGTAGGTAGTTTGCTTTCAGTCATTTCCCCTTTCCAAGCATTCCTTCTATCCCTTTCTTTCCAAAGTTTTACTTTTCATGTCAAGAAGCAAATTAAGGTGATTATCCAAGAGGAACCAGACTAGAACTTGGAGGTCTCATTTCAGTTAGCATAGGTCCCACACCTGGAGATGATTCCCATGTTATACTAGGTTATCAAGACTATGAGAGCTTGAGACAAAGGTGCAAACTTAGTGTATAACAATAGCATAACATTTCAAAAATCATTTAGAGTCAATTTTATTATAACAAGATTCATTAATATAGATTAGAACATAAAGATCATCCTAAAACTAGGCATAATGTGTCAGAATCCATTCATTTTTTAAATGAAAATGAAGTGACCAGATCTATGACATAGACTATAACTTTTATATCATTTCATGGGTGTATCCATAGAAGCTATAAAGATAATGCATATATTCTCTTTATTTCATATTCATCTATTTTCAATCAACATAGCCAAAGACATGATATAACTTCTTATACTTAGTTATCCTTAATTTAAAGAGTATGTAACTACATCAAAATCGAATAAAACTTCATAAATATAATTATAAGAGTTTAAAAAATATAAGTTCTACTCAAATAACATAAACTTCTATTGTAGTCAATATCATTTCATAACCAGAAAGATCGATAAAGGACAGTCAAATTTTTAAATTGGCACAAAATTTTATTGAAACAAAGCCTTAACAAATAGGTTAAATAATGTATCATCCTAAAAAGTAATCACCCTTATTTAGGTGCTCATTTTAGGCCTATTTTAGTATGCACGGGTTCCTACATTACTTTGATACTCTTTGGAGGCTCCTTATACCTTAAAATAAGTAATATAAGTCCTCTATTGATCCAATTTATTCAAAAATTAAGGTTAGCACTTATTTAGAAGTGTTCTCCTATATTTTTCCTCCAATCAAATAACTTATTTATCACCTAGGATCTATATCCTTATTTTTGGCCTTCGTGGCCTATCTTGACCTCAAAATGAGTTGTTGGTGGGTTTAACATATATCATTTAAAATTTAAAAAGTATGTAGAAGATAAAATCATCCTTATAGAGGTTCACAAATAACTTGTCTCAGTTCGAAAATAGTGTAAGAATAAGAGAAAATATGGTATTTATTTTCCCACTAACCTAAACTATTACAGTTGCAGGTCATTCTTAGATTCTTAAAATATTAAATTCTTTCTAATCAAGATCAATTTATACTTGGTACCATGGCACATTGATATAATAGTAAAGATTTTGTGAACAAAAATTTGGACTTAGGGCCAAGTTACTATCATATGCCAAGGATTCAAGACATCCACTTGAACATTGTGAAGATGAATTTGAAGTAAGAAAAAATTAATTGGATATGCCTCACCAAGAAAAAATTATGAAATTCAAGTTAGGATGGGATGTGGGAAGAATTAAAGATGATCATTCAAATGTAATAGATTAAATCTACTTTGATAAAATCTAATTGGAATCACTTCCACTGATTAATTGGTCGGCTTATGAAGTCAAAGAGAGAAATCAGTGACCAATCTAATTCAAAAATATAATAAAACTAAAAATATCAAGGATACATCTAGACTAACAGTTTATTCTAGAAATATATGTGTTGAAGTGGCTTGACCAATATCATAAAAGAATGTAGAAGAATCTAGTGTAGCCAATTTTGGATTTACAAGAATAAATATTGGTCCTTTATGACATCAAATTATTGTTCATAACTTTGACATGTTTGTAGAATAATTGGTAGAAAAGACAAAGAAGGTCAAGCAAACTAAAGATTAATAGAAATAGAAACTACAAGTTCTTGTAGCTTATTAAAAATCCATTGTAAATTCATCTTCTACATTACTAGATATAAGAATTCCTCTTTATGAAGTTATCATTGAAAAAGAATTCATGGAGAATATCTGAAAGAATCAATCACATGAGAAGGCAACCAGAGAATGGATAGAACAAATGAGGGTTGATGTGATGATTTTCATTGAAAATGTAGGAGAAATTTATAAGGAGTCAACCTCTTAGAAAGAAGAAATCATGAAAGGATTTAAAGATGCTAAGAAGGAAGAGTCCACTTGGCAAGGAGCTCTAAAAGATCTCTATAAATTGATTGAAATAGATTAAAATATTTTGATTACAGAGAATATTTTCCCAAAAGTAGAGGAAAACCATTGTAACCTTTGGATAACAAGTATAGAATGGAAGCTCATGAATCACAACAAGATCTTACTAGATCAAGAAAGCCTCCAATGAATTTGTGAGAAAGTGGAAGTGAATATTCAAAATGATCTTCTTTCAATTGTTTTAAATTCAAAGGAAAAAGAAACACAAAATATGGACATTCGGGCCATTAAAAATATTCTTTTGGATATGGTCAATATAGATGTGTTTGGCAGACAAGCTTCTGGTATTGAAGTAATGAAGAATTTGTGTCACATATCTAGATCACTTGATGTCTATAATAGTCACATATCTGGCTATAATAAAAAACTAGCAGATGTTCATAAGGATCATAAAAACTAGGGAATGAGAATCGTGAATATTTTTTTTCCACTTACCATGGAAGGCAACAAAGACAATCTACAAAAATAAATTCCTTAGTTTGTTTTTTTAGTTTCAGTCAAAGTCACATGTTTTCATTTGTTCGTATTGTTTTGTAAAAAGTCACTTTTCTTTGTAGATGCATGTATGAAACAAAATAAACTTTATTTTATAAATTTTTTTTTTTAATAAATCTTAATTTAGTTTTTTTATTGAAATAAATAAATAGATGGTTGCTAAGTAGGTTTCTAAGCAGTTATGAGCCACTTATATAAAGGTAATCTATATATTTCGAAAGGTATTCTTTGTATAGGAGTTTTGAATTTTCATGAAAGGAAGGACATAATGGATTTTCGGATTGTATAGATCTACAAAGAAATGAAATACAATTTTGGATTTGCATCCATGGTGTTTTTCTGAGAGTAATTGTTAACTTGTCCAGCGATAATAATTGATAATGATTTTTGTTTCTTGATAGTCCAACTTGTGAATGTAATAGTCATATAGGAATTTCATTTTATCCTTGTTCATAGCTTAGTATTTTGGAATGAATATTTTTGTATGTCAGAAATATTTGTTATCAAGCATAATTATTAATTGTTATGATTTTATATTCTGAGTGAAGACCAAAATTAACAATAGTATATTTATTATTCTTGATCTTTTGTCTTTTGTAATTTTTACCCCTTTTCTAAAATATAAATTGATATCAGACAAGAAACTTGTGCCTTTCAAACAGAGAAGAAGATTGCTATTCTATAACAATCTCTCCAACCGTTAAGACATCTTTGTAATTTCCATTAAACAATTCTTTATTAATTTCCAAGTACCAAATCTATTTACCAACTAGTAAAATTTCACAGGTGCTGACTACAGAAAACGGTTCCACATTATTCTTTTGACCTGAATCTCTAGGTATTTTAAATACTTGAAAAGCACCATTTATTCATGCAGCATTTGTCGTTCAAAAGTTTGAGGCATGACCAAAATTGTCCGCAGTCTATTTCTCTTTCCAGTTATCACTCCAAACTATTATGATAGCACCAAAAGAAAAGTAAGGGCTGAGGAAATACTGCAATAGGATAGAGATGGGTAAAAGACTCAGCCTGGCAAAATTATTTTCAATCACAGCTGCTCATTGTTGACCGGTGCTAACAATTCTCCCACGCCAGTTTATAAACACGTTTCTCATGGACCCCAAAATTGTCGCTACCTATTAGTATGCCGATAAAAACCCAAATAACGCAGCCAACAAAATGTTCTAACTTTAAGATTTAGCCTCACAAATTGGACTTGATGGGCAACGCAATTCTTTCCAGAGGACACCATGGGCGCGTTAAGATCATGAAACTGGATGGGCAAGTGTTGAAGTTGAATGTGCCTCTCATAGTAAATGAAATCCTTGAAGATTATCCAGGCCATGTCATTTTGCATTCAGAAGCAGTTCGTAATATGGGAGTGAAAGCAAAACCTCTTGATGGATTCGCCACTCTCAACGCTAAGCATCTGTATTGTCTTGTGGAATTGCCAAAGTTGGAGAATCGGCCACGAAGGGTCCGTTCTGGGATACCCACAAATGCAAAGTCTAGGCTTGAAAGCATGTTCTTAGCGCGCAGATCGATTTCTGATATTTCTCATATGAATTGTGAACCATCATCAGATACTGCAATTTCGGAGACCAGTGAAGATAATGGAGTTCTTCGTGTTAAAGTACGATTGACAAAAGCTGAGTTTATTGAAATGATAGGTGAGAGGGAAGATAGCTCTCAGACAGTGGAAAGAATCTTGGATTTGATTTGTTCCTCAACAGTGCAAAATCCCAGCAAATGGAGAGAGAAAAGGAAAAGCAAGAAAATTTGGGATGGAAACCTTCCCTAGGGAGCGTACCTGAAACTTGCAGAAAGACCGAGGTGTTTCTGAACATGGATTCCTCTTCTACTGTTAACATGTCGTTTACATAGATGTAATTTTGCATCTGCTTTAATAAGAATTAATCAAGCACGTCTGTGAAAAATATTTGTCTAAAGCACGTGCGGTTTCGCCACCGACAATAGAAAAACAAAATCTTCTAGTTACGTACAATGACTTCTTGGGAAGAGATAAGGTCTTGAGTAAAATTTATACACGTAAATTGTACATTCATTCCAATGGGTTTGGGCAATGTCCAGATTGTCCCTTAGGAAAGAACGGATGAAGTTTGAGCCACCTGTTCCATGTAAATATTTTAACTGAATATATATATATATATATATATATATATATATATATTTTTGAATGTTACACATTTGGTTTGTTATTGAGTGCAGGCTTGCCCACTTTGTTCCTGGCTCCCAATCATGAGTCTAGTATTGGGTTTAGTTTTGTCAAGGGACACTTACAAAATTTGGTCTTTTATTGAGCGTAAGCTTGCCCACTTTGTCCCTGGCTCCGAGTCACAAGTCTAGTGTTGGGTTTAGTTTTGTCAGGGGACACTTACAAAACTGTTGCACAAAGGCTTTGCCTCTGGATGGGGTTTCGGACAGTGGAGGGTAGGGTCGTCAACTAGTCATATAAGTGGCTAGTTGACTTTGGATGGAGAAGGTGGTTGGCCCTACTCTACCAAATGGGACTCTATGTGTCTTTATGTTGATGTGTAGATCTCACCCACGCATGAAGATAAAGAAATAGACAAGGTTGTTGCTAATGAAGGGTGGTCTCTTGTTGATAACATCCCTAATGATGTTGTCTTGGAGATTTGCCAGCAGGCGAGTACTGACTGTATGTTTGTCATTAATGACAACATATGGAAAGTAGCATGCATGGAAGTATTATGTAGTAAGCTTTCAATATATGTAGCATGGACATGATATCAACATGATATCATGGGTGCAGAGGTTAACTGTTAGTACAGATAGTTATATTGTAGCTGGTGTCAGCAGTATTCCTGACAGAGTAACAGACAATGTTATGTGTATGGTTGTCTGTACAGTTATCATGGAGCCTTGCGCGCTTGGATATATGTTGAAGACATGTTAGTGATGCTTCAGTTATGAATGCATAGTCTGATGATGAATGCAAGTGAAGTTATGTAGTCACTATTCGCCAGTACCAGTTTCTTGTGTTAGTTCAGAAGAGCCGACAAAGATTTTATTGGATCTTGAGTTGCGCCTATCTTGAGGGTATGAGCCCTTGGAGTTAAGCTTGGAGAAGTGTTATTGATGTTCGGTTAAGAGTGCATAAGTTAATTCGGCTTACAAAAAAAGTTCCAGTTGTTTTTGTAGAGCCAACAGTGTGTAGCATGCGTCTACAATTATTTTATTAGATAGGTCCCAAAATGAGTTGTGTGCATAATAGAGCCGACAGAATGTTTGTTGGAGTTTATTATGGTTTCTCTAGTATGATTTCAAGGTGGTTCTAACAGGTCAACTTGATTATATCATTTGGAAGAAAGATATTTATAGGCAGTTATTTGTGATTGCTGAAGTGTGGTTCGTGGTTGATTAAGCAGAGCAGAGCAAAGTGTGCGAAGTATTGAGCCATCAAAGGAAGGTCTATGTGACCAAGTAAAGTACTTGTGCTATTCATTGGAACTGATCTAAATAGTAGGTCAAAGCGCAGTTCACCAAGATCCAGATATAATGTATATCTGTTATTCAGAAGGTTGTAGCCTTCACCTATTTGAGCAGTGAGCTCTCATACAGTGCATCCTCTCCCCTAACAGGGACAATTGTAAAAGACTCCTAACAGGGTCTGACCTTTAACCAAGTCTACTATACTTAATATATTCTAAAGCTACTCCTAACAGGGTAAAGGATCTTCTAGCAAGGATCATTATACACTAGTAGGTATCAAGTCCCACCGGGGTTTTTACCTATTTGGGTTTCCCCGTAACCAAAATATTGGTGTTGTGTTCAAGTGTTCTTTCATTATGTTTATGCTTTATGTTTAAGTATACTTAATTAGATAAAGAATTGAAACTTCTAGATAACTAATTCACTCCCCCCCCTTCTCAGTTATCTCTTGGGACTATTCCTAACAATGCCTCGGACATAAAGTTTAACACCTTGAGGTTGATCATTAGCATACTTCTAGAAAGAAAGTCCTAAGTTCAATGGAGAGAATTATCTTGATTGGAAGAACAAGATGGTAACCCATTTGCAATGCATTGCTTTTGAAGTTTTTAATGTAACAATCAAAGCAGCCAAGATTCCTACCTTAGAAGACCTTGGAAAAGATGATGCTACTGACATTCAAAAGGAATTGTTTTATCATAATGCTATTGCTAAAGAAGCCCTTATCAGTGCCCTATCTGATGGTGAATTTTTAGAAGTAAAAAAGATAGATATTACCCATAAAATATGGAAGCACCTAGAAGACACATTTGAAGGAGACAAACAAGCTAAGGATGCACGTAGAAAGACATGGAAGAAAATATACAATGTATTAGAGATGCTGGCTGAAGAAAACATAAGAGCTTACAATCAAAGGATTAATGAAGCAGTTGCTAGAATCTGGAACAATGGTGGAGAAATTTCAGAGGAGGACATTATGGAAGTTGATGACTACTCTTACTCCAGAATATGAAAGCAAGATCAATGTCCTTGGTGAGACCATGTAGCTTACATCAAATTTTAAGAGAGAGACCTTGATCAACAAGATCTCAGCTTTTGAGATTTCAAGATTGAAGACAAAGCCAAAGAGTGAAACAACTTTCAAAGCAACATTTCATGGTAAGAAATCTGCAAACACTTCTGGTAATTTTGATGATGATGATGATGAAGGCTAAACACTAGATGATTTTATTGTATGATTGCCAAAAGAGAAAAGAAAGGAAAATGAAAATATGAAGGTCAATTATCATTTAAGTGCTTTTCATGTAATAAGATTGGTCACTTTGCATCTAAGTGTCCCACCAGAGCTAAAAAGTTCAAAAAGGATTACAAGCCTAACTATTCTAAGGAATTCTACTATGCTGGAGATGGAGTTTCAGATGAAGAATCAAGTGAAGAAGAAATTGGATTCATTGCTATTGTAGACAAAATGAATAGTAAGTCAATTCCTAAAAATGAGAAACTAAATCAAGAGCTAGCTTTGATTTCCCAAGCAGATATAAGAACAAATTGGATTATAGACAGTGGTTGTTTACATCACATGACAAGAGATAAAGGTAGGTTTGTTCATTTGGACAAATACTATGGAGGTATGGTCAAATTTGGAGACAACACTCCTAAACCTATAGTTGGTAGAGGAGCCATCACTTTGGATGGAAAGAATAGTACTGATGATGTTCTTTATGTTGATGGATTGAAACATAACCTTCTCAGTCTTGGATAGTTACTTGGTAAAGGCTATCAGTTGGAGTTCAAAGATGACAAATGCATCATTAACAACAAAGGTGGTGTTATGATTGCATCAGACACAAAGACAAGAGGTAATGTTTTTCAACTCAATTTAAAAGCAAGTTGTTTTGTTGCTAAAGTTGATGATAGTTGGTTATGGCATAAAAGACTATGTCATATCAATTTTGATAACATATTGAAGATAAGCAATGTAAAGATTGATGAAAAGTTTATGATTCAAGAAAAATATCATGATTACTCACCCATGATTGTAGAAGAACCTAGACCCTCTAATAGTTAGACAATTATTGAACAAATGTTTGACAATATTGATGTGTTGTTCAATGACCTTGAGACAAGTGAAGTAAATTCTCCAAAGGCTGATAAATCAACATCACCTAAAGTTCCAAAGTTTACATCAAGAAATCATTCCAAGGTAGACATCATTGGAGATCAAAGCGGCAAAGTCTTAACAAGATCACAAGCAAAGAACTCAGTTAGCAATGATGTGGTATGTTTACTATCTCAGATTGAACCTTTAAGTGTTGAAGATGCTTGTAAGGATTCAGATTGGCATGATGCTATGAAAGAAGAACTTGATCAAATTATTAAGAATGACACTTGGGAACTAGTTCCAAGACCGAGTGATAAAAATGTGATTGGAACAAAGTGGATAATCAGAAACAAGATGAATGAAGATGGTAGAGTAGTAACAAATAAGCAAGATTAGTATGTAAAGGATATGTGCAAAGAGAAGGCATTGATTATTCAGACACATTTGCACCTATCAATAGATTAGAATCTATTAAGTTGTTTTTAGCTTATGCTATAGTTAAAAACTTCAAAGTTTTTCAGATGGATGTCAAATCAGCATTCTTGAATGGAGACTTAAAAGAAGAAGTATACATTGAGCAGCCTGAAGGATTCACCTTATCAGACCAACTTGATATGGTATGCAAATTGAACAAAGCCCTCTATGGACTTAAGCAAGCCCCTAGAGCATGGTTTGAGAGACTAGATGGATACTTAACAAAGATTGGATTCAATAAAGGAGCAACAAATTGTAATCTATTAATTAGAGAGACATCTAAAGGTTTATTACTTGTAGCTATATTTGTTGATGACATTATCTTTGGAGGTAATGGAAAAATCAATGTTGAATTTTCCAAAGAAATGCAAAATGAGTTTGAGATGAGTATGATTGGTCCTATCAAGCACTTTTTGGGACTAAATGTGCAACAGACAGAAAAAGGGATTTTCATTAATCAATCAAAGTATGTGAAAGAGATAATGAAGAAATTCAAGATGGATGATTGCAAGCCAGTAGGAACTCCTATGATCACTGGATGGAAGCTTACAAAAGAAGATGACTCACCAGTAGTAGATATAACATTGTATAAGTCCATGATTGGTAAACTCATATATCTTACTTAGACAAGACCTGATATTTCAAATGCAGTTTATCATAGTTGGAAGATTTGCAGCAGAACCTAAACAAGGCCACCTCATGGCAGTAAAGAGAATATTCAGATACTTGCAGGGTACTATAGATTATGGTCTATGGTATCCTAATTTAGAAAATGTTGAGCTTCATGTGTACACTGATGTAGATTGGGTAGGATGTGTTGATGACAGAAAGAGTACTTCAAGTGGAGCAGTGTTTCTTGGTAATAGACTTGTCACTTGGACAAGAAAGAAAAAAAATTGTATTTCTCAGTCAACAACAGAAGCAGAGTATGTTGCAGGAGCCTTGAATTATTCTACAATTATTTGAATGAAGAAGATGATAAAAAGATTTTGGAATTCAGATTGATTATCATATTGTTATTCAGTGTGATAACACTAGCACTATCAATATGTCAAAGAACCCTGTGATGCATGCAAAGACAAAGCACGTTGAAATCAAGTATCACTTTCTAAGAGATAAAGTGGCAGAGAAAGAAGTCAAGTTGGACTATGTGAGTACAAAAGAATAGTTGGAAGATATATTCACAAAGCCCTTGCCTAAGGATACTTTTGAGTATCTCAAGGAGAAGTTGGGAGTCATTCCCTTCCTTGATTCTGCTTAGAAAAAGAAGGAAAGGCATCAGTCCTCTAGGACTTGTGGAAGGTTGACTACTCTACCTCAGGAGTAGTACTGGTGCTTAAAATGAATGGTGCCCTTTGCCATTGATCTCAAATGGGGAGTATATATAGAGTCACAAAAAAAAAAAGTAAAAGAGGATTAATACACTAAAGGGGAGCAGCATTTAGTTATGACAGCAACACGGTTGAGGAAATGGATAATATTAGAAAATATTGCAGTAGATGAAGGATTCATCTTTGGGAAATTTTTGAAGAGGAAATTGAGAATGTTATAAAAGAAATATTCATTTGGGTTGGTGGTGGTTTTTCATTCCACATGTTGCCATGAATGCCAAAGGGGGAGATTGTTGGAGATTTGCCAGTAGGCCAGTACTAACTGTATGTTTGTCATTGATGAAAACATATGTAAAGTAGCATACATGGAAGTCTTATGTAGTCATCTTTTAGTATATGTAGCATGGACATGATATCAGCATGATATCATGGGCGCAGTGGTTAACTATTAGTAAAGATAGTTATATTGCAGCTGGTGTCAGCAGTGTTCCTAACAGAGTGATAGATAGTGTTCTCTGTATGGTTGTCCGTACAGTTATCATGCAGCCTTGTGCTCTTGGATATATGTTGAAGACATGTTAGTGATGTTTTAGTTATGAACGCATAGTCTGATGATGAATGCAAGTGAATTTATGCAGTCACTATTTGCCAGTAGTAGTTTCCTGTGTTTGTTTAGAAGAGCTGATGGAGATTTTATTGGTTCTTGAGTTGTGCCTATCTCGAGGGTATGCGCCCTTGGAGTTAAGCTTGGAGAAGTGTTATTGATGTTTGGTTAAGAGTGCATAAATTAATTCAGCTTACAGAGAAAGTTCCAGTTGTTTTGGTAGAGCCGACAATGTGTAGCATGCATCTACAATTATTTTACTAGACAAGTCCTAGAATGAGTTGCGTGCATAATAGAGCTGACAGAATGTTTGTTGGAGTTTATTATGGTTTCTCTAATATGATTTCAAGGTGGTTCTAATAGGCCAACTTGATTATATCATTTAGAGGAAATATATTTATAGGCAGTCATTTGTGACTACTGAAGTGTGGTTCATGGTTGATTAAGTAGAGCAGAGTGAAGTGTTGAGCCATTAGAAGAAGGTCTATGTGACCAAGTAAAGTACTTGTGCTATTCATTGGAACTGATCCAGATAGTAGGTCAAAGCATAGTTGACCAACATCCAGATATAGTGTATATTTATTATTCAAAAGGTTGTAGCCTTCGCCCATTTGAGCAGTGTGCTCTCGAACAGTGCGTCCTCTCCCCTAATAGGGAAAATTGTAAAAAACTCCTAACAGGGTCCGACCCTTAACCAAGTCTATTGTACTTAATATACTGTAAAGATACTTATAACAACGTAAAGGATCTTCTATCAAGGATCATTATACACTAGTATAGAATATTAGTGGGTATCAAGTTCCACCAAGGCTTTTACCTATTTGGGTTTCCCCGTAACTAAAATATTGGTGTTGTGTTCAAGTGTTCTTTCATTGTGTTTATGATTTATGTTTAAGTATACTTAATTGGATAAAGAATTGAAACTTGTAGATAACTAATTCACCCCCCTTCCCCCCTCTCAGTTATCTCTTGGGACTATTCCTAACACTTTGTTGTCTATTAGTGTTTCTCTTGCCATGTACATAGTTAAAAATTTCTAGCTCTTTGAGCTCTATCTATGACTTAGAGGGTTGACCTTAGGTCTTCCATTTTTTTTGGGTGAATAGTGTACTTTATTTTAGATTAAGGGAAGTAAGTTGTCCTATTCAAAATTAAAATGTTGATATAATAATTAGACTCAGTTCATATGAATGATAGGTCTATCATTTTACAATGGACAATGTTAATGATATTTACTATATAGAGTTTGGTTTATTTTATTTTATTATAAATAAGTGTTATGTAATGATATGTATTTATTTTATTTTATTTTTTACTATGGAGTGATTGTAAATAATTATATAAAATCGATTATACAAGATTCAATATATATGTTTGGCATGGTGTGATGGTTAAGTTATGGTGGTGTTATTTTTCTATCAAGATTCAAACCCAATTGGGGGTGCTACAGTTGAATTCTTAAATGGGTATGATGAGGTCCCTTATTTGAGACATCATTCTAAATTAATTTGAATTAATATTCTACCTTGCATGTTTAAAATTTGTATCTCTTTAATGAATGAATTTTAAAGACATTAAATATATGAAAGGTGTACTCCAAACATATTAGAATTTATATTGTACCTTGCATGTTGAGAATTGTATCACTTTAAATGATGAATTCTAAGGATCTTAAATACATGAGAGGTGTATAGCATGGTGGGATATAGCATTCAATTATCTTCCCCACAAGATTACATTCCAAAATGATCTATACATAATCATATAAAAATCATATAATTAACATCCTTTATGGTTGTATGTAAATAAAATGTTAAAATATTTAACATTCTTTATTATGTTATATAAATATTTGTAAATAGAAAAATTAAATATAATTAAAAACTTGTTGTACTATAGCTCTTCAATGTAAAATATTGTAAAGAAACAAATTAAATGTAATTATTATGTCATGGAATGCAAATTTATAACCCCTTTTTGTTGTACCATATTTTACAAGATAAGAAATCATAAATTTAAACTTCTACTAGAATTTTGTAGTCTAATTTGGTTATAATTACATGATACTAGATTTTCATTAAAAGAACTAATATTTATGTTTAGAAATATGTGATACCCTTCCATAGGCTTTCATTCTATTTTATGTGACTAGATATTTTTAGGACTTTGTTAGGTGTGCTAGACTACATATGTTGTTTCTATGCTATTGATGATGACATTGTGATTTATGTTTTGTGATGGATATTTGGACATGGTTATACTTATCATTATGATCTCTTTCTATTTATGGCGGGAAATAATGATGGAGTTCAAGTTTATAATTTATCTTTATTTAATCTTAGCCCATATATCTTATGGTGATTATCATGATTGTCAAGGATATTGAGATGTTGTTTGTGTATGATGATTTTGTTACTCCTAAATGGATTAAGTGTTGTCATTATTATTCAGTTGTATAGCCGGTAAACATAGGAAGATAGTTCATTCAGTTATCAATACATAGTAGTCACCGAGAAAAGAGATCATTGAGTATAACAGTTACTGAGTACACAGGATTACCGAGAGAAAGTGAACATCGAGACTAAGAGACAACATTTACCGAGTAATCCAAAGTTCACAAAAAAGTTAGGAATGACACATAGTTCAAGGTGAACAAATTTTTTCTGAGTAAGAAAATGGTTTACCAAGATTGAGGTGAATATTTATTGTGGATGTAATCATTTAATGAATGATGATTCCTATTTAATGATGATCTAGGTTAATTTTATGAACCGTTGATCTTAGGTTTTCAAAGATAATGTAAAACCCTAATTAGGTCAAGGTTAGTTTGATATATAATTTGTAAGGATGTCATTTTGACAAATATCTTCAGAAGTAGCTACACTCAAGGACATCTAAAGTTTAGACAAGGTTTTGACATAATGATTTCTATAGAAGTATTCAATTTATGAGAATAGTTATAAGGCTACCGAGAAGTTCATAAGGATATACTCATCACAACAAGGTGATATCTTTATTGTATTTATAGGATTTGATATCAGCAATTTGGGTTGTATTTCATTCAAGTCATTTATCATGGTTACTCTCTAGCAATTGTAGCAGATTCAAAATCTCATAATAGAGTGAACTTAGCCATTCTTAGTTAAATCTCTTAATAGATTGCACACATGAATTATGTTGCTAAAATCCTTTAACCAGGTATATATAGCAGATCTTTTGTTACTCCTAATAGGGTAAGATCACAAGAAGTTATCAATCTTCGTAAGCATTAACTGACAACTTTATTTCTGCAGAAGTGAAGCTCTGTGGGTTTGATCCACACCATAGTTTTTACCTTCTAAGAAGTGTTTCTGTGATACCAAAATACATGTATCATGTGTATTAAATTTTCATCAATGTTTTATTGATTTAACTTCATGCATTTACATTTTAGTTATATTATTGAATGTATGTTGAATGCAATCTACATAGTTCGTTATTGAAGTTGATATTTACAAGGATTAGTTTGAAAAGTTTTAAAGGATAATGATTCACCCCTCCCCTCTAAGTACACACCTTTCATTCATCCCAAAAATTTGTATCAAAGATAGTTCTCTTGTTAGGGAAGTTTAATCACTGAAGAGAAAATATCTAAGGATGGAAAGGTATAAGCTTGACAAGACTATTAAGAATCAAAAACTGCAAATGTAGATCTATATTTAACAATTCAAGGAAGCAAAAGAAACACTGAGAAATTTATTGGTCAAGGGAAAGGATATGGCACTTCGGTATAAAGAGACCGATTATCATGAAGAAGAGATAGATGATCCATTTGAAGGATGTGGATATAGATTTGGTAGCATATCTGATACATTTGAAGGAACTATATCGGATCTATCTGAAAAGAATCAACATCTTACTAAACAAGTGAAAGAACTGCAAATCGGTTAGGAGACATGTATGGTTAAAATGATTGATGTCATGAACAATGCAAGGCAGGATGAACAAGAAATAAATCTGGCTATTGATGATAGAAGACAAATGACTAAAAAAATGGAAGAAAAAGAATCTAAGATAATGAGACTTACTGAGCATCATTTTAAAATCTCCAATCAGATGGTTGTCATGAGTCAAGAAGTCAACAGAGTCAATAGTGAACTTACTATCTAAGATTGGAAGACATTGATGAATTAAGAGAAGAAAATGAAAGGTTAAAGAATAAAGTAAAGATTCAACAACAACACAATGAGATGACTAAGAAAGATAAAAAAAGTACAAAAAGGATAGATGAGTTTCTAAGCAGTCAAAGAGGACTTGACAACACTACTGGCTTAAGATATGCTGAGCATGGAGAGTCATCAAGACAGGTTGAATAGAAGAATGCCTATCAAAATCCAAGGCCAAAGAACCTCTCATGCTATAATTGTGGAAAACTAGGCCACACATCAAATGTTTGTAGAAGAAAAGAAAAAGGTATTCCTAAATCCACTCCTAAATTTAATGGTTATTGTTACAATTTTCATAACTATGGACATCAAGCATATGAGTGCAGATCAAAGATGAACAAGTCACCTAAGAAACCTTATATGGAAAATCATTGTCGAACTTGCAACATGCATGAACACATTTGAAAAGAATGCAAGAAAAAGATGAAATAAGTCTGGAAACCAAGGGGACAAAATAAGACATATCAATCGAGAAAGAAAGGTAATGCATACACTTGGGATTAAAACACTTGGGTTAATTTCAAAAAATGTGGAAGGTATGGACATATTGAAGCTCATTTTATGAGAAAGTACTGGAAAGGAAAATCTCAGAATTGGTCAATTATGGAAATACATGTTTGCACTATCATAAGGTTGGTCACTTAAGTAAAGATTGCAGAGAACAAGTACTAGAACTGAATACTAGTGAAAGTGGAAACACAATTAAAGAAATCATGAATATAAGGAATCAAATGTAGTGAAAAGAATCAAATGACAACGCTTCCAACCAAGTACAATAGTTTGTGACACCTTATCCATTGAATTAGGTGATCTCACCACCTCCACCTAAGCTATTCAAGTAAGTATGGAATTGAATTTCAAAAGCTTACATCTTATAATATTTTCTTATATCTATTATGTGAATAAAAAATCAACATGAATTAAGATGCACTAGGGTATTATATTATTGATAACTAGAAACAAGTTTAGTTGATTAAGTTGGACCGAGTAAGAAATTCTGGTCAATGAAAATGTAAGAGACAACTAAGTTGCTTAGTCAACTAAGTATTGATAGTACTCAATGAGTAGAGGTATTGATAGAGTTAACTGATTTATTTGATTGTCAACCTAGTGGTAGATGGAAAATTATTTAATATGCCCATCAAGGTTTTTGTCTATATATAAGCAAAAAATGAACTCATTTGTTTACATAGAAATCAAAGAGCGAAGTAGAGCGATTTGAGTTAAACTTAAGTAGAGTGAATGCAAGTATTTTATAGAGATCTAAGTACATTGAGAATAGTTGAAGTCTGAATCAAGTAAATTTGGAACTAATCGAGTTCTTTGTATACAGCTTGTTGAAGGCCCTAAACTAGAAAACATGATGGCTTCATCCTCACGAACCATGCAAACCAAGGAAGATAAGAGCAAAAAGATTACTTTGACCAAGAACCTACACTGATCCTCTTTTCAAACTTCATCCAGAAGTCAAGTAGCTCAACCTGACAACAGGGGCACATTTTCACTTATACCACTTAGGGTTCTACTCGTAAAGGATGTTAGGTCATACATCTACTTTAAAATCAATGAAATTGATGACTTTGAGATTCAATCCACATATCAAGAGCTTTGCACTGATGGAAAGCTAAAAGATGATAACAAGCACTTACAAGTAAAAGGATTAACCAATGCCCTATATTTTTGGAAGGAATTCAAAACTAAGTGGATACGCATCATATTGAGTTGTGTACATGAGGGAAAGTTATGGATGGATGAACCAATGAAGACCAGAAAGGATGTGATACATGCAGTCACATGGTATCCAACAAATGAAAAATCTAAAGTCCTAAGGCACCCGACATGAACTGAGATTGAGAACCTAACCAGAGAAAAATAGGATGGTAGAGGTTTGAGAATAAACACCATGAGGGAACTTGAAATGAGATCTATTGCATACAAATTTTTCCAATCAAGCAAACTGAATAGTGTTGCATGTGGAGCAGTCGACATAGCTTACAAGATTGTGAAAAAGGGTTTGTAACTCAACTTAGCCGAGTTGATGCTGAGACAGATAGAGGAAAGTATGAGGACAATCATGGTAGAAAGATCCAACACTTGCAAATTTGGCTTGTTATTGGTATGCACATTATTTTATTTGTATAAATTCTTTCCATTAGTCGGTAATGTAGAATGGGATATCAACTAACCAATTACTGTTCAGGTTACTGATTTTATTTGGAACTTAGGAAAGAATTTTGAGCTTGTGATGGAAGAATATTTTGGATAGTTCAAAGAGAGAATGGAGAAAAGAATAAGGATAACAAAATAGTTGGTTGAGAAATTTAAAGATGATATCTATTTTCTAGTGGATACCGACACCACCCTAATCAAATCCACAGAGCCAAGAACAACTTGGATACTACGCATGGACTATGAGATTGACATTGATGTAGTTGAAAAATAAATAAAGGCTTTACTTTCCTAGCCCAAAGACGAGAAGGCTACAAGGTTTGGAACCTTTGAGGAAGCTAAGTCCATAATTAAGATGGCACTTGTAGTTGAAAATATGGGTAGGAAAAAGGAGAAAATGGTTAAGAATCTTAAGAAAACATTTGGTGTCATAGATAAAGGCATTGAGAAATTGATTGAAGAAGAAACCAAGGATAAGAAACCAGGTGGTGAGAACATAGATGATGAGGCCACTGAGTCCAAGGAACATGAACAAAAGGAGCCACCTAAGGCTGATAAAGGTAAAGGCAAACAAGTCAGGACTAGGACTAGGTTAGAAACTATGAGTTCACCACCTTTGAAGAAAGGTATTGCAAAGATAACCAGGCCCACACTAACTCATACATATTAGAAGAGAAAAATAAAGGTCACTACCGAGCTCCCAAAACCAAAACGGAGAAGGAAAATTATAAGAGAAAATGATGATAAAGATTCAAAGGAGGAGGGCATAAAACAATTTTGAGCTATGGTGAATACAGGACCTCAGACCATTAGTGAGGTAGGAGAAAGAATAAGAACTACTAGAAAGATGAGTTCATCCAAACTTAAAAGGTATCCTCATCTAAGCACCGAGGAGCAGGATAAGCTTGAATAAGTGGTAATAAGTAAGATGATCACCTTCAAAAT
This sequence comes from Chamaecyparis obtusa, assembly GCA_027943335.1. Taxonomy (NCBI): domain Eukaryota; kingdom Viridiplantae; phylum Streptophyta; class Pinopsida; order Cupressales; family Cupressaceae; genus Chamaecyparis; species Chamaecyparis obtusa. Next base: position 156,002 of record BSBK01005092.1, read on the forward strand.
ACTTCCGGTTGAATTTTCTAGTAGCATACCCAAAGAACTATATAAAAAAAATATTCTAGATGGACATATGTGCTTACTACTGAGAAAAGGATGAGAGAAAGGTCACTAATTCTGGTAAAATATGACTATTATGTTGATCAAATAGATGTAGCATTAAAACAATATGCAAATAAATTATTTATGAAGGCTCGAGAATTCAAGATTCTACAAGGAAAATTGCAAGAGGTAGATGATGAGAGTAGGAACATTTGGGCTAGACTACTCAATCCAACCAAGAAAGTCAATACCGATTATCATCAACCAATCATACAAGCAAGAGTGCCTATTAATGTTGATAATGAGCCTATTCATATCTCAGATACTGAGCATCCCAAGGAAGAAACCAATGAAGAATAGTTCATTACTACTACTGACATTGTGATGTAAGAAATTTTAGAGATTCAGACTAGTCTAGGGGATGAACAAATACTAATAGAAGAAATAACAAGACACCTTGATGATGAGGCTAAAGAAGATGAAATGATCACCAGAGCTACCAATAACCTTGGTGAAGAAGAAGAAACTGAGGTATCTCGAGCAATGGTACTAGGCAATCTGCCTATACTAGTACAAACTATTGACATAGCTAATGAAAAACAAAATGATAACACTCCACCTGAGAAGGTAATGGATACAAATGAAGAAAGGGGTGAGAAAACAGATAAAGAGACCACTGCAACAATAGAAAATTCACAAGAACAAATAGAGTCAATGGTAGACACTTCTACCACCAACACAAGGTCACAAACCCCTACACCACAAATTGTAGAATCAATTACTAAGAAAAATAAGGATGGAATCAAATCTACCAAGATGCCAAAGGTAGATCCAGAGCACAAGGATCAACTCTTTATTGCACCATCTCCAACATCTAGTCTGTAAGAGAATAAGAAAAAGAGGAAGCGAGGAAGTAAGGGTCCAGTTACACTTGAGGAAATCATTTAAATTTCATCATGCGACTCAAGGATACTTGATCCTGAAGCTATCAGGAAATATAGAGAGTTATCCACCCAAAAGGAAATACAAGAAAAGTTGAGAAAAGAAAATTAAAAAAACAAAGGTGCTAGAGGATGTTAAGGAGATCCTAAATCAAGTTTCTCTCGATGTAACTATTGATGAGTCCACCCCCATTATTCATCAACTTGCACTGCTCACCGAAATAATAAATGGCCCCACTAAAGATGCTAAGAAGATAATTGAAGAGAGAGAGACAGAAAAAATATTTAGTATAAGTTGACTAAAAAGATCAACCAAGCAGTGGCAGTAAATAAGGTAAAACTTTTAGAAGTTGTAACTAAATTAGAAAGCATCATTGATAAAGTTCTTACAATTTTGAAACAATTATACACTTTAAATCACTTCACTAATGAGGTTAGTTAAAAGATAAGAAATTTAGATGTAGATCTAAAAGATAGTGCTACTCATCTTACAAATGAGCAACATGCATTATTCCAAAGTTAAACACATACAACAATTAGGACTTTAGTTGAGAAAGGAAGAGGACTGAATCAGAGAAGAGGTAACTGTTATACACTAAGTTTTTCCCCTCTCTTCAAGCTCTATTGATCTTGATAACTCAGTATAACTTGGGAATCATCTCCAAGTTGTAGGACCTATGCTAACTGAGATGAAACCTCCAGGTTCTAGGCTGGTTCCTCTTGGATTATCACCCTGATTTTCTCCTTCACTTAAAAATTAAACTTTGGAGGGAAAGGGATAGAAGGAGTGCATGAAAGGAAATGACTGAAAGAAAATCTACCTACTAGGTGATGCACCAAAACTAGGGTTTGGATCTTAGCATAAAAGATGAATCCTGGTGAATAGCTTAGGTCTAGGAGATCACAAATCTCTGAATAGGCTTGCATAATTATTTCATAAGAAGGTCTAAAATAGAAAGAGGCTATTTCAGGAAAAGATGATATTCACAAAGAATAGCATCACTGAAGATTTAGGCACAATTTATGACCTGCAAACAACATCCATCTCTACAACTGGACATAGGGATGAGACAAGATTGTTAAGGGGTTAAAGTATACCCACAAAGACATTCACATCCAATCACCCACAACAATGCACAAAATTGTAGAAAAAAATAGAAGGACCAAGAACCTTAAACTATCACTGAGAAACATATGAATACTGAGATCGCTAAGAGATAACTCACACAAGAAGGCATAGGGACAGGAAAAATGTCACCAAATATCTTCAGTATCTGAATTATCAATGAAAATTACAATTGTAGAAAGCCAAAAGGGGTAGAAAAATGCTACAAATTTCTCTCTGAGAAAGAAACTTTTTTTTTTTTACAATTGCCAGATTCTGTGCTCAAAAGCTCCCAAAAAAGAATATATACATCACTCAACTGCACATAGGTAGGAGTCAAAACTAACTAGGGTTACAAAAATATGCATAAAATAGTCCAACCCTAAACCAGTCGTGTCTGATCATAAATGCTTTTCTAAAAATATCATGACAGATCAGATATATCTTTCTTTGCATGTCCATTCCTATACTAATCATGTCTGCAGGCTAGTAATCTTGATCCATCTACCCCTCTGCAAGCCCACTAAGCCATGAATGCTTAGAATCTGATCTCAGCTCCTCGAAAGGTCCAAAAAATGGTAGCCTAAATCCTCTACAAAAATCCCTATTGCAACCGCCTCTGAAATCATAAATCTTCAGCTACTCACACTTTGCAAACATCTCTTTAGAGAAAAAAAAGAAAAAAGAAAAGCCCACCAAAAAAGTTGCACTGCTTTGAAAATATCATTGGTCACATGAGCCCAAAAGACCGCATGTGATCATGTGACTAACCACTAAGATCTCATCCTACTGCCACATAGACACCTAGCCCACAAGATATGCCACCTCAGTCCAACCCATGAAAACACCACAGGAAATGCCCTCAGAATCCAATGCTGGTCGCATGATCGCATGGGATCGAAAGATCCCATGCAAACATGCGACCACCGTAGATCTTGCATCTCCGGGGCCACATGCTACTAGGCCCACTGCAGATTGAACACATCACTACCCGATGACCCACCGAAGCCCCTATCATCACCTAGCCAGCCACTGAGAAGCAGACATATCACCAGCCAAGGGCCCACTACCAAACTGCAAGCTCTGCATCGACCGTTGAAGGCTTGTCACATGATCGCATGCAGTTAGAAAGTCACATGCGATCATGCGACAAGCCCTTTTGATGTTAACTGCTGACCACAGACTGCTTGTTGCATGGTCGCATGTGGTTAAAAGACTACATACAATCATGCGAACAACTGCAAGATGCCACCCACAACCCACAGAAGAATCCCAATTTGACGGTTGTCGCATGATCTCATGGGATCAAAAGATTCCATGAGATCATATGACCACTATCAGATCTTCATCTACCGCCATTCTCAAGCTTCGGGCCCACCACCAACTAGTCGGAGCAGCGCAGATAACGGCTAGTCACATGTTCGAATAGCCTAAGAAAGGGCTATGCGATCATGTGACAAGTGCATACTGTATACACCTAAAAATGGTCACCTAGACTATTAGCCCCTTTTGCTAAATCATCAATTGTTTATTCTTGATCAAATCCTAGCTTTATCATTTATTCGATTATTTTCTATGTGCTAACCATCTTATCCTAAGTCTTTATTTATTAAAAGGAATATTCCCTCCCCTTTTAATAAATAAAAAGCCCCCACTTTTCCTCTTATCCTAAGTTGCACAAATAAAGCATTATCCTTATTTTATAAAAAGGGAAAAAGCACTTTTTGTCTCATATGGACACAAAAGTCAACTCTTATTTTCCTATTGGAGGATACTTGTGCACATGGATTGCTCCTCTTTTAAGCTCCACCGTTGATTAAATCTTTTGCCTCTTAATCTCCATGGTCCATTCCTTCTCATTTCCTTTAAAAGGAGAGCTCTCTTCTTCATTCTACATCCTCAACTTTTTATGCTAATATTATGCTGCAGGTTTTCTAGGTCATCTTGGAGCTTTTAGAGACATTCTTGCATCTAGGGTTTGAAGATTTGGAGCATTGTTGGCATTCATCTTGATCTTCATCAACACTCTATCTTCTTGTCTTCATTCTTGCATCATCATGGCTTTCTTGCTTCATAGTTAGATTTCATTTCTTGCATAGTAGCTTCATTTTCATGGTATTCTTAGCTTAGATTTCCTTTATGCTTTATATTAATTCATCTAGTTTAACTAGGAGGCTTTGTAATACTTGCATCTTTCATTTCCATAGTTTAGCTTGCATTTCCATTCTTAAACTAGTTGCATTGCATTTTCATTCTTGATTCTTGAGGATATTGGCATTCTTGCCCTTGTCTTCATTGAATCTCCCATTGCATGGTTTACTAGCAAGGTTATTGGCATAATAGCTCTAGCTGAGAGCATTCTTAAAACCCTTGCACTCCATGCCTAGGGAGCTATGGATCAATATGTGAGGGCTCATTCTTGAGTTTCCTTGCATGTAATGATCCATAGAAGTGTGACACAATTATAGCACACATTTTTGGCACCCACCCTGGGGAAACCCACCTTTTACATGCTGGTTTTGATTATTTTTGGAGCTAACACTTGCTGGTTTTGATTATTTTTGGAGCTAACCCTTGTGCAGATTTGTTTGGAGATGAAAAAAACCTTAGATTTGAAAGATTTGACCATATCTCCCAAACGGCTTGGTGTTCTTGTCTGAACTTTTTTTGTAGGTTGGCAACATATCAGAGAAGCTCCAAAAAAAATTTCAAAATTTTCAGAGGTAATTTGTATTTTTTATGATTTTTTCTTTATTTTTCATAAAAAATTGATTTTTGGCGCAAATCAGCATATTTTTCAGAAATTTTTATATTTCTGGAAAGGTCTTCAAATTCTATAGGGGGTCCATTCACTGTGTTTTTAATTTAGAAATCATATCATAGCTCATTTGGTTGATTTATAAAATCTGGTCTGTTTTGGTAAAATGGCCTTCTAGGGCACAAATGAAGAGATTTTTCTAAAATTTTATATTTTTGGAAAGCTTTCTATTTTTTGATAGAGGTCTCTTTTCTGCATTTTGAGTTTAGGGTCTGAATTCATGTGGTAAAAATCAGATCTTGTTGACTAGGTCAAATGCAAAAAAAATAAAATTTTGTGATGGGTATGCACTTATTTTTCATTGTTCATTGCATGATATGAGTTATCATTTGGATTATTTGCTGGTTATCATTGCTCCTAACAATTGATTTTCAGATCTAACCTTAGGGTTTGCATAAATTGGATATATATTGCATATCTTGTTTGCTTGTTCTCTTGTCAAGTTGTGGTTGTAGGTGCTTCTTGCTTGAAATTTGCTAAAATCGCATGTCAAAGAGGGCTACTAATGGTTTTTGTAGGGCTGCCCTAAGCATAAAAACCAAATCAAGTGCTTGTTTAATTTCTTTCTTTATTAAGTGCGGCATATACTAGTTGTTTCATTAGGCACTTAATACTTTGTGAAAGGAATCTTGGGGTGGTAGGAGAAGTATGCTCTTCACCTTTAGGTGAATCAGAAAATCTTGACCCATCTTGAGGTTTTGGAAGCAAAGGGGTAATTGGATCTTGTTTGGTGTGTTTGGGAGACGTTTTTGAGATAGGGGAGTATGCTCTTCACCCTTGTGGTGAATCAAAAACCTTGAACCTCAAGAATTAATCCACTCTTTGTTTAGCTTAGGATCCTTTAGCGGGCCTGCTCTTGAGCAATCAAGAGGAACGACCCAAGTGGGGACAACCTTGTCATCATTTTCCTTGGTGGTGAGTGATTCCAACTCACTATAATCTCAAGGCTATCGAGGACACAAAACCTTGGTAGACATAGTACTTATCTTCGCTTGATGTGAGTAACTTGTGGGATTGTGACCATGAGGAAAGCATTAAGCAAGAATGCTTAAGGTACTCTTGAGGCCGCGAGGTCCTAGTCCTTTATGAGGAGCAAGAGGGGTGCTATGAATGGAAACCCTTACTATGAACCATTAGATAGAGGCCACCTTATTTTAGCTGCTTAGCTTCTTGGTGCAAGGATTGATCCAAGTGGACTTACCTGGATCACCCCAAGATACTCACCATATGTGCTCCTTTGGTTGTGTTTTTGACACCTCCATGACAACGCCAATATCTCTTGTGGGCAACCACTTGGTGTGAGGCAAGGGAGCATCAAGTTGTGGGCCAAGTTGTTAAGTAATGAGCCTTGTCCTTCTAGGTAGTAATTGCTTGAATTGTCTTCGATTGTGCTATACCAATGTAAATGTTCTCAACATTCAAACAAACGGTAGCACTCATAAAGTTCCCTATTTTGATATCACTAGTGCTTGTCTTGGAAAGGTTGCTTTTGCCCTTGTTTCAAGTGTTCTATGACATGTTTGATCCCATATTGTTTGCAAACCTGTCTTTTATCTATTGCTACTACTTGTCAAACTGAGAAATTGCACTGTTCAATCTACAAATTTTGTCCAAGCGCTTCAAAATTGAGTTTTTCACGTTCACTGGTCAAGAGTCATATGATATTGAAGTATCCTTGCATACCCTCAACCAAGAATCCTGAGTCATTTCTACTGTCCTATCATTGCTACAATTCCGAGTTGCTAAACTTGCACTTTAACCTGCTGTACAGTGTCCTTTTCTGTTCTTACTTGAAACTAGTTTGTTACTTACATGCTTAGATTTGTTCTAGACTGAAACAAATGAGCTAAAACTATTGGGTTTGAGTTTCATTAATGCTACTCTTGATCACTTGTCGCATCACGGTTACCTCTCTAGCTACTTGCTTATTGAGCTTCTTGCTCGTTGCTCGGCTTTAGTCAATTGATTGCTGTAAGTGCTTGAGCACTTTTGACAAGCCATCTCTCTATTGTTCTACTTTGACAAGTGATCTTTATTAGCTTTGCTTATCTCAAATCTAAGAAACTTTGTCTCATTCTATTAGTCAACCAACATCTCTTTTCATGCTGGTTACAACTTGGTCTCGATTTGAGTAGGAGAGTCATCCTCCATTCAATTATACACAGTTACCTTCTCCAACTAGACGTTCAAAAGCACCCATTAGCAACAACAGTTCTAGTTCTGACCACTCTGAGAATTCTAAGGCTACACCATGGTATAAAGGAGGTTTCCTCTTTTCCGCATTCAAAACTCCCAAAAACACAGACAGTGTCTCACTCACTTTGACTGAACAAGAAAAGTTTCAACTCTTGCAAGAACACTTTGAGCGTAAGGATAATCAAGCGCGCTTAGACAAAGAACACAATCAACAAAGGATGGATGCTACTAGGTGCATGGCTTATAGAGGGACATTTCATGAGAAACCTGAGACTAGTAATCATGAGCATAGACCTTTTTTTAACAATGGCAACAATGGCAACAACATGCCACCAAGATCTCCTCCAAGGCCAACTTTTGCTATGCCTTCTTCACCACCTAGACCTCCTCCCTCTCAACATGAGGCAGAGGCTAATGATGAGATTTCTAGTGAGGATCTTATGAGATGTGAACAAGATGTGGATTTCCAACGAATGATGCATAAGCTTTTAGAGCGTAATGGCGATCAATATTTTCAATATATGACTTCTAGAGGATACAAGCTTCCTCCCGTCTATGATGTCAGACAAATTGTCCAACAAAGAGTACCAACTGAATTGGAAGTCCTTCAAGAAGAATTACATCGGACAAATCAACGCCTTACCCAAATGGCATTAGAAAGAGAGCCTCCAAAGGTCTCTTTTGTAGAATCAATTTGTGCTCTTCCTTTTGATAAAGATCTATACATGGTCCCGTTTCCTAAGGATATTGAGGTTCCTAAATATGACAAGTATGATGGAAATGGTGACCCTCATGACCATGTGCATCATTTTTATGCTCTTAGTATGGACTTTCTTCATGAAGACACATATCTTCTACGCTTATTCCCTCAAAGCTTAAGAGGCCAAGCTTTGGAATGGTTTGTGAAATTGACATCACCTCTTAAGACTTTTGATGAGTTAGCTCAGCGATTTACCCAGCAGTACTCTTACAACATCCAACAACCTGTCACTATGATAGATCTTGGTAATCTAAGACAACATCAAGGTGAGCCATTTGCAACTTACTTACAATGTTGGAGGTCATTGTATTCTCGATATCCTCGTCAGCTACCCGAAAGAGAAAAGATTGATATTTTCCTCAACACACTTGTGCCTGAGCTATTTTATGATCTAAGGAAGCAACTATTCTCCTCCTTCCATGACATGGTTGAAAGTGCATATCGGATTGAGGATGTAGCTATAAGAAAAGGGGATATTGTTATTAATAAAGATGCTAAAGGAAATGGTAAAGACAAGAACAAACCTTGGAATAAGAACAAGTATGTTGTTAATGATGGGGTTGTTGATGCTCCTAAAGTTAAAGAGCCCGCTTTCAATCTCTCCAACACTATCTATGCAGCAAAACAACAAGAAGCGGCCAATGCTCATAGTGCTCCTAAACCTCAATATGCAGATAAGCCTAAGAAGTCATTTCGAAAGTGAGTCTATACCAAGTTGGCAGAACCTTACGATGTGATCCTTAAGACTTTGGTTGACAATGGATATCTTACACTTCCTGATAAACCTGGTAACTGGGATCTGATAAATAAGCCCGATTGGTGGAGAGAGGATCATTACTGCCATTATCACAGAAACAAGGGACATCCAACAGATAATTGTTTTAGGCTTAAGGATGATATTCAGGATCTTATTGAGAATGGCACAATCTCCACTAATGGCTTAACTAGAAATTTTGATCACACAGCTTTCAAAGATCCTCTACCTAAACATGATAAGGGGGAAACCTCTCAAACACATAAGAAGAATCATGATGCAAAGATCAATTACACGTATCCTTCTAATACACCTGTGATCAACATGGTAGAGCCCGTTGAGAGTGTTCTAATGATGACGTCTCAAGATGATAATAACACCAATCATGGTAAGCCAAAGTTAGTCTTGCAAACACGTGGTAGTTCATCTTCCCGAAGTGAGACACTAAATGCTATTACTAGGGGGCAAGCCAAGATTGTCCTTAAAACTGTGCAAGATCCCAAGCAAGCTTTGCCTTCCAAACAAGTGGCTCCTTCAGCCACCCCTAGCTATGATCTTGTCCAACATTTGCAAAAGACACCAGCACAGATATCTATCCTTGAGTTGCTTTGGTTATCCTCTTCGCATAGAGAGATTCTTGATGAGGCTCTATGTACAACATGTGTTCCCCATGACATTGATCTAGATCAATTTTAGGCTATGGTCAACCACATTTCATCTCCGCTATCTCTCTCCTTTTCTGCAGAAGATGACATATCTATTGCTCACCCTCATAATTTGGCTTTACACATTGAATTTCTAGTCTACAACACCCGAGTCCGCCGAGTCCTGATAGACAATGGTGTAGGGTTAAATATTGTTTCTTTCAATGTCATACAACAGTTGGGTTCGTCAGAATTTGCTGTGGATTCCAAGAAGAAGATTACTATAAAAGCTTACGATGAAGAAGAAAGATCTTCCAAAGGTCTTGTCACACTGCCTGTCCGAGTGGGTCCTATCACAAAAGATATTAGCTTCCAAGTATTGGACATCCCACTCACATATAACATTCTTTTGGGTTGTCTTTGGATCCATGACATGCAGGCTGTTCCTTCCACTTTTCATCAGTGCGTCAAATTTCCATACAATGGCACTGAGGTTGTGATTCCTGGAGACCATACTATTGCTATCAATGCTCTTGCTGCTACTAAAAACTTTTTTCCTCACAATGAACCTACTGATGATCCTAGTACGTCTCTAGTTGCTGCTGAGAAATCATTTAAGATGATGAGCCTTGGTATGGGTGAATATAAACTGGGTTCCTTTGCTTCTATACCTGTCTCTCCTAGGTCATATGGGAGACCTTCTGATCACATGAAGCCTTCCACTTCTGCTATGGTGATCTTTGATACTTTTGTTCCTTCATCCATTCCTTTAGAAGCAGATAGAGAAGAAAAAGTTGTCCAAGAGTGGATCTATAGGGATGATTCAAGAAATACTCCCATGCTCAGTAATTCAGACACAGATACAGATGAGTCACCACTACACACTATGGTTCAAATTGGAGATGATCTTCCCTCTACTTCACTTCTTTGGGGAGAAGAATGTATATCTACTGATGATATGGCTGAGGCCTCTATGTCTAAAACCTATGTGCCTAAAGAATCATTGCACTATGATCGACAACGTCGCAACATTGCACGACTGCTACAAAGAGGTGATCTCTCACATAATGACATGAGTATCTCTACTTCTCGGCATCTTAAGCCTCTTCCAGAAGATCCTCCCATGACAGATCTGGATGTTGATGTGGTTCATACCTCTCGTAACCCACCTGACGTGGTTGGTGGGTCTTGTGTGGGGTCTGATGAGTTTGTTCCTCATATTGCCTTAGTGGACCACGCTGGTTCTTCTATGAAAAGTCTAGATCTAGCTACTTTTGGAGCTTACCCTATAGGCTCAACCTCTCTTGTTACTAGAGATGACACCCCTCGCATAAATGCTATTGAACCGGTCACTTCATTTCATCTTGCATCAACACCTGTTACTTCTTCCACCAGTGAACTAGCCCCAAAAAAGATTGAATCAACAATCAAGTATCATAGTCATCACGTCAAAAGAAAAGAGCAATTTTTAGATGGCAAAAACCACATTGTGGTGGTATCCGCACCTAAGAAAAGTAAAAATAAAAATCTGCTCAAAAATAATGATTCTCAAATAAAAGATGACAAGTTGATTCTCTACAAAAAAATGGTGCACTACTTCAAGCATGATCTCATAACTGTTATACTTCAGCCCATTCCTAAAGCTGAGAAAAGAGTTGCTAATGCCTTGGTTACTTTGATATCCATCTTACAAATGAAAAAGCATAAATCTCGCTTCAAGTTCCTGGTGGATGAATTACGCTATCCTGCTCACAAATCTTACAATCCTACCATCTTTCCATGTCTTCCACCTCATACTCCTCCATGCCATTCTTTCCGCCATCCCTTACACTTTACCTTTGTCTCTGGTGGCTTGTATAGGAAGGGTCTAGATGGAACTCTCCTTAGGTGTCTAGAAATAGAGGAGTCAGAAAAAGTACTAGCTGAAATCCACAATGGCATATGTGGATCACATTCTAATGATCCTCCACTAACTCAGACATTGCTTAGGGCTAGTTATTATTGGTCGAACTAGTTGAGACCTCCTATCATCACAGCTGTAGCATTTGGGCCTGGGGCCTATCAGTTCTCTACATCAGAGGAAGCAGATTCTTGATGCCCATTTCTGTCTGGGGCATCCTTTGTACATATTTTATGATCCTGAAAAAATTCCAAAAAAAATCATATATGATGCTGAAAAAAAACCTAAAAAGCATATAAAGTACTGAAAAAATGAGCATCCTAGTGAAAACCTAGCAATAGGCGCTTTGATGTCTCACCAAAAAAATCAAAAAATTCAAAAAATTAAAAAAAAAAAATAGAAAAAGTGCCTTGGTGAAAACTTGGAAACAGGCGCCTTGGTAGCAAAAATATTAAAAAATTATAAAAAGTCCTGAAAAAAGTTGCAATAAATCTATCAAGTGGTGAAAACCTGGAAACAAGCACTGCTTGAGACCCTCTGCACCTATGTCTATCAGTCTTGTGTGGCACTCTTTTGCTCCACTTCTCGCTTTGCCTCTCCTAGCCTGGAATTTATTCTTGTCTTAGTCTAGGGGGCATATGTTGCTTTAAGCTTATCTTCGGTCTCTTTGTGCGTCTGGGTTTCTTGGGCAACTTGGTTCCAATGGTGTTTTTCAACACCACCCCAATGGTGTTTTTCAACACTACCCTTGCGTCGAGTGTTTCTCAACACTTATCAGATGTCCTACCTGCAGTCTAGTATGATGCGATATTTCTCATTTGCAGATGCAATACTCAAAGTTTGACTCTATGACCTACACACATGCACTTGACTTGCTGAGATTTGTTTGAATTTATTTCTTTGCATGCTGTCTATGATGATTTCTTTGCTGAGTGGTCTCTCCTTGAGAAGTTTTTGATGATGCATAGCTAGAAGACTGAGGGTATGAGAACATGTTTTATTTCTTTTTCTGCTTGTGGGTATATTTTGTTGATCCTAACTGTCATGAGCATTTATGCTGGTCTTACTTGACACTGTGGATTGACAGGGTATTATCCTTGACTATTTTTGTGCAAGTGCATACTTGTAGCCATCTTGACTTTCCTTGTGTCTCGATGCGAGTATAATCTTGCTATATTAAACTTAGGTAATCTCACTATGCTAGTCATCTTGACCTACATGTCTTTGATGCCTAGGTGAGATTTCCACATTCCTATCTGATAAAGATCATATTCATATTCACATAGTTATGCTAGTGTGTATTGTATGATCTTGCGATGCTACCAATAATGCTCGATGATGAATATTAGATGTCTATTGGCTTTGTAACCTTGCAAGTAAACCACTTTTCATGTAGCTTGCATTGTTAGGTTCATGTTAGTTAGTTTTACATCTTGCATATGGAGAGAGCTCTCCTTTTCATCTTACATGGACTTGTTAATCAACTGCGCTCACCTTTTGCTTCTTCCTGATCATGTCTTTCACTTCTTGTCTTTCATATCACATCATTTTCTATTCATTTCGGGATCGAAACTGAAATCTGAGTTAACCTTGATCATCCAAATCATCTTTCTCCTTCTTTCACGCAGTTGGCTAACCTTTTGAGGCCTGATCCTTCGATCTTTACTGGGGCATTCTTCACCTCTTCATCTCCATCTCTTTCAAACTTCTAGTCTTTCATTCACTTTCAATCTCAAGTTCAAATTCTTCCCCCTCCGTGGTGTTTTTGGGTTGAGGGACCGCTTGGTTCGTGCCCCGGGTCCCATGTGTGGGGCATATCTTCACTGCTTGATGGTTGTTCTATTCTCTTTAGCTTCGATTATGATTTCTAGTGATTTGACCATGCTGCTCTTGCTTCTACTTTCCCTCTACTTGGATTTCGCTTTCGATCTCGAGGGGGAAGACACATCATATCTTATTGGCTATCTCTTTCCTAAGTGTTCAGTACTGTCGCTACCAGGCTGACCATGCAGGATTTGCTATCTCTCTGTACTTCATTCTTTGGAGTCAGATCACTATCTTCTTGCCTTCTTGGCTACTTGCTTGCCTTCTTGGCTATTTTATTCTTTGACTGCATGTGATCCCAAATCGATCTCACATCTGTCAAAATCGCTATTGCTTGCTTTCTTGGTTGTCTGCTTGCCTTCTTGGCTGATCTATTCTTTGACTACATGTGTTCCCAGATCGATCACACATTAGTCAAAGAGGAGCAAAATGTATACACCTAAAAATGGTCACCTAGACTATTAGCCCCTTTTGCTAAATCATCAATTGTTTATTCTTGATCAAATCCTAGCTTTATCATTTATTTGATTATTTTCTATGGGCTAACCATCTTATCCTAAGTCTTTATTTATTAAAAGGAATATTCCCTCCCCTTTTAATAAATAAAAAGCCCCCACTTTTCCTCTTATCCTAAGTTGCACAAATAAAGCATTATTCTTATTTTATAAAAAGGGAAAAAGCACTTTTTGTCTCATATGGACACAAAAGTCAACTCTTATTTTCCTATTGGAGGATACTTGTGCACATGGATTGCTCCTCTTTTAAGCTCCACCATTGATTAAATCTTTTGCCTCTTAATCTCCATGGTCCATTCCTTCTCATTTCCTTTAAAAGGAGAGCTCTCTTCTTCATTCTACATCCCCAACTTTTTATGCTAATATTATGCTGTAGGTTTTCTAGGTCATCTTGGAGCTTTTAGAGACATTCTTGCATCTAGGGTTTGAAGATTTGGAGCATTGTTAGCATTCATCTTGATCTTCATCAACACTCTATCTTCTTGTCTTCATTCTTGCATCATCATGGCTTTCTTGCTTCATAGTTAGATTTCATTTCTTGCATAGTAGCTTCATTTTCATGGCATTCTTAGCTTAGATTTCCTTTATGCTTTAGATTAATTCATCTAGTTTAACTAGGAGGCTTTGTAATACTTGCATCTTTCATTTCCATAGTTTAGCTTGCATTTCCATTCTTAAACTAGTTGCATTGCATTTTCAATCTTGATTCTTGAGGATATTGGCATTCTTTCCCTTGTCTTCATTGAATCTCCCATTGCATGGTTTACTAGCAAGGTTATTGGCTTAATAGATCTAGCTGAGAGCATTCTTAAAACCCTTGCACTCCATGCTTAGGGAGCTATGGATCGATTTGTGAGGGCTCATTCTTGAGTTTCCTTGCATGTAATGATCCATAGAAGTGTGACACAATTATAGCACACACATACAGCTCTTTGAAAACATCAACTAGGACCCACCTGGTCGGAGTTGCGCACTTGAAGGTCGAAAACACAAAGGGTTTTCACACTGGAGGTCAAAAACATAGAGAGTTTTCAACACGGAGGTCGAAAACACAGAGAGTTTTCAACACTGAGAAATTCAAACTTGAAAATCTTCCTGAGTTTTGTGAATTAGGGTGTGCGATCTAGACTGGAGCATGGCAACACATCAAAGGACATGGGGTTTAGATCGCAAGCCATGAAACTTCATGGATCAACTTCGCAAGTGAAAACAAGTTGTAGCAGGGTAGAATAAAATAGAGACTCAGAACTTGGCCAAATTTGTAGAATAGCAAATTTTGGGAAACAGTAACCAAGCTATAGGCCAAGTTACTACTGCATCTGGCAGTGGTGTAAAAGCATGTGACATGGGAAAATAAATTGGTTTCCACCCATGATATTTTTGTCTTTGAGAACATTTTCTATATGCATGCTCAAGTGAGCTTAGAGCAGTTGGCTCTAGAAAATCCAAAGGAATAATGAGAGAAGCTTATGGACAATCTTAAGAAAACCCATCCTAATATTTTTGACTAATCATAAGTATAATTCTTTGTCATTAAATTAAAAAAAGGGGGAAACATTTTTATATACCAAGAGCATGTTCATATGGGGAGTCACTAAGTATACACATTGATGGTTTTGTGAAATTTTTTAGTATTCTCACTTAGTATAGATATTTTTGGTTTTGTGAAATTTTTGAGTATTCAAAATTTTATAGTTGGCATACATATAATTTTTTGATACTAATGCCAAAGGGGGATAATTTTACTCCTAAATGGATTAATTCTTGTCATTAGTATTCAGTTATAGAATCAATAAATACAGGAAGACATTTTATTCAGTTATCAATACATAATAGCCATCAAAAGAGAGATCACTAAGTGTAACAATTATTGAGTACACATGATTACTGAGTGCTAGTGAACACTGAGACTAAGAGACAACATTTACTAAGAAATCTAGAGTTCACATAAAAGTTTGGAATGGCACATAGTTCAAGGTGAACAACTTTTTGCTGAGTAAGAAAATAGTTTACCAAGATCGAGGTGAATATTTATTGCAGATGTAATCATCTAATGAATGATGATTCCTACGTAATGATGGTCTAGGTTAATCTTATGAACCATTGATCTTAGGTTTTATAAGATAATGCAAAACCCTAATTAGGTCGAGGTCAGTTTGATATATAATTTTTCAGCATTTCATTTTGACAAGTATCTTATGTACATCCTTGTACTATTCAAAATAATATATTCTTGGTAGAACATTTATATTAGTTTTGTCTTTGAATTGTTCCATTATAATCTTTGTGCACTTCAAAAGGTATGTGCTATTCCTAATAACTAAGAGTGTAAATTTAAAATACATGGTGGTATGACACATTGCTTACTATTAACTAGAAATTTAAAATACAACTCAAAGACCACCAAAATATATTACCTTTGCAGTTCCCTACTTCTTCTAGCTAGAATTTCTATTCATCATGGCGTCCTCCTTTGACAATGATTTTTTATTATGATTCACCTATACATGAGCATGACCTATGTTTAATTTGAGATTTAATTATACTTGTTGTTAGTTGAGAGAAAGAGTCTTATATTTTAGCTTACGTATTAACCTTACATTAGCTTGCCTATTTTTGAATAATACTTGAACACTTCTTCAAAGTTCCCCTCTATCTGTGGTGTCAACATAAAGTGATTGATTTAGTAGCATTTTCAAGGTGTTGACTATTAGTTTTTTAGCTTGGATAGTTGTTTGTCCATTTGCTAGAATTAAGTAAATAATTATTTTCCTGGGCAATTTGTTTAGATGAAGATAATTATTTAATTATTTAAATTTACACCTATAAACTAATTCGTTAGGGCTTGTTAAGGTGTTACTAGTCTCAGTCATTGATTGAGAATAAATCTCGGCCTTTGGTTTTCCATCAAGAGTAGTATATAAGGAGCTCATATGGAATTTGGAGAATAACAAGTTGAAAAGCATTGGCAATGTTAGTAAATGAATATGTGATGTTAGAGAGTAGTCTTGTAGTGTTAGAAGGGGTGCAATGATAGCATTGGGGATAACAATTGTGGGATCTCAATAGGAGAAATTGGGAGATTGTCAGAGCTCTACAAAAAAGAGGAAAATAGTTATTTTGTATCTCTTAATTTGCTAAAGTTTAATATAAGTTCCTCATCTGTAGTACTAGGTTTCCCTTTGGGGTTTTTTTAGGAACAATTTATTGAAATATATCATATTCATTATATTGTGTATTTTTCATATGTGTTTTTTTATTTATGAAGTTGTAGTTGTGTTATTATTGAATATTTTTTGTTAATTAAGTTTTGGTAGTTAAATCATCTTTATAAGATAGGATATTAATACTCAGTAACTACAATAGAATTTCAACATGGTATAAGAATGAAGATAAGGGTACAAAAGGTTTACCCTGGACAAAGGAAAATTGAGGGTTTTAAAACCTAGTTTTACCTATTTAAGATTATTATTATTTTTATCCTTTAAGATGGCCTTAGGTGGTTTGAGAGATTAGGAAAAATTGGATGGAGCCTCAAAATTTGGTGTTTGAAAACCCATAATTTCTTTATTTCTAGAAGAGAATGGTATCAAGCAATATGTGACCAGTGTTGTATCTATACTTACAATTTTAACACATTTCTTAGCATATAAGAAGGATGATGCCAATCCGAGGAAGCTAATCCTTTATAGTGTCAAGGACCATATTGTTCTTCATATTGATGAGTTAGTTACATTGAAGAAGATGTGGGTTTCCTTTCTGTATATGTACCAAAATGCTACCACTAATCAAAAGATAATTCTTAAGGAAAAGTTGAGGAATACTCGGATGATCAAGGGAGAAGATGTTAAAAGTTACCTCACAAGGCTTAGACTTGTCAATGATGAGTTAGAAGCTATTGGATATAAGATGGATAAAGATGAGCCAGTAAGGATAGCCCTAGAAATGTGTTTAATAAGAAGTGGGATGTTTTTGTTCAAGTTATTAATGGACAAGACATCTTACCAAGTTGGGATTACTAATGGAGTGATTTCACTCAGAAGGAGCTTAGACTAAGTCTTGTCGGTGGAGCCAACAATAAGAGTCACAAAAGTGAGGTATGTTTCCCTAGTTGGAAAAGGGAAAGAGAAGAAGGGGACTAGTAAAGGATCAAATCCAAAAAGTGAGAAGAACTTATCTAAGATCAAGTGTGTTGGCTGTCATGATTTTGGCCACTATGTTAGTGATTGCTCACAAAGGAAGGACAAAAAGAAAGGAAAGAAGTAGGTAGTAGCTTCAGCAAGTGCAGATGAGCTCTATAGTAGAATGGAGGACAATTTTTCACTCATAGCTTGTATAGTTATCTCAACCTGATAGAGTGTTTGGTATATAGATAGTGGGGCATTATTTCATATAATAGGATCTAAAGAATACTTCTCCAGTTGCAAGGAGGACACCAAAATCCACATTACTATGGTGAACATGTCCAAAATCAAGTCATTTGGGAAAGGGATTGTTTAGTTTCAAATGAAGAATGAAAAGACAATTTCCCTTCATGATGTGTTGCATGTGCCAGGATTAGGTATGAATTTTATTTCAGTATCTGTCTTTCAGTATAAATGATATAATGTACTCTTTAGAGGGGAACATGTGTTGATCAATTATAAGGATTGGAAATGATCCATATCTATTAGAGTTCAAAGTGCTCAACTTCATAGGCTGTAGTTTGATACTCCTAAGGAACTCATGAGCAACAATATTTTTAGAGATCAAGGAGAGCTATGGCATAGGAGGATGAGCCATATACATCATGGAGCACTCAAATTGCTTCATGAGATAGTGATACGTGTTCTAGAATTGAGGATAGAGCATAATGATGTATGTAAGGGATTTATGTTAGGGATGGTTGTGAAAGAAACTTTTCCAAAGAGTGACACTAGATCCGAGGGTGTTCTTGATCTAGTACATTTAGATATACGTGGACCAATATTAATGAAGTCTCTCCGGGGATATTAATATTTTTTTACTTTTATTAATGATTTCTCTAGGAAGACTTGGATATACTTCTTGAAGACCAAGGATGAGGTTTTCATTCACTTCCAAGAGTTCAAGGCTCTTCTAGAGAATTCAATAGGAAGAAAGATAAAGGTTCTTTAATCAAATAATGAAGACAAATACAAAGGGAAAGAGTTCCTAGATTTTTGTACTAGGGAAGACATCAAGAGTGAGTGGAATATTCCTTACAACCCACAACAAATTGGGGTTGGTGAAAGGAAGAATCATTCCATATGGAGGTAGAAAGGTTTATTCTACATGACCTTTTAATGCCCTTTTACCTATGGGTAGAGGCACGCAATATAAAAATATACATACAAAATATGGTTCCACATAAGGTACTAGGAAAGATGACACTAGAAGAGGCATTCATAGGAAAGAAGCCAGACATTAGTCACTTTAGGATATTTGGAAGTTTGGCATATTATCACATTCGAAGGGATACACATACCAAGTTACATGAGACTGCAAGGAGGGGGTACTTTATGGGGCATAAAGAGACCTCAATGGAATATTAGGTATTTATTCCTAGGACTAGGAGGATTATAGTCAGAGGTGACATCAAATTCATCGGGGACTAGACATTTAGAATGTCTAGAGATTTTCCAGCAGATGTTTAGAGTGAGCAATTAACAAAAGCTCTAAGGATTGGTCAACCAAATAAAGGGCGACAAAGCTCAAGTATAGTTTCTAGTACAAGAAAAATCTTAAGTGTTGAGAGTTCAGAAAATATAGAGAAATAGGTGTAGCAAGAAATGCATTAAGAAGATATAGAGGTTGATGTTTCATCCTTTATAGTTGGCAATAGGAACCGTGAGGTTCAACAAACACATAAGGATACTCAAGAGTTAGTGGGAGCTCCAAGGATGAGTACTAGACATCAGAGACAACCAATCAAGTTTAGTGACTATATGACATTAGTTAGTCAGTTGGTAGATAGTCAGCCTTCTAGCTATCAGGAGGCTGCACAACATCAATTATGGTGAGATGTGATTGTTAAGGAATATGCCACAATAATGCAGAACAATGTGTTGGATATTATTCCTAGACTAACAAATAGGGTTCTGATCGGATCACCCTAGATCTTTAAGATCAACTATGGTACAAATGGTAGCATCGAGAAATACAATGAAAGGTTTGTGGAAAAGGTGTTCTCTCAGAAGGAGGGAATAGACTATCAGGAGACCTTTGCTCATGTGGCCAGGTATACTTCTATACGAGCTATGTTTACATTTGCCGCACAAATGGGATGGCAGATCCATTAGATGGATGTCAAGACAACATTTCTTAATGGTAAGTTAAAAGAGGAGGTATACATAGAATACCCAGAAGGCTTTTTAGAACACAGTAAAGAGACCCACATGTAGATTGAAGAGATATTTGTATGGACTCAAGTAAGTTCACAGGGCATGATATGAGTGCATTGGTTCATACTTACAAGAGATGGGTTTTGTGAAGAGTGAGGCAGATGCTAACCTCTAGTACTTGGTAATTGGGGGTGTTATAATCATTCTTATTCTATATGTCGATGACTTATTTCTAACAGGTTCACTAGGGCTCATAGAGGAGTGCAAGAGGGATCTTGCGGTAGAGTTTGAGATGGAAGATTTGGAACTTACATGCACTACTTTTTAGGCATGCAATTTTGGCAAATAGATGGAGAGATTTTCCTTGGAGAAGGGAAGTATTGCATTGAAATATTGAAGAGGATTAGCATGGAGGATTACAAATCCATGTCTACACTCATGATCACAAACTGGAAGAAGGTAGACACATCCAAGGAGAAGAATGCAAATCCCACCCTATGCAAATAGTTGATTGGTCTCTCATGTATTTGGTCAACACTAGGTCATATATAGCTTTTGCAGTAAACTCTCTTAGTCAGTTCATGATTGAGCCAAAGAGAGTGCATTGGACAATAGCAAAGCATGTCTTGCATTATTTGAGTGATACAATTGATTATTGGATCAAATATGCTCAAGGTGAAGGAATCAAGTTGATAGGCAATACTAACACAAATCAGGATGACAGTACAATGGACAAGAGAAGTACTTCAGGGTGTTGCTTCAGTTTGGGATAAGGAGCTGACTCTTGGTTCAACAGGAAGCAAAAATCCATGTTTTTGAGTTCTACAGAACCATAATACATAGCAGCCAGCATGGCGACATGTGAAGCTATATGGCTTCAGAAGTTGCTAGTAGCCTTGTTTGGTCAGAGAGTTGAGACTACTGTGATTCATTGTGACAATCGGAGTTGTATTAAATTATCTGAGAATCCAATTTTTCATGATATGTATAAACATATAGACATCAGGTATCACTTCATCAGGGATTGTGTTCAATAGAAAATTATTTTGGTAATTAAATAATCTTTATAAGATAGAAGATTAATAATCAGTATTTACAATAGAATTTTCACATCGACTATAGTAAAAGATTCCACGTTATTCTTTTGACTTGAATCTCTAGATATTTTAAATACTTGAAAAACATATCTAGTTCATGTAACATTTGTTGTTCAAAAGTTTGAGGCATGACCAAATTTGTCCGCATTCTCTTTCTCTTTCTAATTATCACTGCAAACTATTATGATAGCACCAAAAGAAAAAGTCAGGCCTCAGGAAGTACTGTATTAGGATAGAGATTGGTAAAAGACACAGCAAAGCAAAACTATTTTGAATCACCGCTGCTCATTGTTGACCAGGGCTAGCAATCCTCCTACGCATGTTTATCAACACGTTTCTCATGGACCCCAAAATTGTCGCTACCTATTAGTATGTCTATAAAACCCAATTAATACCCCCAACAGTAAATGTTCTTACGTTTAGATTTAGTTTCACAAATTAGAGATGATGGGCTAATATTCATCCCACGCTTGTTTATAAACACGTTTCTCATGGACCGCAAAATTGTCGCTACGTATCGATATGACTATAAATCCCATATACACACCCAACAGAATGTAATCACTTTAAGAATTAGCTTTAGTATGTCTATAAAACCCAAATAATACCCCCAACGGTAAATGTTCTTACGTTTAGATTTAGTTTCACAAATTAGAGATGATGGGCTAATATTCATCCCACGCTTGTTTATAAACACGTTTCTCATGGACCGCAAAATTGTCGCTACGTATCGATATGACTATAAATCCCATATACACACCCAACAAAATGTAATCACTTTAAGATTTAGCTTCAAAAATTGGACTTGATGGGCAACGCAATTTTTTCTAGAGGACATCATGGGCGCGTTAAGATCATGAAGCTAGATGGACAAGTGTTAAAGATGAAAGGGCCTCTCATAGTAAACGAAATCCTCGCAGATTATCCAGGCCATGTCATTTTGCATTCAGAAGCAGTTCGTCATATGGGAGTGAAAGCAAATCCTCTCGATGGACATGCGAGTCTCAACGCTAAGAACCTCTATTTTCTTGTGGAATTGCCGAAGTTGGAGAATCGGCCACGAAGGGTCCGTTCTGGGATACCCACAAATGCAAAGTCTAGGCTTGAAAGCATGTTCTTGGCGCGCAGATCGATTTCTGATATTTCTCATATGAATTGTGAACCATCACCAGATACAGCAATTTCTGAGACCAGTGAAGATAATGGAGCTCTTCGTGTTAAAGTACGATTGACAAAAGCTGAGCTTATTGAAATGATTGGTGAGAGGGAAGAGAGTTCTGAGACAGTGGAAAGAATCCTCGATTCGTTCCTCAACAGTGCGAAGTCCCAGCAAATGGATAGAGAAAAGGAAAAGCAAGAAAATTTGGGATGGAAACCTTCCCTAGAGAGCGTACCTGAAACTTGCAGAAAGACCGAGGTGTTTCGGAATATGGATTCGTCTTCTACTGTTAACATGTCATTTACATAAATGTAATTTTGCATCTGCTTTGATAATAGTTAATCAAGCACGTTTGTGAAAAACGTAAGTCCAAGTTCATCCACTTCAGATAAAGCACGTGAGGTTTCGCCACCGACAATAGAGAAAAAGTTCTTCAAGTTACGTACAATGAGTTCATGGGAAGAGATAAGGTTTTGATTAGTATTTGTACACGTAAATTGTATACTCATTCCAATGGGTTTCGAGTATGTCCAGATCGTCCCTTACGAATGAACGGATGAAATTTGAGCCATCTATTCCATGTACTTATTTTAGGTGAATAGTATTCTTTATTTTTTATTTCTGTTTGAATGTTACACATTTGGTCTGTTATTGAGCCTAAGGTTGCCCAAATTTTACCAGGCTGCCCCTTACCAGTCTAGTGTTTGGAGTGGTTTTGTTAGGTGGCACTTAGCCAAACCGTCACACAAATGTTTTGGCTCTGGGTAAGTTGTGGCGATGTTAGTTTGCTATCAAGGTTCAAATTCTAATGTACTGCTGTAGTTGAATTCTTAAATTGGTTTGATGAGGTTCATTAATTGCGAAATCACTCCAAATTCATCAGAATTAATATTCTACCGTCCATGTTTAAAATTTGTATTACTTTAATGAAATAATTCTAAGGATCTTGAATATATGAAAGGTGTACTCCAAATGCATTAAAACTAATAATTTACATTTAAAATAATGTGCCTTCCATGTTTAAAATTTGTATCACTTTAAAGAATGAATTCCAAGGATCTTAAATAGATGAAAGGTGTATGGAAGGAGAGTTGGATGTAACATTGAGTTATCGTATGGAAGGAGGGTTGACTATAACATTGAGTTATCTTCCCCAAAAGATTATGTTCCAAACTGATCTATGCACAATCATTTAAAAATCATAGAATCAACATCTTCCATGGCTACAAATGTAAGTAAAATGTCAAAACATTATTATGTTATGTAAATATTGATAAAGGGGCAAATTAAATATTTTATGATAATCTATTTTTGTTGTACTATAACCCTACAACCTAAAATATCATAATGAGACAAGTTAAATGTAATTAAAATATTATGGAATGGAAATGTGAAAACCATTTGTCTTCTACTATATTTTAGATGATTAAAATCATAAACTTAAACTTATAATGGAATATTTTAGTATAATTTGGTTATAATTACATGATACTAGGTTTAAAAACCTAATATTTGTGTTTAGAAATACATGTAAGCAAAGTTTAAGTATACATGGAAAAGACTGTTTTGTAGGAAAGTAATTTATAAAAATGTATGAAAAAAGAAGGATCTAAATCTCAAATATTTGTTGTAACTTTCAAATATGTGGAGTTAAAAACCAATTGCTAAGGACCTTGTTGGTATAGGATAATTGGGTTGCATAATAGGTTGCAAAGTGACATTATGTCGTATGAGTTAACCTACACCAAAAAAATTATTATCTGAACATGCATGGATTATGGTTTTAATATGCAACATTAGATTTTATTTTATTTTATTCAAATTTGATTAATGCGAGTTCATAATTTTTAAATATTTTTTCTATTGTATTGTATTAATTATTTGATAGGAAGCTTGTAATAAGACATCAAATTATTTACCTTTATAGAAATATCAATTACTAACTATTCAAATATTTCTTATTAAAGTATTGCATGTGTATTTTGTAGAAAATAAATATTTACTTTAATGATAACATATTATTGTTAGGATTAGGTAATATTGATAGGGGGGGTGAATCAATATTACAGAACTTTGATTTCAACTTTAAACAATTATAAACAATCCAAAGTAATGCAGAAATGAAAAGAACATATAAGCATAACACATTACTAATGACACCGTGATTTGTTGTCAAGGAAACCCTGGCCAAAGGGAAAACCCTAGTGGGGATGGTACCTACAAATATGCACTAAAATATAATGTCCCTATTAGGAGATATAGCCCTATTAGGAGCTGATTGTTACATAGCACATTTCCTTGTTAAAGGATTACAAAAACCCTGTTAGGGGTATACAAAGCACCTAGTTAAAGGTGGTGAGCTCACTGCTCTTACAATCAATACTGTTCCAAAATGGTTCTCAAAAGGGGAACAACACAAGCACTTATCTTGCTTAGATAGTTCCAATTGTAGCTCGGCCTCTTACTGATCTCACATCTAATCTTTGCTCTTATATTCACAAACTTACTCCATCATTATAAAAACATCCATACTTTGCTTTCACAAAACCAATCTATACTTATACAAAATTAGTTTTCCATTCGGCCTCATAATTGTCACACAAAACATAATAGAAACTCATGCAAATGATATACATGAAGTCAATGCTCTTATATTACCAAAGTGTCAGCAATATACTTTGTTTACTTGTCTTAGCACATTACCATATCTATTATGCACTCCTTAATCTTCATAATTGTTCATGTACCCTGATATATTGTTTTACTGTCTTCGTATACCTTCCAAACACTATATCTCACACATTAGGTATCCAAAACTCATGCGATCTTAACTGAAGCATGTGCATATCCATAAATACCTCCAGTTAACTTCACAAGCCATAATACCTTTTATATCTTCATCACTGTCAAAAACTGTGGCACTGTACCATATTTTCCTGATTCTAGACTTAGTCATTTTTATGACTGTGACTCCAATGGTAATCTCCACAACATGCGATCACACCATCATAAGTGTTACCATGAATGACAACCCTTAAGATATTCTCAGTACTCAAAAACATCACATGCCAACAATCTTTCCCTTTGGCATTGATGGCAACACGTAGAAAAATGAGTAAGTGTCACAAAGCATCTCTCTTCTTTACCTTTTTTTTTTCATTCTCTTCCTCATTTTCATTTTTCTTCCTCTCCCTTTGACATCAATGGCAAAGGTATTCTCAAAATTTCAAAACTGAAGCACAAGTGGTCTAGTGCTTACTTACCAAATTTAAGACATCTTGGAAGGATGCTTCCAAGTTCTTAACTTCCTCAATCCTTGAGCTTATCAGTAGTTCAATGAGATGGATTAATCCATTCAGTGCATATGATGTTGTCTTTTTGCCTTAAGCTCAGTGAGACTAGATACTGTTGGAATCATTTGTCGTTGCACCAAAAGCTCAAACTGTCAATGCCTGATACAAATGTCAGATTTAACCCAATCCACATGAGGTGGTTAAGCCATGTCACGAATCTCCAAGGAGGTGCTGACCACCAAGTCAACAATCCCCCCCTTAGCACCGACTAAGCCTTCATCACCCACTGAAGGGAGACTCGAACCCATGACCCAAGGCTCTGATACCAATTGTTGGAATCATTTGCCATTGCACCAAAAGCTTGAACTGTCAATGCCCGATACAAATGTCATATTTAACCTAATCCACGGGAGGCAGTTAAGCCATGTCATGAATCTCCAAGGAGGTGTTGACCACCAAGTCAATAGATACTATCATTGAAATTTCAACCTTTATCATCTCAGAGAGATGAGTCTCCAATATTGGGAGCTTGGGAGTTAATAGGTTTCTTAATGAGTCAAACCTGTCTACAACTCTCCCTTTCTCTATTTCCAGTACTCTTATTTTCTCCAGTAGCCTGGATGTTTCCTTGTCTATCTCTCCCACAGTTTGTTAACATGATTCAAAACTATGCATTATACTGTCAAAATTTGTCCTGTCTTTGGCTATGGCCTCCTCAACATTCTTCAGGTGTCTACAAGAATTTATGCAATAGCTATATAGTTTCTTGCCTTGTGCTACACAAATCTTGGCTTTAAGAGTGGTAGCCTTTAGAATGCCTAAGTCCCATGAAATGGACTTGTGAACTTCGCTCAACTTCTTCTCCAAGAAGTTTCTTTCAGCCTTCTCCTCTGCTCTTTTTAGCAATGAGTCAAAGTGACTATCAAAGTGATCCAATACTATACTAAGATTCTCAGTCTCATCCTTGTCTTTAAGGATGACTCATGAGGGTAGTAGCTTGTTTATTGTTTCTATAGTCCTACCCATTATCTTAGCTCGTTTATCTCCTTTCTAGGCTGATCTTTCCTTAGCTTTAGCAAAGGCCATGAATGAGAGTCTTATCAGTTCATCTTCATCCATGCTATCCACATTAGAACTTATTGGTTTGGCCACACTTGCCAACAATAGAGATGAATCAAGTCTAATTTTAGTGGTTTCCTCTAACTTAGGTTGTTTTTCTTGTTGTAACTCTTTATCCTGTACTCTTTCTTCTATTTGTTCTTGATCTTCAACCTCCATCACACTATCCATCTTGTCCATGAATGGATCATTTATATCCCGTGAAGTGTCAAGGCTAATAGGCACACCAGTGACAAATAATTCTAGTTGCAAGTCAACTTGAGCACTCTTATCAACTGGCTGTGAGCTCTCTCCTAAACCCAAGGACATAGGTTTAGCAGTCTTAGGAGGTGACACATTTTAGGCATGTTATTCATTAGAACTTGTTCTAATGCCTTTTGTGTATCATCAATTACTTCATCATATCTTCTAGCCATGATATTGACTAGTCTGGTCTTTGTTCTTAGAAGAGGTTTTAGTGCCTTTATGATTATTTCTCTTTCCTGAATAGACACAATTGGTAACATATCATTAATTGTTTTGTTCCTTATGTTCTCATCTTCTAAATGTGCTAACTGTTTCCTGATTTCTAGCTTGTTGTATAGATCTTTGGGAACACTGGCCTCTATTTCCAAAAAATTCTTTTTGAAGACTAATAAATACTCATTGATAGTGTCCTCAATGATTTCTTGATCCTCAGGGCTATATCTCTCATAGTATCTATTTATTGATGTCAAATCTCCATCTTTAATAACCCTTTTTTGTAGTGCTTTCATATCTAGTTTCCACAAGGATTGCTGACTTTTTTGAACTACTATCTCTTCCTATTTTTCTATCGTCTTCTCTTCCTTTTTCTTCCTCTTTTCTTCTATCTCTTTTTTCTTTGGACTGATCTGCTTTCCTATCCTAGAAGATCTTCTAAGGGTGACTGTAGGCATAACTTCTTGAATTTCTTCTTCTTGCTCATCAGTAATGGTAACAGTAGGAACTACTGATTTCTCTTCCACAGAAGGATTAGGTGCATCAATAGCTATGCTAGAAGATACCTCCATTTTAGGTCTTATGTTCTTTAACTGCTCCTTAGTGATTCCCACCTTCATAGTAATGTCTTCAACAATTTTGTTGACCTTTATTTTCCTTGTTACCTTTTCCTATTCTTCTCTCACTTTCTCATACTTCTCTTTGTAAGTACCCCATCTTTCTTGGGTAGTGTCATTTTCTGTTGCAAGTACATGCTCTACTTGCATGGTTAGTACTTCATCACTTACTTCATATCCCATGGGATAGCACCACTTGGTTTTAGGCTCAACTGCCTCAAAGAAAACACAATCTATTTCAACCATGAAACATATGGTGTCTTCATATTTTTCCACTAACTCTTCTAGTATCCTGTGCCTTTCTTTCATCTACCCTTGTAGTATCTTTGTCATAGAAAACAACTCTCCATCTACCCAGTCCTTCTTCTGCCTTCTATAGCTTTCTGAGATTTGAATTCCAGTGGGTACATCATTCTTCCATGCTCTGGGATGCATCGCAGAAAAGTTATGAATGACATGAATATACATGTGAACTAGTAGTGATCCAAACCTAAACTTTTTGGATTTGTCTTTCTTAATAACCTTAATATTATCTAGAAATTGTTGTGCCAACATTTCACAAAGGTTATATTGTTTGTTTTCCTTAACCATTCTATAGGCCATCATGATAACTCTAGCAGAAACAGAGTTTGATCTGTTGCTATGAAATAATTTGTACCCTAGCAACATTGCTATCAATCCGACATCTTCTAAATATATAGCATTAACTGTCATCCCTCTCTTATCCCATTTAGAGTGAGTTAGGGTTTATGCCTATTTCTTTAGGTTTTTCTCAGCCATAGGTAGGGCTACTTCATTATCAAGACCTGTGATCTCATGAAACATCTATGCACAAATTTTTACTGGTTGCTCACCAATCTGTAAGAACTGGTCATCAATTCTGCTAAGAATGATCTTAAACCATTCGGCCTCTAAGAATTCTGCGAGATGGGTTAACTTAAGGATTGATTGATCTTTTAGGTGTTTGAATTTTTCTACCAAGGATCCGTCAGCTTCTATCATACTATCTAATTCACTATAGATGTTAACATCCCCAATGGTTTCATACTTGCAGTGAATGTATGCCCTAATATCTTCTATGTGTAATACACCTATAGGAGTTTGAGAAAACACTCCCTTCAGATCATCCTCACAGGATTTGTATGGATGCCACATGAATTTATACCTAGGTCTGTCTACAACATCATATATCACTAGTGCATCCATGATTACTGTGAAAGATTAGGTCTAAATAAATTAAACACTTGAATCCAATGTTTGATTTCACGTGAACACAAGATCACTCAGCTTGATTACTGCTCTGCTTTCACACTTCTTCTCTCCTTAATCGTTGATCAACAAATGGTGTGTAAATGGAATCTCTCAAGTCTTTTATCCTTCGCAAGTTGAGTGTGTTCATTAAACACAGGTAGCTCAACTTCACATACCATTTAGTCAGTGCAAAACTCGCGAACACAAAAGATGAATCTTCAGGTGTTGCGATCTCATCCACAGATTCCAAAATATCTGGAAACCTCATATCTAAGCTCTCATGAGCTTACTCTACTTATACAGGGGCTGGATAATTTCAGTTGTTTGTATCCAATGCTCCCCATGAGGCCATGAGGCCTTCTAGGCTGACGCCTCAAAGAATTCATCATGCGAAAACACAGCATCATATAAGTAGTCTCTCCCTGAGCCACTGCCTTATTTAGAACTTTTACTTGCCATATCTTCTCATCCTCTAATTTTTTGTTTTCATTTATGTAATCATTTAGGCTTTTAGCACTGTCACTGATATTATTCCTTATGACTATAGGTGGTGGTGCTTTTGGTTTATTAGATCTCCTTGGTCCTCTTCTGTTGTTATCTTCATTGTATCTACAAAAATTCACAATGGACCTGGATTATTGCATTTGTAATAGATGGGTGGTCTTCTTCTGTCTTGACTGGTCTGCAACTTATAGTACCTTGTTGTGTGCCCAAAGTTATTACATTTCTGACATGTAAGCTTGGCTACAGTTTCTTCTCTGATATAGTCTTTCTTATACATTATCCAGGCCATGCCATTTTGCATTCAGAAGCAGTTTATCATATGGGAGTGAAAGTAAAACCTCTTGATGGATTCGCCACTCTCAACACTAAGCATCTCTATTTTCTCATGGAATTGCCGAAGTTGGAGAATCGGCCACGAAGGGTCCGTTCTGGGATACCAACAAATGCAAAGTTAGGCTTGAAAGAATGTTCTTAGTGAACAGATCGATTTCTGATATTTCTCATATGAATTGTGAACCATCATCAGATACAACAATTTCTGAGACCAGTGAAGATAATGGAGCTCTTCGTGTTAAAGTACAATTGACAAAAGATGAGCTTATTGAAATGATGGGTGAGAGGGAAGAGAGTTCTAAGATAGTGGAAAGAATCCTCCATTCATTCCTCAACAGTACGAAGTCCCAGCAAATGGAGAGAGAAAAGGAAAAGCAAGAAAAATTGGGATGGAAACCTTCCCTAGGGAGCGTACCTAAAACTTGCAGAAAGACCGAGGTGTTTTGGAATATGGATTCCTCTTCTACTGTTAACATGTCGTTTACATAAATTTAATTTTGCATCTGCTTTGATAATAGTTAATCAAGCACGTTTGTGAAAAACATATGTCCAAGTTCATCCACTTCAGATAAAGCACGTGAGGTTTCGACACCGACAATAGAGAAAAAATGTCTTCAAGCTACGTACAATGAGTTCATGGGAAGAGATAAGGTTTTCATTAATATTTGTACACGTAAATTGTATATTCATTCCAATGGGTTTCAATTATGTCCAGATCATTCCTTACGAATGAACCGAAGAAATTTGATCCATCTGTTCCATGTACTTATTTTAACTGAATAGTATTCTTAATTTTTTAATTTTTATTGAATGTTACACATTTGGTTTGTTATTGAGCCTAAGCTTGCCCATTTTTTCCCTGGCTGCCCCTTACCAGTCTAGTGTTTGGAGTGGTTTTGTTAGGTGGCACTTAGCCAAACTGTCACACAAATGTTTTGGCTCTGGGTAAGTTGTGGCGATGTTAGTTTGCTATCAAGGTTCAAATTCTTTTGTACTGCTATAGTTGAATTCCTAAATTAGTTTGATGAGGTTCATTAATTGTGACATCACTCCAATTTCATCAGAATTAATATTGTACCATTTATATTTAAAATTTGTATTACCTTAATGAAATAATTCCAAGGAACTTGAATATATGAAAGGTGTACTCCAAATGCATTAAAATTAATAATGTACCTTGCATGTTTAAAATTTGTATCACTTTAAAGAATGAATTTTAAGGATTTTAAATAGATGAAAGGTGTATGGAAGGAGGGTTGGATATAACATTGAATTATCTTTCCTACAAAATTATGTTCCAAATTGATCTATGCACAACGATTTAAAAAACATAGAATCAACATCCTCCATGGCTACAAATGTAAATAAAATGTCAAAATATTATTATGTTATGTAAATATTGGTAAAGGGGCAAATTAAATATAATTAAAATATCATGGAATGCAAATGTGAAAACCATTTTTCTTGTACTATATTTTAGATGATAAAAATCATAAACTTAAACTTATAATGGAATATTTAAGTATAATTTGGTTATAATTACAAGATACTAGATTTTCATTAAAAACCTAATATTTGTGTTTAGAAATACATGTAAGCAAAGTTTAAGTATACATGCAAAAGATTGTTTTTTAGGAAAATAATTTATAAAAAATGTATGAAAAAAGAAGGAACTAAATCTCACAAGTTTGTTGTAACTTTCAAACATGTGGAGTTAAAAATTAATTCCTAAGGATCGTGTTGGTATAGGATTATTGGGGTGCATAATAGATGATAAAGTGACATTATGACATATGAGTTATCCTACACCAAAAATATTATTATCCGAACATGCATTGATTATGGTTTTAATATGAAACATTAGATTTTTGGTTATTTTTACTCAAATTTGATTAATGCGAGCTTATACATTTTTAATATTGTATTGTATTAATTATTTGATAGGAAACTTGCAATAAGACATCAAATTATTTACCTTGATAGAAATATCAATTACTAATTATTCAAATATTTCTTATTAAAGTATTGCATGTGTAATTTATAGAAAATAAATATTTACTTTAATGATAACACATTATTTATTATTAACAACCTACATAGCTTAACATCTGAATTTTGGTGCAATATTTTCTCTTTGCTAATGTTTGTATGTTGCTTACTATTATTTTTTTGTTTCGTCAAATCCCTAGATGGGATTTTTAGATCAAGACCCCAAAATGGGTTTCCCAATCTCTCACCCTTCTCGATGTGGTGGTTTTCCATGCTATTCTTGATGCAGTTCAGTGTACGAATGTCCTAGCTATTGTAGTGCATGAAGAATTTATAGGTCTTTTGGCCCCCCTCCAATATAGTGGAACCCTTTTTTGGTAAAGGAATAATTAGTCACTTTTATGGAAAAACTTTGGGGCATCAACCCTTCCAAAAAAGGTACCTCAACCTTTGATGATTCATAAGATCTTCCCTATAAGGTCAATTGGACAATGATTTTGTTTCCTAGTAAGATTATGAAAGGGACTATAGTAGAGTTGGATTTATCTTTTATAGGTAAGTTCTTGCCCTTCCATCCTACTATTGTTCAGCTAGCGAAATAGGTTTATTCTTAGTGGAAAGTTACAAGAAGTCTGAAGATAAGTACCATGGAAAATAACATATTCCTTTTTAGCCTTTTAAATAAGGAATATATACTTTCTATCATTATGGGAGGTCCTTGGACTAATGGAAGAAACTATCACAACGTCCTCTTCCTATGTTAATGGAAGCCTTAGTTTGATTCATAAAAAGATTTAGTGGATCTTGCTCCTATCTAGATTCACTACCTTGGTCTGCGCTTAGAGTTTAAGAACTTTTACATTTTCAAAGCTACTATTGATTCCTTTAGTACCCTCCTAGAAATTGATAGGATAGCTTAAAAAGGTCTAGAATCCCCTTTTCTAGGAATATGATGGTTAATTTGATCCTTCCTTTTTTGAATGTTTAATCCAAGTTTTGTTTGTTTAACCAACCTGTACAATATGATAAAGGTATTAATTTTTTTTCCAAATCTATAGGAAATATAGATACCTTTGGAATATAGATAAATCAACATTATGATACCCAAAAAGGACTAATTTTGAACCTAGAAATAGAGGCAATCTATAAATAGTATAGTAAATGTGCTCTTATAATGTTAAGAGTAGAGGTTTAGAGAAGATGATCTTGTAAACAACGATAATTTTAAGACCCCAACTACTCAGGAATAGTACAAAAATATTATCAATTTTTTTGGTACTCATCATGATCAAATGTAATTATATTGGTGAATTTTTCATATTTTATGTAAACCTAAAATTATTGTTGTTGGTAAATAATTTACAATTTATCAAAGCTAGTGGGAAATTTTTGGCGAATCATTTTTTCCCATATGCTAGAGAAATGTATTACTATTGGAAATATTTTGTTGTACTCAAGTAAATTTAGTAAATAATTTGGTGATTCAGCGATGTTTTAATGTGAATTTTGTTCATTATTGGAGATTTTTACAACCATACAAAACCAATATAATCATTTTATTGGTCATATTTACTTAGTGTACACAACACTCAAAAAAATTATTTGTTAATTAAACTTGTATATTAAAACTCATAAAATCATTATACTGGAAAATTACATAAATATAGTCGAAAATTAAATAAAAATTTAAAAAATTCTAACAGTTTTGATAGTCAATAATACATAAGATGTAACTGTTACCCTAATTTTCATATGCATACAAATTTGACCAATTCTCATCTCAAGGTCTCTCTTTTTACCCTGCCAAGCACCTCAGAAAATTTCATATCTTTATGTCCTGTTCTCTGGTCTCTACAAGCTTTCTAACTCTCTGGTCTACAGGTCAAAAAATTCATAAAAGTAGTCATTCTAGGCTTAAAACCCTAAGTAGCCCTTCAGCCTGATATATTTTCAAGTTACTTTATCAGCCACTTAAAGTCCTAGATTCCCATGTGGGCCTTAATCCTATTGGCTAGTCGTAGATTCTCATATTTCTCTGGTGGTGATCTTTCCCTCTCAGTGACTCAGTGACTGCATGATTCTCATAGTTGCTAAGTGTTTCATGGTTAAGTCCTCAATGGTTAGTGATTTAGCGAGTAGATAGCCTTCCCTTGGTCATGTAATTGCTAAGTTCTTTGGCGGTCTCAAGATTGCGGGGTCCTAGTCAAGAAGATCCAACGGTTGTCATGAAATTGCAAGGGGTTCTTCTGACACATGCGATCTTGTAATGGCCATTAGATCTTCCAGGTCTACAGTGCTTCAAATTCAAGTGGGTCCATTGCCACATTGTCCCATGTGGAGGCTTTTCATTGGTTGAAGGGAGATGACTTCTAATTTGTCAGCGGGCCCGGTTGTCAGTCCTCTTTTGATCTAACAGCTTGCATGTTTTCTCATGAAAAGTGTCAGAGATATGTGATTTTTAGACTACTGTTGATTTTCTCCTGGTGACATAACTCTTCATGCCTAGCAGGTCCACTACTACTTGTATTCAAATGGAGGCTTCTGATTGGTCCACATGTGCTGAGTCAGCTTATTCATTAGTGGGACCAACTTCTTTCAACAATTAGAGGCTCTGACATCTACAGAGGATCGATGGTTATCTTATGTTCGTGAGGCTATGTGTCAAACCATGAGATCATGTGACGGCTGTTGATCTTGCTTTATCTTAGAGCATTCTCGGTGGGTCCTTTCTTGCTAATGTGTTCACTTCCTATTGGTTGTTGCGTGATGATGAGGACTTCCAAGTGGACCGATGTGTGAGAGGGGTCTCGGTCTAATATAGATCTATGGTTGGCATAAACGCACAAGGAATATTCAGGGGCCATGAAATGTTGCACCCACCATTGGATCAAAATGTTGTCTTAAGTGGGACCGATGTTAGGACTTGGCGAGGTGTATGCCTATAGAGCAGTCAAGGGCAAATAAAGGAATGACATGTGGTGGTTCTGGGCCCAAGGTTAAGGGTATTCCGTGAATCAATGACTAAAGAAATTTTTCGTGTTTTCCAGACTTAACCAGGGTCAACTAAATGTTTAAACGACTCTGCGACTGAAGGAAAAGGGTAACCCGAAGTAGACTTAAGGTTAGATTTGTAGTCAGATGTCAAGCCTAGGCAAATAAGAAGATCTGACGATCGCATTTTAAAGTGAAATTAAGTTTTAAACGTCGAACATCGATGGAGGAAAAGTTTGGCCCACCTGTTAGCTGTTATTATTTAAATTCAAATATATTCCTGTAGGGTTTCAGCTAGGTTTTTTGAACCAGTAGTCAATTGTGACAGAATTGGTAGATGGAATTTATATCTTCAGGAAATTTTGCAGTTGCGAAAGATGATGATAGGGGTCTGGGCGGCCATTTTTGGTCATTTCTTATCTCAGGGGGGTATGAATCATTGCATTCATGGCAAGATTTTGTGCAAGAGAAGTAGATAAGTCTGGGTTTCTTGTCTACAAGTTGATTTCCAGACCAGAGATGGGCTTAAATATCTAATCGGCTATGATTTTTCTAGAGATATATTTATGATCAGATTTGATCAGCTAGGGTTTGATTATTGTATTGAAAACCATGTAACCCTAGTTGGTTTTGACTCTTGCCTACGTGCAAAGGAGTAGGTATATATTGTACTTTTGGAGCTTTTTGAGCTCAGAGTTGGACAATTTGTAGAAGAAGTTCATATTTTCTTAAGGGTCATCTCTTGTATCATTTCTACCCTCTGACTTATATAGTTGTATTTCTCCCATTGATGATTTAGATACTGCAGAGGTATTTTGTGACAATCCTTCATGTCCCTATGCTTCCTTGTCTAAATTATCTCTTATTGGATTAAAGTATATGACATTTTCAGTGATATCTTAGGGTTCCTGATCCCTCTTGCTTTTTGTAATTTTGTGTGTTATTGTGTTTGATCTAATTTAGATGTTTTGTGGGTATACTTCAACCCCCTAACAGTCTTGTCTCAATCCTACACCGTGTTGTAGAAGTGAATGTCTGCTTCTAGGTCATAAATTGTGTCTTATGTTTAGACCCTTCTACGAAATACTTATGCAAGCCTATTCAGTAAGTTGTGACCTACTAGACCTAAGCCTTTCATTGATTCCATTCCTCTATACTGAGATCCAAACCCTAATTTCAGTGTATCACCTAGTAGGTAGTTTGCTATTAGTCTTTTCCCTTTCCAAGCATTCCTTCTATCCCTTTCCCTTAAAAGTTTTTCTTTTCATGTCTAGAAGCAAATTAAGGTGATTATCTAGGAGGAACCAGCCTAAAACCTAGAGGTCTCATCTCAGTTAGCATAGGTCCCACAACCTGGAGATGATTCCCATGTTATACTAGGTTATCAAGACTACGAGAGCTTGAGACAAGGGTGCAAACTTAGTGTATAACAATTCTGGCATGCCTGGTGTGACCAAAGTTCAGATTCATGTTCAAGGTATGCTATCTCTGATATGCTAATAGCATGCTCCAAACCTAGAAGAGGTCATTTTTGTTGCATATCTAGTGTCTCTAGAAAATCTACTGGTTTCAAAGATCAAGTGCTGGTATGTTTCAAATATTTCATACTCAAATTCTAGCTAATTGCATGAGTCACCATGTCAAGTTATTATGGACAGCCAGCTTACCCGCCATCCTATTATGGGAATAATTCTCAATGGAATAGTCATCAGCCTTATCAAAGCCACCTAAAGCCTGCTTTTATCCCAAGCTTCCATTTAATACAAGGCTATCATTATATCCAGCATGCCCCAAATGATTTTGCCTTGTGCAAGATTATGAAAGATCCCTCTGCCAAGAAGGATCATGGGCACAAATGCCACAACAAAGGTTGCAAGGCCAACTCCCCTATCATGCTTACCACCCACCCACCCCTTCTCAGCCTAATTGGCAACAGACTCAGAGCTCAGACTTCATTAAAGAGCAAGAGAAGACCAAAATTATATTCCTTGATTTGATTAAGCAAGTGTTTGAGATCAAGGAGCAGTAGGAAATGGAAGCTCAAAGTTATGAGCAATGGTTCATCCCTTACCAAGCAGCAGAGACTCTTGTTGATGAGAAAGAAATAAAATAAATTCCAAGAGTAGATCAGACACTGAGCTGACATTGAGACAACAAGGTTGAGATCACAAATTTCTCAGTAAGAGGCTCCTAGACCTAAAATTCCAAGTTGGAGGACCCATTTGCCTCAAGAGCCTACACCTGAGGAGCATACAAAGTGCTCATTTCCAAGTTTTAGGAGCACCCTTAAAAAATCTGGGCCTATTTTGGAACATTTGCAACCTTATTGTGGTCTACAACAGCCTAAAGACTATATTGAGATAGAGCCAGCTGCAAGAGACCAATGTCAAGATGTTAGGGCCTTCAATTTTCCAGGCTTCAAGATGGGTATGCCTTCTATGTCTCCCTCTGAGCCCCCTCAATTTCATATCCCAAGTTTTAAGGCAACAAATTCCTTCCAAGAGCCTATACCTGAGATGCAACCTACCACTCTGAAAGGGCAGTCCGTCCAAGAAAATTGTTTATCTCAAGAGCCCCTTCTAGTCTCTTAGGATGGTGAAGTGTTGTGGATACCCCAATGGACTCTGCCTCCTAGCTATCAGAGGCCAGATCTTTTCAAAGATACTAGTCTGGTGTCTGAGCAAGGACCTATGGTAAGTAAGCTTTCATTTGAAGAGGAGGAAAGAAAATATAAGGTGTCACTGCTGAGTGATGATTGTGATAAGGTGGGACAACAAGGAGAAGAAATGGAGATTGATGCCCAGCCTGAGCTCTTGGTTGAATTATTTGATGAGCTTCCCCTCTTTGTTGATGATGAAGAGGAGACCATGACATTGCCTATGGCTGAGGATCAATCATAACAAAAGGTTCACCATCAACAAGAGGTTGATACAAGGGGGGATGCTATGCTTTTATTTGATAAGCTACCTAGTTTTGTTGAGCAGGATAATAAGGATGTGATCATAGCCACCTCCGTGGAGTTGTAGCAGCTAGAAGAGATCAATCCTGAGGATATGTTAATTCATGGGCTTGATCTCATCTTTGAGGAGGAGACTTCCCAATATGAAGAGGACAACGAAGACCTTGGAGAGGATTGTTTGGAGCACATCATAAGAGACTTGTATATGGAGCCTGGTTATAAAGAGCCAGTCATTCCTAGGGATCTTCAGGATATTGACAATCTTGATGAGCTCTTGGCTTGTTTAAAAGTAGAGGATGATAGTCCCCTGTCCATAGATGATGAGTTGACATGGCTATTCATGATGGAGGGTAACCATGAAGATAAAGAAGAAGCCATCAAGGAAAGTTCTGCCTTCAGACTTTCAAGAGGCTGCCCCATCAGATACTTGGCACAGAAGAAGTTTACTGAGGCCCCTCTATATGATCAATTGGAGGAAGGTAAACTTGATCCTATTTTTGCAGAGGTAGTTAATAATTATTTGACAAATTTTTGTGTGCTTCTTATCTTTGTAGCTATCCTCATGTGTCCAATGAAAAATACCCTAATGAGGGAAGGTAGGTTTTTTTCACAACCAATAAATGGTTTTGTTTGACCAAGTTTCTGTAATTGGTTAGTTTAGGATACGTTAGGTTTTCCTACTTTTTGTCCCTATTTTCTAGGTTAGTTTCCTACTTTCCAAGAAGTGCTTCTGCACAAGTCTATCCTTTTGGTTCAGTTTTGTCTCTCTGCTGAAGTTTTGTGCCCAAGTGTGACACCATGCCCAATGGATTGTCATAGACCACTAGTTTTTTCATGTCTAGCAGGCTGACATCTAGCATAAATCACCAAAATTGTTATCCTAATTTTCATATGCATGAAAATTTGACCAATTCTCATCTCAAGGTCTCTCTTTTTACCCTGCCAAGCATCTCAAAAAATTTCATAGCTTTATGTCATGTTCTCTGGTCTCTGCAAGCTTTCTAACTCTCTAGTCTGTAGGTCAAACAATTCATAAAAGTAGCTATTGTAGGCTTAAAACCCTAAGTAGCCCTTTGGCTTAATATATTTTCAAGTTACTTTATCAGCCACTTAAAGTCCTAGATGCCCATGTGCGCTTTAATCCTATTGGCTGGTCACAAATTCTCATATTTCTCTAGCGGTGATCTTTCCCTCTCAACGACTGCATGATTCTCATAGTCGCTAAGTGTTTCACGGTTAAGTCCTCAATGGTTAGCGATTCAGTGAGCGGTTAGCCTTCCCTTGGTTGTGTAATCGCTAAGTTCTTTGGCAGTCTCAAGATTGCAGGGTCCCAGTCAGGAACATCTGACGGTTGTCATGAAATCACAAGGGGTTCTTTTGACACATGCGATCTTGCGATGCCCGTTAGATCTTCCAGGTCTGTAGCACTTTGAAGTCAAGTGTGTCCATTTCCATGTTGTCCCATGTGGAAGCTTTTCACTGGTTGAAGGGAGATGACTTGTAATTTGTCAGTGGGCTCAGTCGTCAGTCCAATTTTTAGACTGCCGTTGATTTTCTCCTGGTGACGTAACTCTTCATGCCTACCGGGTCCACTACTATGTGTATTCAAATGGAGGCTTCTGATTGGTCCACATGTGCTGAGTCAGCTTATTCGTCAGTGTGACCAAGTTCTTTCAGCCGTCAGAGCCTCTAACATCTATAGAGGATTGACAACTGTCGTATGTTCGCGAGGCTATGTCTCAGACCATGAGATCATGCTATGGTCATTGCTCTTTCTTTATCTCAAATCATTCTCAGTGGGTCCTTTCTTGTTGATGTGTTCACTTCCTATTGGTTTCCACATGATGATGAGGACTTCTAGGTGGACCGATGTGTCAGAGGGGTCCCAGTCTAATATAGATCTACAGCTTGTGTAAAGGTGCAAGGAATATTCGGGGGCCATGAGATCTTGCACCCACTGTTGGATTAGAATCTTGTCTTAAGTGGGACCGATGTTAGGACTTGCCGAGGTGTATGCCTACAAAGCAGTCAAGGGTGAATAAAGGAATGACATGTGGTGGTTTTGGGACCAAGGTTAAGGGTATTCTGTGAATCAGTGACTAAAGAAATTTTTCATGTTCACCAGACTTAACCAGGGTCAACTAAATATTTAAATGACTTTGCGACTGAAGGAAAAGGGTAACCCAAGGTAGAATTAAGATTAGATTTGCAGTGAGATGCCGAGCCTGAGCAAATAAGAAGATTTGATGGTCACATTTTAAAGTGAGATTAAGGTTTAAATGTCGACCATCGATGGAGGAAAAGTTTGGCACCACCTGTTAGCCATTATTATTTAAATTCAAATATATTCCGGTAGGGTTTCGGCTAGGTTTTTTGAAACCAGTAGTCAATTGTGACAGAATTGGTAGACGAAATTTATATCTTCAGGACATTTTGTAGTTGAGGAAGATGATGACAGGGGTCTGGGTGGCCATTTTTGGTCATTTCTTGTCTCAGGGGGGTACCAATCAGTGCATTCATGGCAAGACTTTGTGCAAGAGAAGTAGATAAGTCTGGGTTGCTTGTCTGCAAGTTGATTTCCAAACTAGAGATGGGCACAAATATCTGATCAGCTATGATTTTTGTAGAGATATATTTATGATCAGATTTGATCAGCTAGGGTTTGATTATTGTATTGAAAATCATGTAACCCTAGTTAGTTTTGATTATTTCCTACGTGTAAAGGAGTATGTATATATTGTCTTTTTGGAGCTTTTTGAGCTCAGAGTTGGACAATTTGTAGAAGAAATTCATCTTTTCTTAAGGGTCATCTATGGTATCATTTCTACCCTCTGGCTTATACAGTTGTATTTCTCCCATTGATGATTCAGATATTGTAGAGGTATTTTGTGACAATCCTTCATGTCCCTATGCTTCCTTGTCTAAATTATCTCTTATTGGATTAAAGTATATGATGTTTTCAGTGATATCTTAGGGTTCTTGATCCCTCTTTCTTTCTGTAATTTTGTGTGTTATTGTGTTTGATGTAATTTAGATGTTTTGTGGGTATACTTCAACCCCCTAACAGTCTTGTCTCAATCCTACACCAACTTGCAGAAGTGAATGTCTTCTTGCAGGTCATAAATTGTGTCTTATGTTCAGACCCTTCTATGAAATACTTACGCAAGCCTCTTCAGTAAGTTGTGACCTACTAGACCTATGCCTTTCATTGATTCCATTCCTCTATACTAAGATCCAAACCCTGATTTCAGTGTATCACCTAGTAGCTAGTTTGATTTCAATCTTTTCCCTTTCTAAGAATTCCTTCTATCCCTTTCCCTCAAAAGTTTTACTTTTCATGTCTAAAAGCAAATTAAGGTGATTATCCAAGAGGAACTAGCCTAGAACCTCAAGGTCTCATCTCATTTAGCATAGGTCCCACAACCTGGAGATGATTCCCATGTTATACTAGGTTATCAAGACTATGAGAGCTTCAGACAGGGGTGCAAACGTAGTGTATAACAATTTTGGCACGCCCGGTGGGACCAAAGTTTAGATTCATGTTCAAGGTATGCTATCTCTAATATGATGATAGCATGCTACAGACCTAGAAGAGGTCATTTTTGTTGCATATCTGGTGACTCCAGAAAGTCTACTAGTTTCAAAGATCAAGTGCTAGTATGTTTCAAATCTTTCATATTCAAATTCCAGCTAATTGTATGAGTCACCATGTCAAGTTATTATGGACAATCAGGTTACCCACCATCCTGTTATGGGAATAATGCTCAATGGACTAGTCATCAGCCTTATCAAAGCCACCTAAACCCTACTTTTATCCCAAGCTTCCATACAATACAAAGCTGTCATTATATCCAGCATACCCCAAATGATTTTGCCCTTGTGCAAGATTATGAAAGAGCCCTCCACCAAGAAGGATCATGGGCACAAATGGCACAACAAAGGTTGCAAGGAAAAATCCCCTTTCATGCTTACCACCCACCCACCCCTTCTCAGCCTTGTTGGCAATAGACTCAGAGCTCAGACTTCATAAAAGAGCAAGAGAAGACCAAAAATCTATTGCTTGATTTGATGAAGCAAGTGTCTAAGATCAAGGAGCAACAAGAAATGGAAGCTCAAAGGTATGAGCAAGGGTTCATCCCTTACCAAGTGGCAAAGACTCTTGTTGATGAGAAACAAATAGAAAAATTCCAAGAAGAGATCAGAGACTGAGTTGACATTGAGACAGCAAGGTTGAGATTACAAATTGCTCAACAAGAGGCTCCTAGACCTAAAATTCCAAGCTGGA
The DNA here is from genome assembly GCA_027943335.1 of Chamaecyparis obtusa. Lineage (NCBI taxonomy): Eukaryota > Viridiplantae > Streptophyta > Pinopsida > Cupressales > Cupressaceae > Chamaecyparis > Chamaecyparis obtusa. The sequence goes on from BSBK01005092.1 coordinate 197,892, forward strand.
GGACCCATTTTCCTCAAGAGCCTACACCTGAGGAGCATACAAAGCGCTCATTTCCAAATTTTAGGAGCACCCTTCAAAAATTTGGGCCTGTTTTGGAATAGTTGCAACCTTATTATGGTTTGCAATAGCCTAAAGACTATATTGAGACAGAGCCAGCTACAAGAGACCAATGTCAAGATGTTAGGTCCTTTAGTTTTCTAGGCTTCAAGATAGATGTGCCTTCTATGTCTCCCTCTAAGCCCCCTCAATTTCATATCCAAAGTTTTAAGGAAAAAAATTCCTTCCAATAGCCTATACTTGAGATGCAGCCTACCACTCTGGAAGGGTACTTCATCCAAGAAAATTGTTTATCTCAAGAGCCCCCTCTAGTCTCTAGGGATGATGAAGTGTTGTGGATACCCCAATGGACTCTGCCTCCTGGTTGTCAGATGCCAGATCTTTTCAAAGATATTAGTCTGGTGTCTAAGCAAGGACCTATGATAAGTAAGCTTTCATTTGAAGAGGAGGAAAGAAAATCTGAGGTGTCACTGCTGAGTGGTGACTGTGATAAGGTGGGACAACAAGGAGAAGAAATGGAGATTGATGCCCAGCATGAGCTCTTGGTTGAATTGTTTGATGAGCTTCCCCTCTTTGTTGATGATGAAGAGGAGACCATGCCATTACCTATGGCTGAGGATCAATCAGAATAAAAGGATCACCATCAACAGGAGGTTGATACAAGGGGGGATGCTATGCTTTTATTTGATAAGCTACCTAGTTTTGTTGAGCAGGATGATAAGGATGTGATCATAGCCACCTCTATGGAGTTGCAGTAGCTAAAAGAGATCGATCCTAAGGATATGTTAATTCATGGGCTTGATCTCATCTCTGAGGAGGAGACTTCCCAATATAAAGAGGACAACCAAGACCTTGGAGAGGATTGTTTGGAGCACATCATAGGAGACTTGTGTATGGAACCCGGTTATAAAGAGCCAGTCATTCCTAGGGATCTTCAGGATATTGACAATCTTGATGAGCTCTTCGCTTGTTTAAAAGTAGAGGATGATAGTCCCCTATCCATAGATGATGAGTTGACATGGCTATCCATGATGGAGGGAAACCATGAAGATAAAGAAGAAGCCATCAAGGAAAGTCTTTCCTTCATACTTTCAAGACGCTGCCCCATCAGATACTTGGCATAGAAGAAGTTTACCCAGGCCCCTCTATATGATCAATTGGAGGAAGGTAAACTTGATCCTATTTTTGCAGAGGTAGTTAATAATTATTTGACAAATTTTTGTGTGCTTCTTATCTTTGTAGCTATCCTCATGTGTCCAATGCCAAATACCCTAGTGAGGAAAGGTAGTTTTTTTTCACAACTAGTAAATTGTTTTGTTTGATCAGGTTTCTATAATTGGTTAGTTTAGGATAGGTTAGGTTTTCCTACTTTTTGTCCCTATTTTCTAGGTTAGTTTATTTCTTTCCAAGAAGTGCTTGTGGACAAGTCAATCCTTTTGGTTCAGTTTTGTCTCTTTGGTGAAGTTTTGTACCCAAGTGTGACCCCATTCCTAATGGATTGTCATAGACCACTAGTTTTCCATGTCTAGCAGGTTGACATCCAGTAGAAATCACCAAAAATGTTACCCTAATTTTCATATGCATGCAAATTTGACCAATTCTCATCTCAAGGTCTCTATTTTTACCTTGCCAAGCACCTCAAAAAATTTCATAGCTTTATGTCCTGTTCTCTGGTCTCTGCAAGCTTTCTAACTCTCTGGTCTGCAGGTTAAAAAATTCATAAAAATAGTCATTGTAGGCTTAAAACCCTATGTAGCCCTTTGGCCTGATATATTTTCAAGTTACTTTATCAGCCACTTAAAGTCCTAGATTCCCATGTGCACTTTAATCCTATTGGTTGGTCGCAGATTCTCATATTTCTCTAGCGGTGATCTTTCCCTCTCAGTGACTCAGTGACTGCATGATTCTCATAGTCGCTAAGTGTTTCATGGTTAAGTCCTCAATGGTTAATGATTCAGCGAGGAGTTAGCCTTCCCTTGGTCACATAATCGGTAAGTTCTTTGGTGGTCTCAAGATTGTGGCATCCTAGTTAGGAAGATCTGACGGTTGTCGTAAAATCGCAAGGGGTTCTTCTAACACATGCAATCTTATGATGCCCGTAAGATCTTCAAGGTCTACAGTGCTTCAAGTCAAGTGGGTCCATTGTGGAAGCTTTTCATTGGTGGAAGGGAGATGACTTGTAATTTGTCAGCAGGCCTGATTGTCAATCATCTTTTGATCTAACGGCTGGCCTGTTTTCTCATGAAAAGTGTCAGAGGTATGCAATTTTTAGACTTCCATTGATTTTCTCCTAGTGACATAACTCTTCATGCTTGGCGGGTCCACTACTACATGTATTCAAATCATAGCTTCTGATTGGTCCACATGTGCTGAGTCAGCTTATTCTTCAGTGGGACCAAGTTCTTTCAGTGGTCAGAGGCTCTGACATCTACAAAGGATCGACAACTGCCATATGTTCATGAGGCTATGTGTAAGACCATGAGATCATGTGACAACCATTGATCTTTCTTTATCATAGAGCATTCTTGGTGGATCCTTTCTTGCTGATGTGTTCACTTCCTATTAGTTGCTATGTGAGGATGAGGACTTCTAGGGTCCCGATCTAATATAGATCTATGGATGGCATAAAGGTGCAAGGAATATTCGGGGGCCATGAGATCTTGCACCCACCATTGGATCAGAATCTTGTCTTAAGTGGGACCGATGTCAGGACTTGCCAAGGTGTATGCCTACAAAGCAGTCAAGGGAAAATAAAGGAATGACATGTGGTGCTTCTGGGCCTAGGGGTAAAGGTATTTCATGAATTAGTGACTAAAAAACCTTTTCATGTTCACTAGACTTAACTGGGGTCAACTAAATGTTTAAACGACTCTGCGACTGAAGAAAAAGGGTGACTCGAGGTAGACTTAAGGTTAGATTTGTACTCAGATACCGAGCCCAGGTAAATAAGAAGATATGACAGTCACATTTTCAAGTGAGATTAAGTTTTAAACATCGACCGTTGATGGAGGAAAAGTTTGGCGCCACCTGTTACCCATTATTTTTTAAATTGAAATATATTCCTGCAGGGTTTCGGTTAGGTTTTTTGAGCCAGTAGTCAATTGTGAGAGAATTGGTAGGTGGAATTTATATCTTTAGGACATTTTGTAGTTGAGGAAGATGATGAAAGGGGTCTACGTGGCCATTTTTGGTCATTTCTTATCTCAGGGGGGTACCAATCAGTGCATTCATGGCAAGACTTTGTGCAAGAGAAGTAGATAAATCCGGGTTGCTTGTCTACAAGTTCATTTCTAGACCAGAGATGGGCACAAATATTTGATCAGCTATGATTTTTGCAGAGATATATTTATGATCAAATTTGATAGGCTAGGGTTTGATTATTGTATTGAAAACCATGTAACCCTAGTTAGTTTTGACTCTTGCCTGCGTGCAAAGGAATGTGTATATATTGTACTTTTGGAGTTTTTTGAGCTTAGAGTTGGACAATTTGAAGAAGAAATTCATCTTTTCTTAAGGTTCATCTATGGTATCATTTCTACCCTCTAGCTTATACAGTTTTATTTCTCCCATTGATGATTCAGATATTGTAGAGGTATTTTGTGACAATCCTTCATGTCCCTATGCTTCCTTGTCTAAATTATCTCTTATTGGATTAAAGTATATGATGTTTTCAGTGATATCTTAGGGTTCCTGATCCCTCTTGCTTTTTGTAATTTTGTGTGTTATTGTGTTTGATCTGATTTAGAAGTTTTGTGGGTATACTTCAACCCCCTAATAGTCTTGTCTCAATCCTACACCGAGTTGCAGAAGTGAATGTCTACTTGCAGGTCATAAATTGTGTCTTATGTTTAAACCGTTCTATGAAATACTTATGCAAGCCTATTCAGTAAGTTGTGACCTACTAGACCTGAGCCTTTCATTGATTCCATTCATGTATACTGAGATCCAAACCCTAATTTCGGTGTATCACCTAGTAGGTAGTTTTCTTTTAGTCTTTTCCCTTTCCAAGCATTTCTTCTATCCCTTTCCCTTAAAAGTTTTACTTTTCATGTCTAGAAGGAAATTAGGGTTATTATCCATGAGGAACCAGCCTAGACCCTAGAGGTCTCATCTCAATTAGCATAGGTCCCACAACTTGGAGATGATTCCCATGTTATACTAGGTTATCAAGACTACGAGAGCTTGAGACAAGGGTGCAAACTTAGTGTATAATAGTAACATTACAACAGATAGAGCTCTCCTACAGTAACTAGTTTCCTAGCTAAGATGCCTTGACTCCATACCCAATTCACTAACCTATGCATGAAAAGATTGAAAACATAGACAAAAATCATTTGGATTCATCATTATTATTCTTTCTTTGACAAACTTGCCACAACATTATTATTATTTTTTATTTCCTTTAGACAATGTGGTTCATGTTTAGCTTTTGTTTTGCAAAGGTAATCCTTGATGGCACTAAGGCCTTTTCTCCCAGTTGACCTATGCACTTTAGGATTCTCATACACACTCAAAAAAAATAAATGAATGAATCGAGAGACAGGGGCCCACTTGTCCTTCACCAATTTGGAACGAGCCCTCATCATGAGATAGAAAACCCATTCCCATAAACACCTTCCCTAGGATATCCTTCCGTCCACCTCTCCATTGTTCATGAACACAATAAGTGATGACCCACCTCTTCCCTACCACTGTGCCTAATTGTAGATACCATGCTAAGAAGAGTGATGAAATTTTCACATTTAACCGATAACCACCCTTTGCTGCAAGATAGTCATGACTTGGGATGATTGAAACATTATTGATAAACTCATCATTGTCAAAGAGAAAAAAATTTCATACTCTATCACAAGTGACCTCCGCCCAAAAATGTTTCATAATGATTTGTTCTATAGTGAAAAAGGAGAAGTTGGCCAACATTTTTCTTACAATAGCAATCACCACTATAACTATCTATTTTTACTTGATTTAGAAATTAAAATCCAAAAGGCTCTATAGCTAATTACCATTAAGTTTACACATGACTAATCTAAAGAGAAAGATTTGGTATTTATTAAAAAATGACATCTATCTATTTATGGTATTAAATTTGAATTGTTAAGACCTTAAGCCAAAAATATTACATGGATCAAATTTTAATCAAATTATTTGATGTGACGATAGTGTCATTTGATATGATGGAGTTTTTCTTTTTTATGTGGACATGTGTTACCTTTTTATGGTTTTGTTATATTGTAGTTGTTACGATAGATTATTTGATTTGACCAATGCAGGAATGTGCTACCAATTCATGATTTTGTAATATTATAGTGGTATAGAGAGATTATTTGATTTGATTAATGCAGATATATGTTCCTAGTTTGTGCATTCTCAATATCACCCTCACCTTAATTTTGAATTTTATGTTGTGGGGCATGTGTTACTATTATATTTTTATTACCTAATGCATTAATATTGTTATACTGATGTTTTATACCCTTACAATCCTAGCCAGGAGTGATTTCCCCTTTGCATATTACTTAACCCATGAATTTTGAACATATGCAAAGTGGCTTTTAATTTATGGGGTAAATGTCTAACAAAACTAATTTCCAAAATTAAATTCATCACAATAAAAACATGTGTTAGTGTTATTTTTAAATTTCCTTATAATAAATGTTGTTATTCTTATGTTTCATTTTCTTAGGCTCCTCGATGCTAATGATGTCTGCTTTGCATGTAACTTAACCCTTGAATTTTTCACATGTGTGAAGTCACATTTAAGTTTTGGGGAAATATGTAACGATATAAATTTCCTTCTCAATGTCACTGTAATTGTGACATATGTTACACTTTTTATGAGAGGTTGGCTAGTCGGTGAATGATGCCATAACATGGGATGGCCTCTTACTGGCATATTGGAAGGTTTCCTCTACTCCAATGTGTTGGTGTGTCCTACATGATGCTTGTATCATATATTTTATTAACCATAGAAATACAACTCGCAAGCACATTGGAAGGTTTCTTTTGTCCCACTGCATGGTCATATCCTACATTGTGCTTCCATCATGGATTTATTAATAATAAAAAAGGCAACTCGTAGGTGTGATGGAAGGTTTGTATTTTTCTAATGTTCTAATAAGTCTGATGTGGTAGTTATTTTATAATCTTGGAGGAGTTCTATAAATCCAATTTTGAATTTAAACATGTACCATTGATCTTTTGATATCAACAACTATGTTTTAAAGATGAGTTGAACAAGCTATTTGTATCATTTAATGCTAGAAAAGACAAAAGAATAGAAGAGATTGTCGATTAATTGCTTGCCATTTTGAAGAAGTGAAGTGAAGTAAAGTGGAGCAATGGATTTCTAGTGAACTTGTAACTACTTGTATACAAACTCCAATCAATCAACTCAATTATACTGTAACCGGTAAGTAAAAGAAAAAATCTCCTAAAGTTTTGATTTCTGGAATAAACATCAATTTGAAAGAATTTGTTGGGAGTTCCCTTTGATCTTCAACTTGCAGATTTATACTTTGATGGATAACTTTAATATAACTTTGACTCTTTCACCACTCCAAAGTCTACAAGGAAGAGGACCAATTAACAAGGATCAAAATAGATCCTCCTACACTTTGAGCCTTAATGCTCAGGTGGGTGTACCCTTGATTCACTTCTTCAAAGGAATCATAAAATGTTATACCAATATACTCTTTACTAACTGATTTAAGATTTTATCATTTGAATGTGTTTATGTGATTGAAGATGATGGACTGCCTCCAAAGAACAGATCAGTGCCTTAACCAGGGCATAGAGTCACCTAATAGCATACATCAACCGAAGACCCTAACTCAAACATACTTGAATTCAGGATAAGTGCTTTGCCTATTATCCCTCTCACTCACATACTAGGACATCAAATTCTCATCAAGCCATGAACTCACTGAAATTACCTGAAATACTTTAATCCTAACTTTGTTAGGAACTCAAAGATAATCTCAAAATACTCTTTATTTACCATATACTAACCCACTTTGTGAAGTTAACATATATGAGCTCAAGAACAAAAGAAAAAGACATACACCACTATGAGATTGGAATTCAACTATATTCTCATTAAGACTTGCAGAATTAATACATTATCAGACAACAAAATGCCAAAGAAATAGATGCAAAATCCCGACTCTCCTTACTCAGTATAATACCATCAACAAAAACTAGGGACTTAAAGGTTTTGGAACCTATACTAAGTCAAAATTTCTAAACTATATAACTCCTAGTCACCTTGGAATCCTCAAAGAGGATGCATGAAGCTTCAGATGACTAGGGTTAGGGTTTCAACCACTAAACCCACTATAAATGGTCACAAAATTTATTGTAGGGGAAGAAAACCAGCCAGCCATGCCTGAGGAAGATTTGCACTGATGATAGATCTCAGGGAAAGTACTGCAAATCATGAAAATTTAAAATTGTCAACCCTTTTTGGCAACCTGCAATACACCTCAAGCACAAAACCACATGGTACAGACCCCTGCAGGTGATCAAGGAAGACCCTGGACCACACTGCAATAGCAAGTGCCACCAAACAAATCAAATCTGGTCGTGAAAGCATTCAATTTTAGTCCTTTTGGTCGCAAGAAACCCCCTGCAAATTCAAATTTAAAAATAAACGACTACCTCCAAGCGCCAATAGTGAATCGGTGGTCATGATTTAAAATTAGGTTAACTTTAAGTCATGGGCATTAGATCTCTTCTTTTTGTGGTCTTTTAAGTATTAACTCAACTGCCACCCTGGGTTTACCTTTTAGCGAATGCATGACAAGGCATTTCCTTATTCTCAGAAAGAAAACCTTAACCCATTTTTAACTCCACGACTTGGCGACTTAAAGAAAACATTTAACCTTGGTCCCACATCTAGCAATCTGGGGACAGAAGGTTTCTACCAGTTTGCAAAACACTTTTTACCTCTGCTAAGTTAGTTAGCGATTATGCAAATGCTTGTTCATTGAATCACTAGTCAAATCAGAGCACCGCTATCCTTTTTTGCAAATGAGTGAAACCTTTTCAATTTGTTAGGCCGCTAAACCATTTTTTTAGAATCACCAAGTTCACGCCTTGGCCCACCTAGAAGATCGATGACCATCTTAAAATCTCTTGCAGTCAGAAGATCCCACCAGATTAGACGCCATCCGTTGATCTTTTGTCATTGTCATAACAACTGAATCCCAAAAGACCTGGCCCCACTGACACAATATCTAGTCACACAACGTGAACCAATCACAGCTTGCCATATCAGCACACCTAGCATGTAGACCCATCGCATAGAAAGGAAACGTCATCCCCTCTGAGAAAGATTGAATTGATAGTCAGTGCATGATCTTAAGCCTCTGACAGATCCCATAAGATCATGCGCCCGTCATTGATATTCTGACATTGTCAGGACCTGCTGACGCATCCAGAAACTAGGTCCCACTAACAACTATCGACTTGTTGATACATGGACCAATGAAATAATGCCAACTGTGCCAATGTGTAACTTTGGACCTACCTTTATCTCTGACATGAACACCTGGAGGATCAGATGAATGACATAAAATCTGAAGGTCTTAAAAGATTCTATGGGTATTCACCCCAATCATTGATCTGGAATCTTAGCCAATACCATAGAGCGTGACCCTACCGTGCTGTATAGGATACTCCAATGAATCAGGAACTGCCACATTACTGAATCCGGTAGATGGACATACAATTTATTCTTTCATTCTAACAACCCTGCCACTTCACAATTTCCTTCAGCCAATAAGGAAACACCATGTGTGCTTACCTGGCAGTGGACCCATCTGCAGAGAAAGGCAATACCACATAATAAAATCAATGGTCATCACAAAAGCGCAAGCCTCTGACAAAAACCCTTGCACTTTAATGACAACCGTCGGATGTAGATGTTGTCAGAGCCAGGCCCAGGAAAATATTTAAGCCAAAATGTAGGAAAAATTAAATGCTGAGACTTAGGCTTATAAGGAAAAATTTAGGCGTAGAGGACTTCAAAAAATTAAAAGGCCACTGTGGTATAAAAACTTAGGAAAAATTAAATCGGGGGCCGACCAAAAATATAAAGGATGTGCACTATAGGACCTTTAAGTGACCTGGAAAAGGTAACATCAAATTAGAATAGGGCTAGGGTTTTACAAAGGGTAACGACTAGTTTTTGAAAATTTTGCTTAGGATTTTAGCCAGAGACATGAAAAATATTGCAGAGACCAGGGGAAAAATGCTACAGCCATGAAATTTTTTGCACATGCTAATAGTGGCTCTATCTGGGGATGTATGCCTCCTGTAAGCATAGCAAGGATCAAGAATCACTAGTAAAAGCAAACCATCCCACTAGAAAAGACTGACAACAAAGAGCAAGAGGACCAAAACCCTACAGACAAGGGAAAAATAGGGCAGGGGTAAGCAACTGATTTACAAAATTTATAGAATGTATAGACCTAACTACTATTCATGGAAAAAAAATACCTTCAATTGAAGTATTTCTTCAAGAATTGTCCATGAACTGGCAATTCCTGAACTTCACCATTTAATTCTTTCACAATGTATGAATCTTGGCCCCATTTCTCATGAATTAGATATGGCCCTAGCCAGATGGGATCAAACTTACCATGTTTTCCTTTATCCTCTAGTCTAGCATTCCAAATTAATACCAAATCACCAGGCTCAAACTTCTTGTCAACGGTCTTCTTGTCATATAAATTCTTAACCTGCAACTGACTCCCTCCTAGTTTCATCTAGTCTAATGAGGTCCTCAATTCTCAACTGCATCTCATCATCTATGTCTTCATCATATAACTGAACAAACTTGTACATTTCCAATAAATTATTCTGAGGCATTCTTGCATGTATTCCATATACTAGGTCAAATGGTGTACAACCAATTGCCCTCTTCATAGTTACCCTATCAGCCCATAGAGCTAATGCAACGTTTGAATTCCATGCCCTCTTATTTTTTTTCTAGAGCCCTCTTTAGGATTTTAATCAAACTCTTATTAGTAGATTCTGCCTGACCATTTCCTTATGGATGATAAGGTGAGGAATTAGAAATCTGAATTCCTAAACTTCTGCAAAAGTCCTTATATTTAGCATACCTGAAGCACATTGCATTATCACTTACTATCCTCTCAGGGCAGCCAAACCTTGTAACAATATTATTCAACAAAAAATCAATTACCACCTTACTAGTTGCATTTCTTGTATGTATAGCCTCTACCCATTTTGTAAAGTAATCAGTGGCAACTAAGATCCATGAGTGTCCTCCACTTGACTTGTTTGGTATCTCCCCTATGAAATCAATTCCCCATTGTTGGAAACGAGCCTGAACTTCTACTTGTTTTAATGGCACATTACCTAAAAATTTAAGCTTACCAGAGAACCTTTGAAAAGCATCACACCTCCTGACCAACTATTCTGCATCCTTGAAGATTGTGGGCCACCAGAATCCTGCTCTCAAGATTTTATGAGCAGTTGTTTTACCCATGTAATGCCCACCACAAACTCCCTCATGCATTTCTTTTAACAGCTCGCTAGCCTGATTTTCATCTACACATTTCAGAAGTATGCAATCTAAATTCTTTCTATACAATTTACATTTCACAATTACATACTTGATGGCCTATAATTTCAATGTCCTTTTCTGATTATCATTCATTCTTGCTGGACATTTCATATTTCTAAAGTAATAGATAATATCCTGATACCAGATACAATCATCCATATCACATGTATAATCAATTTCAAAATGATTTACCTGATTCACATCAAGATTGGATTGGGCCATCAGTGTTTCCAATCCCTGTCCTCTAACCAATTTAGTAATTTGGATGTCAACATTGAATTCTTAAATCCTATTGATCCATCTGCATCTTCTTCCAAACACCTCTTTCTGTGAGAAAATATCCTTCACAGCTACACTTGGCACAAAAGCAATCACAACTGCCCCATCAAGTAACATCTAAAAGCCTTGATTGCCTTCACAAGTTCATATGCTTATTCTCATTGATGTCATACTTCAATTTAGTAGCCTGCAAAGATTTACTGACAAATGCAATAGGCTACTCAAAACCACCCTTATTCTTTTGTAACAAAATAGTAGCAATAGTGTGAAAAGATGCAAAGGAAAAGATGTGCATTGGGACATTATAATCAAGTGCCTTAAGCACTGGTGCATCTTTGATAGCCTGCTTGATATTTTTGAAAGTCTCATCAGGTTCACCCTCCCAATGGATTGTCGATCCCCTCTTCAACATCTTAGAAATAGGTCAAGTAACCTCTGCAAAATTTGTCACAAACCTCCTTAAGAAATTGACCTGACCAAAGAAGGACTGAATCCCTTTAACATTCTTTAGTCTCTAAATTTTATCAATAGCTGCTACCCTCTCAGGGTCAATTCTAACTCCTTGCTTCCCAACTAAGTGGCCAAGCAACTTACCCTCAATGACACCAAAAGCACATTTCCTTGGGTTTAATGAAATGCCATATTCCAAAGCCCTTACAAATATTTTCTCTAAATGAATATGGTGGTCTTCTTTCTTCTTGGAATAGGCAATTAAATCATCTTGATATACAACAAGGAAATCATTGATAAAATCTGAAGAGGCAACATCCATTGCCCTCTGAAGAGTAGCACCAACATTTGTGAGACCAAAAGGCATTCTCACATAAACATATGTCCCCCAAGGTGTAGTGAAAGCTGTCTTGAATTGTTCTGATTCTTTAACAATCACTTGATTGTAACTAGAGAAACCATCCATCATAGACATCAATTCTGATCTGGTCACTCTCTGCAACATAGCTTCCATATTGGGCAGACAATAGTTATCCTTTAATGAGCTGATGTTCAAATTCCTGAAGTCCACACAAAGCTTGATGTCACCATTCTTCTTTCTCACAGGAACAAGATTTGACACCCAAGAAGAGTGCCTTATAGGCTTGATAATTCCAGCATCTCTTAACTTTATTAACTCTTCTTGCATCTTGGGTGCCAAAGTAGGATTTATAGACCTTTGTTTTGCCGGAAAGGTTTAGCATCTTCTTTCAATGGAATAATATGCTGAAACAAATCTTCTCTATAAACCTTTAGGTCATCATATGACCATGCAAAAACATGCTTCAATTTTCTTAACAATTCAATCAAAGATTTCTTTACCTTCTGAGATATATCTCTACCAATGTATACTTTCTTAGGTGCCTCATGTGTTCCAAGATTTATCTCCTCTAGATCAGCATGACCTTCTCTTTTGATATTGTTTTGAACTCTATCTTGGTTATCAAAGACAGTCTCCAAAACAACAAGCCCCTTGGACACCTTGTTAGTTCTAAGCTGAATGACCTCATTGCCTAAGACAACCTCCCTTCTTTCCACTGACTCAACCAAGGCTGAACAATCAAATTCCTAACCATGATACTAATATTCACAACTCATAAACTTCAAGATATCATTATCATCATCAAAAACTTGCCAATTTTCAATATTGTCTGGTATACTAGGCCTAGCCTAAATTTCAACTTTAGAGATACCAAAAAAAGTAATATCAGTGGGATTGATTGCAATATTAGCTAACAAGTCAGCCATCTTATTGTTACTCCTATCCTTCCACTCAATATTGAAGGCATCAAAATGTTCAATCAAATCCCAAACTGCATTCCTATATTGTTTCAACCTCTTATTCTTGGAAGCATATACTGACTTAACTTGGGACACCACCAAATCAGAATCACCAACAACACTCAAACACTTAATACCATGCTTTTGTGCCAACCTCAGTCCTAACAACAATGCCTCATATTCTGTTATATTGTTGGTACAAAAGAAATTCAATATGAAAGAAAATTTGTAGGTATTTCCATTAGGAGAAATAAGTAGAATACCTACTCCTGCTCCATCTTTGCAATTTGCACCATCAAAGTACATTACCCACAAATCACCCTTCACAGAATCAACACTTACCTCAATAGAGATAGGTGACAAAGTAGGTTCATTTTCAAATACAGGGATCTCTGCCCTAAAAGCATTAATATTAGTATCAACAAAGCATGTAGTCTCATTGTCAATATTCCTCTCAATCATATGGCATACTCTTGGCTCTCGATCAATCTTGACAAACTGATCATCAATCTTGAAAGTGGCATAGGACAAATCACACTGTAAACTTCCACCCATGGTAGCACTCCACCTTCTAGATACCAACATCCCATAATGAGGAGGGATGTCCACCACCAAAACACTCATTGTTAACTCCTTCTTTGGATATGTTGCCAGCCTATATGGCATTGCATTGATAGTCCCTATAATTGGTACCTCCCTCTGATCCATTGCACAACATCTACCCTAAACTCTATCAACTTTTAGGCCCAACTTCTCCATGAGTTTAAAAGGCATAACAGTATTAGAGGCACCACTATCAACCATACAATTTCTTAGCTTCATTCCATTCACAAGAACACTTAAAAAGAATGGATCAATGTTTTCAAGCCTAGCATTGACAGAACTGTCCAAATATATAGGAGGAATTTGAGATACAATTCCTTGAGCAGCAACATCATTATTATGAAAATTATCCACCCATGCAATAGCTCTATCTTTGTGTTCATGGATCCTCAACAATTCTGACAATGGAACCTTAACTGTAATTTGGGACAATACAGCTAACATATCAACAGGAGCAGAGGAAGGAATCTCAATCTGCACTACCCTAATATCCTTTTGTTTGTCTGATACAATAGGTGTATTGGCCACCCTCATTTTTTCAATCTTAGCCATTGTGTTAACTGGCTTCTCAATCCCATTAGAAATTTTTTTAACTCCAACTCCCTTAGGCTCACAATTCTTACCTTTTACATTCTTGAATTTCACCATGTGATCACCTTTTGATTTGTTCTCATTAGGCTCTCCAGAGTTGGTACTCCTTATAAACATTCCTGCATCTTTCTCATTTGTATTCCTTGCCACCATACCTTTGGTTTGTACTTGGGCGATCATTTCTGCAGTAATCCTATCCATCTCTTCTCTAGAAGGTCTTCTTAAATTTATTGGCTCAGAAGAAGAGTTCATGTTACATGTCTTTTTATTAATGTCTTCACCATCAGAAAAAACCTCTTGATGAAAAAGGGCCTGATTATGTCTCTTCACATTTATATCTACCTCTACATCAAAATTAGAATCATCCTCATATCCTAGATATGAGGTAGCCATGTTGCATCCAACATCATCTTGATCTTCTTCTTGATCTATCTCCTCATTGCCACAATCTTGATTTGCAGCCATAGATTGTGCAACCACACAATGCTCTGCAGAATGAGGGGACTGGCATACAACACACCAAGGTATGTCCTCCATGACATTTATTGAACCCTTTTCTAGAGGTTCAGGGACATCTCTGTCATTGTTATTTCTTGCAGCATGGACAATAGGCTTGCCATCCTTCCATTGGGTGTTGTAGGGGTAGTTCTGCAATTTATTCTGCTTATTAAAATTGTTGTTGAACTGAGGCCTTTCATTAGTAGGAGCACTGATGTTCCTATTTATTGGTGCCTTCAAATCCTTCAATGCATTCAGAACCTTGTCCAATTTATCTTCTTCTTGCCTCCTAGTTCCAACATTCCTATCACTTTCATTTTTGTATTTCTTGTCCCCAAACAACTTAGGGTCATCTCTCTTCCCACCCAGCTTTCCTGATATTTTCATATTATTCTCAATATTGACAACAATCCTAAAAGAATCTCTAAGAGTTCTTGGTTCTTTGTCCCTCAACAAGTATCTCATCTTTCCATCAAATGCATTGAAGTATAGAGTTAGACAAACATTGTCATCTAACCGCATAACTTGGAATAGCTTATGCATAGCCTTCTAAAATCTCATGTTGAATTCAGCTACAGACTCATTCTGATTTTTCCTTATGGTATTGAATTTATTCAACATGAGACTAGCATTAGGCCTATCACCATACTACTCTTTAAAACATCTCTCAAAAAAATCCCAAGTATCAATACATTTATCAAGAAGTCTCTTAAACCAATCTCTAGCATCCTCCATTAGAGATTGAACAAACAATTTCATGACTACATCCTCATGCTCTACCTCATAATCATTAAGCATATCAATAAATAACCTAAGATGCTCCTCACAACTAATACCATTATTACCAACAAACTTAGGTACCTTATCTCTTATATCACTTTGAAAAGCATTCGGGTAACCAGGAATTCCATCAAAACTAATTTTCCTATAGCCTTCTAATTACATAGGTCCTCTTTGAAAACTTGAATTAGTGTTAACCCTAGGATCAACATTTGCATTTGCATTTCCATCTACTTGTGCTTTTGACTGCTGCCTAGGATCAGCACCTATCCTAGCAGATGAAGAAGGAATTGAACTAGTAGAATTACTGAGTGGAATAGTAGTAGTCATAGATGGCATACCTAGTTTAGTAGTAGATGGGCCAAGAGCATTTGCAGATGAAGCCTTCAAGAACTGGATCTTTCTTCTCTTTTCTACAATGGAAGCTTCAATTTCAGCCCTCTCTAATTCTCTTTCAAGGTCCTCATCTTCTTTTCTTCTTCTTTCTATCTCTATGTCCTTATTTGAATTGGGTGGTGAGACCATTGGTATTGTCAATGATCTACTTGTTTGATGTCCCACCATCTTCTTCTTTCCTTTCTCACCAGCGGCAACAACAGGCCTAGTGATCTCATTTCCATCTTTATCTTTAGGAAAAGGCACATAACTTTGCACTTTTCTAACCACAAGGCCCTCCTAATCAAATTCATGATCTTGTAGTAAGTGCTCTTGCTCACTCCTCAAAGCCTCAAGATCACCAAAAACATCATATTGCAAAGTCTTAGGAGCAGAAGAAAGCATGTTGTTTCTCTCCTTCATTTCATTAATCTTTCTAAGGAGAGACTATCTTTCTATTAGAGCATTCACCTTTTCAGCTTCTCTCTCTTCTTGTAGCCTCTTATGTATGCAATCTTGCTCTGCCAACTATAACCTTAGTGCATTTAAATCATCTGGGTATACCATAATGTCATTAGAACCTGATGACACATCCAACTCTTCTTCTCCTATCTAGGCAATTTCTCTAGAGTGACCTCCGAATTCTTTCTGACAAAGGACCTAGTATTCCTCCTTTTGTCCATCTTTAGCACTAGCTCTAACCTCTTGAGTCACCACCCACCAATAGTGGGAAATCTTTAACTAAATACAACAAGAAAACAAGAGTGCACTTGACAACCTTTATCTTCTAGACTCTCCCTAGTAGAGTCACCATTTTATTGGGAGTTCCCTTTAATCTTCAACTTGCAGATTTATACTTTGATGGATAACTTTAGGGTAAAAGTACAAAGCTGTGTCACACTTTTATAAAGGAAAAGGTCAACAACACACAAAATTTTTAACTTTAACGACATAAAAATGACATTTATGTTTAAAATTTGGAGATGATGTAGACTAATGAAATGTGTAAAAGTGGATGAAGTTTATGCCTATAATTTTTTTAATTTTTTTTGAACAAGAATTCGCATAGTTTTTAAATTTTTTAAGTCCATTTTTTACTTGCTGAAAAATGCTAAAAAATGAGGGTCTTGTCTGCACCAAAAAAGTATATACAAATAATCTTTTCTTCCTTTGATTTCAAAATATGTCATCGATAAAATGTACAACTAGTGTAGAAAAGAAGAATAATTAGTTTTCAATTTATATTTTCTTAGTTATAACTACTCAAAGTCGAACATACCTAAAATCGATAGTTTTCATCTCGCATCAAATTTCCCCTATCAAATCTACACCATTTAGAAAATAAATTACACTCTTAAAGATAACTCTCTCCTCTAGTGTTAAATACAAATTTTCAATTTTTTTGATAAGTTTTACTATTTTTTTCTATTTTTGAAGCATCTTGTTCTCGAACGTTAAAATACCTACTTGCAGTATTTTGAAATTATAATATATTAGATCTACTTAAAATACTATAAAAATTATATAATGATAATCTTGACTCTATGCTCTAAAAAAGGGTATTTTTATATTTGTAAAAAAATATCATTAAAAATAGTAAGAGTTATTGAAACATCATTTTTCTGAAATAATTTTATTTCTTTAGTAATTGTTATAAAACATGCATTTAATAGATATTTCCAATTGGAAAAGGTGAGGAACTTATCTAATTTAGCTAGAATGAATCTAGCTAGACCATATGTTTGATAAAAAATAATTTTAGTTATAAATACTCAAATTCAGCTGTGCTGATAAGTTATCCTGAAACGTGACACAGCTTTGTGCTTTTACCCTTTAATATAACTTTGACTCTTTCACCACTCCAAAGTCTACAAGGAAGAGGGCCAATTAACAAGGATCAAAAGAGATCCTCCTACACTTTGAGCCTTAATGCTTAGGTGGGTGTACCCTTGATTCAGTTCTTCAAAGGAATCATAAAATGTTATACCAATATACTCTTTACTAACTGATTTAAGATTTTATCATTTGAATGTGTTTGTGTGATTGAAGATGATGGACTGCCTCCAAAGAATAGATCAGTGCCTTAACCAGGGCATAGAGTCACCTAATAGAATACATCAACTGAAGACCCTAACTCAAACATACTTGAATTCAGGATAAGTGCTTTGCCTATTATCCCTCTCACTCACATACTAGGACATCAAATTCTCATCAAGCCATGAACTCACTAAAATTACCTAAAAGACTTTAATCCTAACTTTGTTAGGAACTCAAAGATAATCTCAAAATACTCTTTGTTTACCATATACTAACCTACTTTATGAAGTTAACATATATGAGTTCAAGAACAAAACAAAAATACATACCACCACTATGAGATTGGAATTCAACTATATTCTCATTAAGACTTGCAAAATCAATACATTATCAGACAACAAACTGCCAAAGAAACAGACCCAAAATCCTGGCTCTCCTTACTTAGTATAATACCATCAACAACAACTAGGGACCAAAAGGTTTTGGAACCTGCATTAAGTCAAAAATTCTACACTATATACCTCCTAGTCACCTTGGAATCCTCAAAGAGGATGCATCAAGCTTCGGGTGACTAGTGTTAGGGTTTCAACCACTAAACCCACTAGAAACGGTCACAAAATTAATTGCAAGGGAAGAAAATCACTTGGCCATTCCTGAGGAAGATTTGCACTCATGATAGATCTCAGGGAAAGTACTCCAAATCATGAAAATTTGAAATTGTCAACCCTTTTTGGCCACTTGCAATACGCCTCGAGCACAGAACCACATGGTACAGACGCCTGTAGATGATCAAGGAACACCCTGGACCACACTGCAATAGCAAGCACCACCAAACAAATCAAATCTGGCTGTGAAAGCATTCAATTTTAGTCCTTCTGGTTGCAAGAAACCCCCTGCAAATTCAAATTTGAAAATAAATAGCTACCTTCAAGCGCCAATAGTGAATCGACGGTCATGATTTAAAATCAGGTTAAATTTAAGTCATGGGTATTAGATCTCTTCTTTTCACAGTCTTTTATGTCTTAACTCAACTGCCACCCTGGGTTTACCTTTTAGCAAATGCACGACAAGGCATTTCCTTATTCACAAAAAGAAAACCTTAACCCATTTTTAACTCCATGACCTGGTGACTAAAAGAAAACATTTAACCTTGGTCCCACATCTAGCAAACTGGTGACAGAAGGTTTCTACCAGTTCGCAAAACACTTTTTACCTCTGCCAAGTTAGTTAGCGATTAGGCAAACACTTGTTCACTGAATCGCCAGTCAAATCGGAGCACCGCTATCCTTTTCTATGAATGAGTGAAACCTTTGTAATTTGTCGGGCCCCTAAACCATTTTGTCATAATCGCCAAGTCCCCACCCCGGCCCACCTAGGAGATTGACGACCGTCTTAAAATCTCACAGAGTTAGAAGATCCCATAAGATTACACGCCATCCGTTGATCTTCTGTCATTGTTAGAATAACTGAACCCCGAAAGACTTGGGCCCACTGACACAATATCTAGTCACACAACATGGACCAATCATAGCTTGCCATATCAGCACACCTGGCATGTGGACCCACCGCACAGAAAGGCAACGTCATCCTCTCTGAGAAATATTGAATCAACGGTCGGCAAATGATCTTAAGCCTCTAACAGATCCCATAAGATCATGCGCCCGTCGTTGATATTCTGACATTGTCAAGACCCGCTGACGCATCTGAAAACTAGGTCCCACTGACAACTACCGACATGTTGATACATGGACCAATGAAACAACGTCAACTATGCCAACATCTAACTTTGGACCTCCCTTTATCTCTAACATGAACACCTGGAGGATCGGACGAATGGCATAAGATCTGAAGGTCTTAAAAGTTTCTATGTGCATTCACGCCAATCGTTGATCTGGAATCTTAGCCAATACCATAGAGCATGACCCCACTGTGCTGTATAGGATGCTCCAATGAATTAGGAACCGCCACGTCACTGAATCTGACAGATGGACATATAATTTCTTCATTCATTTTGACAACCCTGCCACTTCACAATTTCCTTTGGCCAATAACGAAACACCATGTGTGCTTAGCTGGCAGTGGACCCATCTATAGAGAAAGGTAACGTCACACAATAAAATCAATGGTCGTCACAAAAGCGCAAGCCTATGACAAAACCCTTGCACTTTAACGACAACTGTCAGATGTAGTTGTTGTCAGAGCCGGGCCCAACAAAATATTTAAGCTAGAACATAGGAAAAATTAAATGTTGAGACTTAGGCTTTTAAGGAAAAATTTAGACGTAGAGGACTTCAGAAAATTAAAAGGTCATCGGGGTATAAAAACTTAGGAAAAATTAAAGCGGGGGCCGACCAAAAATATAAAGCACATGCACTATAGGACCTTTAAGTGACCCGGAAAAGGTAACATCAAATTAGAATAGGGCCAGGGTTTTTTTGGTGATCTTTTCCCCAAAGGTCAGCTTGGCATCAGGATTGACAAGGAAAAGGGCCAACTGACAAGGATCAAAGAGAGATCCTTCTACACTTTGAGCTCCACATCACTCAAGCGGGTATTGCCTTGTCTGCACATTCTAGACACCTCATGACAAACCAAAGGCCTGCAGACAGATTAATGTGGAATGGTTCTCAAACTCCTAGGTATCATGTACCTCAATGAAGCTAATATCTCATGCAATAGCCCTATTTGCATGGAGTGAGTATGAAAACTAGAAACCTATCCTAACAACATAAAGGGAAAGGGTGGGACTGAAATGAAATGATTTTAAATGGAGAATGAAGGGACCCCTAAGATACCCTAAGTCTCTGATAGACCAGTGCCTTGTCCAATGGGCCACAGAGTCAAATACCCTACTGCAAGAGATAGCTATGAAACAAGAACACAACACACTCACCCTGACCAGATCATACATTACCAAACCACTTGTGCACCCAAATATGCTATCACCTATCTAAAGAAAGACCTAGGAATAGGTAATACATTCACCAGCATCCACTGGAAGACAAGCATGATGCATCTTTGATACCTCAGCTCATACATATCTAAACACCAACCCTGAACCAATTATCTCTGCGAAGACAACTCCACTTGTAAACACTTAGGCAATACAAGCAGAAAAACCAAACACCCTTGATGTATGATTAATGCATTCAAAATTCAAATGGAGACAATCTGATACAAGAACAAGTATGCTGTAATCTCATACATAAGACAAATTTGTTACAACATGCATTCTATTCTCAGAACCAACAATGGAGAGAAGAACACCCTATATGTAAAGAGAAGGAGAAAATCAATAGAACAAAACCTTCATGGAACTGACAAAATTTAGAACCTTTTCTAAGTCAAAAACTTGACTACATATACCCCTGGTTACCTTGGAATCCCCAACAAGTTAGGATGCAACAAGCTACGGGTAACCATGGTAAGGGTTAGGGTTTCAACAAAATTTTGAAAACACTGCTAGAGGGAAAACCAACACCAATCTATCAGCAACAAGAAAGATCTTCGCACTTGAGAAGAATCTCTGAGAAGGACAGGAAGATCACAAATTTACCATGCAAATCATACTGATCAGACCATCAAAACACCTCGAACCAATCAAAAACTGTCGTCCTCCACACGGCACAAAACCCTACAAATGCACAAAGCACTCTGGACCACACTGGAATGGTGGAGAAATTCAAATTCACCAACTCAGGCCCTCTCTGCCATCAATTCCAGTCCTTCTTATCGCAGGAAACATCTCTAATATTTGAATTTGAAAACCAACAGTTACCCCTTGGTGCCAGCACCAAAATGATGACCATGATTTGATCGGATATCAACAATTAAGTCTCGGCTGTTAGATCTCACCACATTCCCAGGCTTTAGATCCTCTTAACTCATCAAGCACCTCGGGTCAACATTCCGCAAACTGGCGACAAAGAAAAAGCCCAGTCGTGAAATGAAAAGCCTAACCGCAGTTAGACTCCATGAACACACGACCGTATGCGCTAAAAAAAAAGCCCACATTGAATCATCTGGTGAACTGGTGACTAAAGGCTTTCACCAGTTCACGGAAAGAAAAATGCTGCTACCAAATCATCCCGCGAACCCGCGACAAGAAGCAAGTTTTTCGAGTCGCTAAACTTTATTCACTCTGCCAAACCACGGACCCACCTTTAACTCTGTAACCGTGATGAATGACGCCACCTGTCATCACGCCCCAGACCTAGGCCCACCAAATGCCACACGTCATGCCATTATTCACAAAATACTGCTAGGTCACTAACACCAGACCCACGCTCAACAAGCCCTTGAAAATGAACGGCTGGCATAAGATCTCATGGCTCTGACAAATCCCATGAGAACTTACGCCGGCCGTAGTATCCATCCTCACCACAGACCTCACTGACAACGGCCCCACATCTAACTCCGTAACTGCGATGCCACCTCAGCACCCGCCAGCCAATGAATAAAATCTGATGGATGGCGCATGATCTGAAAGGCTCAGAATATTCCTTGAGATCATACGCTGACCGTAGATCTGCAATCTCTGACACTAGGCAATGAAAAGAACTGGGACCCCCCAAACCAACCGTCGAGCATTAAGCAAGTACGCGACTAACTGCCAACCAAGTCACTAGAGGTTAGCAGATAACCGCCAACCTTTCAAAGATCACGCGACAACAGTCACCAAGTCACTCGATGTCAGCCGCTTAACCGCCAGAAATGGAAGATCAACCGATAACTGCTAGTCGCCAAGTCACTGAATGAAGAATAAACCATTAGATAGCCAAACCAAGCAAAGAGCCAGGACCACATGAATAGGTGGCAAGTGGTCACATGATCGCATATCAGAGAAGTATGACATGCAGCCATGCGACGGCCAACCAGGAGGAGCCACCTATCATGCCCACATAGAAAAATCCAACGACCGTCGCAAAAGTGCAAAGGCTAAACATTGTGCAACTTTTCCATGCGAACATATGACAACCGTCGATCCTCCCCAAACTTTAACCATGTTGAAACATGAAGAACAAAGACCACCATATAACCGTCAGGCATCTAGCGACAATGCGACAAACCATCTGCCGGGTTGCTGGATGCTAGCCACAAACTGCCAGGGGTAAAGAGATTGTGTGACAACACAGTCGCCAGGTCGTGGGATAGAAGATGTAACCGCTAGAAAACCTGGACAATCAGTGACATAGAGCCTGCAAGGACTGGGCCCCACCAAACATCGCACCTGTGCAGTTAGACAAAACACTAGCAAATAGGGAACTAGTGCGAGGTCGAAAACACACAATGTTTTCGACACAGAGGGAGACCGAAAATACACAGAGTTTTTAACGCCACAGGAAAAGCACACAAAACAGGAAGCATAGGGTCAAAAACAACACAGGTTATCGGTAAAGGTAAAAAACACAGAGTGAAAACATGATGAACTTTTGAAAACACTGTGGGTTTTTGACACTTAGGCAGATTTTTAAAATATTTCCAACAGGCTTAGAAATTGAATCTCTTTTCGGGTTTTGCAAATTTAGAGATGCAGTTTGGACCAGGGCAGGGTGACAACATGAAGAACACAGGGCAGGACACATTGAAGAACACTAGCAAGGAAAATAGGCCATTTTCAAAAGGTTTTGCAATGATAGGAAAATGGACTAACAGGTTTTACAAAGGGTAACGACTAGTTTTTGAATATTTTCCTTAGGATTTTAGCCAGAGACATGAAAAATATTGTAGAGACCAGGGGGAAAATGCTACGGCCATGAAATTTTTTGCACGTGCTAACAGGATTGAAAGAGGAAGGTTAGATTTTGTATTGGGGTTGTTAGGGTTTCTATTTGTTTATAATAATGTCTAATTCATAAAAGAGACCAGATCCTACAAAGGATGAACCTTCTCCTAAGAGAAAAACAAGGTGGTATTTGTATAATGAAATAATTGCACTAGTCCCTAATTTTATAGGGAGGTAAAAAACTATAGTAAATTACACAAATTTTATTGACAAAAAAAAAGAGATGTTGTTTTTCAACCCACATGAAGGATGGGGGTCACAATATTTTTAGGTTAAATCAGAAAACACCCAACTATAGTTGAATTCGTGGAAGTTGGGATTGGAAAAATTGATTGTCCCTAATATTTTTTTCAATGTAGATTTGATTAAGGCTCTAGCCATTTGTTATGATGAGCACAATAGGTTCATTGGGACAAATGTAGGATTCCTGGTGTAGATAAATAAAGAAATAATTTGTGAAGTTTTTGACATGAAGGATTGTGTCAATTTTTAAATGAAAATCAACCTACAAAGGTTAAAGGATGAATATTAGAATGTGGAAGGGATGTATAGAAGAATATTTTTTCCTATGCACATGCCTAGGGTTGATGGGAATGTTATGAAATTTCACGCTTTAAGTTTCCCCCATACAAAGTTAATTTATTCTTTAAGTATTTTCAGATGACCTATTATTCGATAAGCTAGGTGACAGGCTATAGTGGTGATGAAATGATTCTATAATAAATGACTATCCTAGTTTGTGATAATAAAGATCCCAAAAACAATAGATTCTTTGGTTATACCTAGTTTGTTGAAGATAATATCCACAAGGAATTGTGGGAGATTAAGGTGAATAAGTCTATAGGGAGTTTCAAATGGTATTCACTATTATTTCATATGTTGTTTTGGAAAGGGCATAAGAACAATTTATGGAGTCTCAAAATCCATATTTAGTCAACGAAGAAGTTTGGAAATCCTAAACCAGTCCAATTATGGACCAATATTTGGGATAGGGAATATCAGTATGCTCAATATTTACAATTTGAATAATTCTTTGTCAAAAGAATGTATGAAATTCTATGTCATAATCTATCAAGATTAACTCCCATTATTACAAATGTTTTGAGAGCTCAAGGACTGGATATGGATATTAAGGTCACAATTGATCCCAATTGGGTTGATTGGTGTCTTGTAGAAAAGTAAACATACATTAGAGGCTATGTCTTTGAAGGAAAACCTTGAGTTTTACTTTTCTTTGTACTAGATAGATTAGCTATTTTTAAGATTATTTGGAAAATGTTTGAAGCCACATAATTTTTTAGGAGAAATTGTAAGGCTTCTTTTATCCCTACTTATCTATGCTTGGAGAATTTAAGATCAATTAGTGGGGGGTTTATCAGGTTGTAGTCATTTTTTACAAACTTTTAGATTTCTAGTGGGATTAGAATAAATAACATTTGATCCTAAGTGGTATTTTAAATGTGCCAAATAATATACAGGCATGGGATCTTATCAGCACACCTTTTTTTAGAAAGAAGACTTGTGGAGAAATTGTTATTATTTTGAGGAGGGGAGGAGAAGAGTGCTAGCATATAATATGATAGAAGAAGTAGAAAGGAAAGGAGAAAAGAAAAACCTTGATTATGCAGCCTGGCATTTCCAAATGAATCTAATAAGGTCAAGAGGATATAAGTTTTTATTCAAATTGAGGATTATTCTACACAAGTTTCACTTGGCTGCCCCACCCAACCTTCCTTCTTCAATAAGTTCCCTTAGTGCACCACTTCAATTTATTCCCATTGAGAAACATTCATAAGAACCATCAACTTCCATTGATATTTCCCAAGATATTGGTAGTACTACAGATCAACAAGAATATGTGGAAGAAATATCTCAAAATGCTCAAGTTGAGACCTGCCAACTAGTGACGAGGTATAATGATGATATTTTGGAAATTTTTTAGTATCTTAATGAGAATGTAAGGAAAGAAGTTGAGGAGTTTATTGGTGATGATAAATTTATTAAATCTTCTGAATTCAAGGTGTAGATTTATAAAATGAAATAGAAAGAGTTAATGAGGAAGATTGACATAACTAATAAGGATAAAAGGGTTGAGGCCATGAGGTGTTTTTTGGCAAGAGGTTATAAATGAGATGTAGAAAGCGACCCTAGAAAAGGGTAGGAAAATCTTGAGTGGTGTTTATCCCTTATTGTTTCCAAGTATGGATAGATCCAAGTATATTGTATTTGATAATTTACAGAAACATCAAGATATTAATTTGAGAATTAGTGATCAAAAAATGGACAAGTTGTGTTATAGGTCTTAGTTTAACCCAAATGATAACACACTAACATTATAGTTCTTTTATCAACCAAATAGGAGGCCAATTATAATAGAGAACCCATAGGAAATCCTTCCTTAATTTATGATGTACCAATTAAAGGACATCACTTTAGAGCAAGTAGAAAATTTAACATTACACAATGGAATATTAAATAAAGAAAATGTTGAAGAGAAATCCTACTTAGTAAAGGGTTTAAATGAGAAAACTAGTGAATTGAAAAGGAAAGTGGATACACCTCTTGGAGAGGGATTATTATTCGATGCTGATATTTTAAAATTGAAAGTCCATATTTCTTTGGAATTTAAGACGAGGGTTGAGGCAGAGAAATAACTCTTGATTGCCTAGGAAGAAAATCTAGCCATGAAGAAGGAATTGAAATGGTCAAAATGAAAAATGGTCAGTGAATTAATTGAGTCTAAATAAAAATAAATGATACCTTAATCATGTATGTTTTGGGATAAATACCAAGATGTGGTAAAAAAGAAAAAGAAATAAATCAAGACAAAAATTGATTTGAAACTCCTAATGAACACTTTGATTAGAAAGAGAGCAATGCTACAAATTTTAATAAAGCATATCTAGGATAGAAATCGATGGAATTATTTTCTGGAAGAGCCAAACAATATTATGGAAATAGTTAATAATCTATTGGATAATCATTTTGTTTATCATAAGAGGTGCTGCAAGACATTTAGAAAACTCAAACAATTGCATGGCACATGAGTTCCCTGATTCTGTAAGGAAAAAGGGGAAGAAAAGATAGAGGATGAATGGAAATCATAATTGCCACAATATCTTTTGAACCTTATTTTTTATTAGACCATTCCTGATGCATATGATCTAGTAAAGGATTTTTACATTCATCTTAATGGATTTTGTCACTGGGAATTTGAAATAAAGATAATTAACAGGGTGAATACAAAATTAGTAGAGTATGATGAACACATCAAGTAGTGCATTGAGTTTATGCCAAAGGAAAAGTGTCACATGGAGGGAGGAGAAAAAAGGAAAATTTGAGTGGTTCTGTGTTTCTTTATTTGTAGTTTTTGAGATTTTTCATGAAGATGAAATCAAATATTTCTTTTGTTGTAATTATTAAGAGATAACTATTTAGGTAGTCTATAGTTTACATGTATTTAATTAATGAAAATATCAACATAATTTTTTCCTATTTCATTCTATGTGTATTGTATGATGAGGTCTATTAACATTGTTACTGTATGCTTATCATAATTATGTGATTTGTAGATTTTGCTCTTTTCTAGGAAAGGATAAAATTCAAATCATCTTCTAAATTGTGTTTGAGCACATATTTAGTTAGTCTCTTGTTTATATGTATTAAATATTTAATTAATGAAAATTAACAAAGTGCACATGTATCCTCTTTGCACATACTACAATTTTATTCTCTTTGTGCCTTTTTATAGAAATATTCTACACTTATATATCATTTTTTTTAATATAAAACTACTAATAACATTCTACTAATAGTCATCCTTGACATTAATACTAAATTATAATCATGATGGGCCATTTCCAAATGAAAATTTGAATTAAGTACATATTAAGGCAACATCACATGAAATCTCAAGATAATAAAATTTTGATATTAGGATCATATCACATCAAAGGACCAGGAATTTTTATTTAATATTAACCGGTGATAAAAAATAAAATAAAAATGTAGCATTTTAAAGCTCTCTATAGAGGATTTTTAATTTTTTATTCATATATTTTCCATGTTTAGGTAGAGTACTAAAATTCTTATATAACCCTTTCTACATTTCATATTTATTTCTAAATTTTCTTTGAGCTTGGATTGATAGAGTGTATAATCAAAAGATGGATACTCCTATCAAGTTGACAAGTACAACCGAGGAGGATCAGAAGACCTTTCTAGGAACTATCACAGATGACAATCTAGAATTAGTTTTTAGGCAGGGCCAGTTTGGAATGTTTACAAAGTAGGACATGAGGATGGTGTTGGGCGACGAGTTTCTTGTATTTGTCGACACATACCATTTGAATATAGACATTACATCTTGGTTTTTGGCCTCTCTTGTGAACCTCACAGGAGATAAGATGGAGATGCTCCTACTGCTAACATAAATTTTGAAAGAAGAATTCATGGGGCATCATCCAGCCAGGCCAAAATGTGGTTTGACAACCATTTATAATGAACCCGAATAATGAAAAAATGACGTGATAGAGGAAATGGGTGACCATTGGGAGGGATTTCCTCCCTAAATTGATTCTCCTAGATGAACCGCTAGACTATAGATGGTTGCAAGAATTTGCATATGTTGTCATCTCTGATGCATTCAACATAGAATCAAGGGAAGACGAGAAATAGAAAGCTATTTTTATGAAATGAAGGGGTTAATGTTTTTCTATTTTGAATTCAAACATCGAAGTGTAATCAAAATTATATGGGAATTCATTACTCTATACGTCTAAGATCTTACAAATACATACTTTTCAATGTACATGGTAAATAGTCATAGAAATTTCAAATAGTAATGAAAATATTTCAAATTTTGAATAAACTGCTTTTTCGCACTGAGTATATCTCAATATTCAAAACATAAGAAGCGAATACATAATTGAAATTATAATAATACTCTGATATCATAACCTGCAAATACATAAAATCTATTATGTTATATTAATATATTCCAGGATCCTTACAACATCTATTTCATGCATTATTCCCAAATTCTAATAGTATACAAAGGACTATTTTGAAAACCTTTTTTTGAAAATACCCGAGGCTAAATTATAGTCTATAAGAGATGAGTCATCTAACAGACTACTGGTCTACCAGTAACCCAAAAAATCAAAATTTAGACCAGATATAGAGAGTGACTTAGTGCCTCATTATTCAAGCGGTGTAGGCCTACTGATGCCTTCACCTTGGTGTATTCATAATCTCTCGTTCTGGATGGACCACCCTGGCCTTGACTTCATTAGAAAGGATAATGACCAGACAATCCTCTTTGTAGTTGGCATAGGATTCCCCTCTTTTGACGTCCCTTATGTCTCACTGGTCTTCAAAAATCCACTCCTCTCCTTTCCCTAGCTCTAGTTGACCAAAAATCTCCTCAACATCATGTTCATCGAATTTAGATTCATCAAAAAACCTTTCATCAGTTATATAGTAAAAATGTTAATCATCCAATTCAAGTTCCTTGAATTTAGCTATACAGAGGAGAAAAATGATGTGCATGCTTATGCTACCATGTCGACCCTATAGAAACTCCAATTGTTCAGTATACATGATTGGGTATTTTACTACCCGAGGTTCCTGACCATAGTACATTTATTGTAGGGGAATAATGAGTGCTCCAGGTGCCCCATATTGGAAAGCCAAATATCAATGTCCTTCAGATACTTATGTTGAAACAACATCAGGATGAGCTTGTTAGCCCATTCGTTGGAAATCCCCGTGTATAAGAGCACGACCAGGAAAAAAGACGAGATGTCTGAGCCAACCCTATGGCTATTATGGGTCAATAAAGACTCGAGAACTAGCACTTTCTTCACCACATGCATAATGTATGCGTGGTCATTCTGCAATACACCACTTAAGAACCTATCACTTACTTCTCCCCAAAATGATCCATGTGGTTTCATTTAATTAACATTGACAGGTCTGTCAATTTCTCCCAACTAACAACTCACTAGTGATACTAAGCGTTTCCAACCCTCTTAGTTTTGAAGTAGAGAGTTAGACCGGATCCATCTAAACCTTAATGTCCATAATATAGCCAAATAATCAATTTGATAGCTCCAACACAGTGGGGGGTCCGAGTGAGTGCCTTAATTAATTTGCATTATGACCCAATGAAAATACTTCGTACACTACAGATAAAAAATTTAGGAATACATTTTATTTCTGCATAAAATTTATTTCAAAATTTGGCCTCAGATTTTGAAAGATGATTTTTTTTTGCAAACTTTATTTAGAAAAATCTCTTCTTTTTTTACAAGGCATAATTATCTTCAAAGATATACAATGAATTAAAATAGGGTATGCCTTTAAGCTAAAGAAAAGAAGGAAAACTATCATGTATCCATACCTATGAAAGAAGACGCAAAATTGAGGAATTTAGGGAGGTTAAAAATAGAATAAAGTCCCAATTATTTACACTTTTACTCTAATATTCAAAATTAAGAAATTGGGGAGATTCATTTGTAAATGTATGAATGCCCATAATATAAAGTCATTAGACACTAGTATTTCATAATCCTTCAAAAAACCCATATAATCTCAACAATAAAAAGTTAATATAAAAGATGAAAATCATGAACAAAATTAACAACACAAAGTGTTAGAAATTCCTTACATTTAGATAAAATAGAGAACTCAAAGTCTCTATTTTTCCATGCAGATCTAAATTATTATTCAAGTTATCCCCCTATCCTTTTTATTTATGTAAAATGTATTATTTATATTATAACTGTGAATTAAAATATTGGGGCTCTATCCACCTGGATCATACCCAGTATTTCCTACAGGACATCAATAAGTTCATCTGGTATTGCTTCATCTTCCCTACCTCTAAGTATGTCATGAAATTTTTCTCTACTTCTTTCTCCTTCTAGCTCAAAAATATCACTCTCATAACTACCATCACTTGTCTCGATTTCCCAAGCGGTTGTGAAGAGGCTGGAAATGATATCAAATTTGTCAATTTCTTCTTTTGTTAAGCTTGGTTGAAAGACTAGCTAAGGATTTCCATTCCAAAAAAAAAAATTCATAGGGAGTCCTAGTTTGGAAAGTAAAACCAGAGGTTAGTGACAACGTGCACAAAATATCTTCAACAACAAGGCAATGATAGTAATTTGACAATCCTTAATTATGGTTTATTTTCTAGATCGATATCTATGCAATACCCTAGGAAATAAACTTGGTAACACTAGGAATTAAATGCCTTGTACCATCTTTGTTTCAAGATAATATAACACTTATGCCAAATTTGGTCATTGTTTAAGATAAATGTCATATCTGGGCATTAAATTATCTCCTCCCTTTTCTCTTTTTTCTTTCAAAACTCACCCTTCCTTGATAAGACCATTTCTCATTAATTTGGAATTAGATATATTTAATTAACAAAAATTAACAAATGTGCACAAAAATAACAACCTTATTGTAAAAGAATAATGAAGAGTACCAGTAACAATGAATTATATAAATTTTGATAAACAACAACCATTAAT
The DNA here is from genome assembly GCA_027943335.1 of Chamaecyparis obtusa. Classification (NCBI taxonomy): domain Eukaryota; kingdom Viridiplantae; phylum Streptophyta; class Pinopsida; order Cupressales; family Cupressaceae; genus Chamaecyparis; species Chamaecyparis obtusa. The sequence continues at coordinate 228,805 of BSBK01005092.1, forward strand.
TAATTAATTTATGTTAATAATGAATTACAATATTACACCTAGATCACCCTTTGTAATATTTTCTTGAGGGGTAGCTTGGGTGTTAACAAGAGAGATAGGAATTATTTGCAAGCTCTAGAAATATCCTCCCCTTGCACTTCTAATTCTTTTTAATTTTGTCTCTTCTAAGAGTAATTTGTATGTCCTTTAGTCTAGAGATACACATCTACAGATAGCAGAATTTATAGTAGAATCTTAAATACAATGTGGCATTACCTTTCTTAACCTAATAGATCACTTACAAGAAGTGAGAACATAGAAATGAAAACACTAAACTGAATAGTTAAAAATATCCATCCTTGATAAGATGAGATGACTCACGAGATGTCCAAAATTTTTATCTAGAGGTCGATATAGCTCCAGGATGGAAATGCTCTATTTTCTATTTTTCTTCCAAAGGTGTGTGATGGAGAAAGGTCATGAGGATAACTAGGCATGTGCTGCTAAATTATCAATGTTACAATATCCTATGCATAATGTAAGAATCAATGGCTTTGTCCCCCACCATAATATTGTGCGAGGATTCTTTGGAACTCCCATTCTTTCACCACTCTAGTTGGTAGAGTATAATGACACCCATGTAACTCTTTCATATTCAATCTATTCTAGAAATAGGAATATTTATAGAAATCTAAATAATTTATTGGCATCAATCTTATAAACCTAAGAGCATGTACTTCGGACTTCCTATGTACATGCTATTTGAACCATATTTTCAGCTTATTGTTATCATCCTTGGAGTACATTATTAAAAGTGATGCATAGATTGTCACTAGACTTTTTGTTATTTCTAAGGTTGTAAACTAAACTTTCCTCTTTCTCCTACCCTCGTTCTTTGTATATATCTTGCAACAAGACCTACAACTACACTCTTTTACAAACAACTATCACAATCACACACTTATCTAACTAAGGGAAACACTTGAATGCAGGTGTATAGCCCTCTACGATGTATTTATCATTTCCTCCCTCATAAAATGATTTTCTTTTTCCAATTTTCAAACAATGGCAGCAACTTTTCATTTAATTTTGGTAATCCTCCACCTAGTGTACCCTACGAAAATCTCTCAAAGTTGGTGAATCTTAGTTTTAGAAAACATGTTAGATACTCAAAAGATTTCGATGGAAAACTACATCACTCCATAGCCTCAACTGATAAGAAACCCTCTACAAACTTAATGGAAGGTGTCACTTTTATCTTGGATTCCTAAAAATTTATTTCTGAACTCCGTAAACCAGATTAATATAAACTCCATTGCTAGGCACCTTGTTCACACAATGGTAAAATTAGCAACTTACCAATGTCTAAGGAAACCTTCTAATTTAGCAAGAAGGTTTGCAAATATATGATGATCGCAATAATAAATTTTGTTATAGTTATTTTTTATACCCTTAGGCTCCTAGCCACTAGTGATGTCCCCTTCTCATGCAACTTAACCATCGAATTTTTCATGTGCATGAAGTTTCTTTTGAGTTCCGGGGAAAATGTATGATGATACCCATTTTCTTCTCAATGTCATAGGTATTGCGACACATGTTAGTGTTATTTTTTTATTTCCTAATGCATTAATAAAAAATGTTGTTATACTTATATTTTATACCCTTAGGCTCCTAGATGCTAGCAATGTCCCCTTCGCATGTAACTTAGCCCTTAAATTTTGCATGTATGTGAAGTCACTTTTAAGTTCTAGGAAAATGTCCGACAATACCAATTTCTTTCTTAGAGTTACCAGAATTGAGACACATGTTACCTTTTTATGATAAGATGGCCACTTGGTGAATGTTGAATGATGTTATAACATAGGATGGTTACTCCCTAGCATCTTGGGATGTCTCTTTTGCTCAAACACACTGCCATGTCCGATGTGGAGCTTCCATCATGCATGGAAAAAAATGTCAATCCAAACAGAGTCTTTAGAGGAAAGTAATAAAATTAATAAATATGAAAACTTTTACAAACTTCTTCTTAAAAATACACACATGTTTGTGTCCTTATTTGTATACTTAAATTTTAATTATATACTTAAAGTTAATTAACTATAATGATTGAATAGACTATAATCAATTCATTGACAAATGGTTTTCGGATGATAGAAGATCAATGATACAAGCTCTATTTTGGGCCCAAGTTCTGAAGCATAAAAAACTATTCAGAAAGTTTATCAAAATTTGACACATGTGACTAGTAAGTCATTAGATGGAAGGAATTTAAAATTTTAAAAACATTGAGACTACATCAATGACTTTATGAGTTTTACCATTTTTATATTACATTTTTGAAATTAACGGAGTTTTTCTTTGGATGAACTAGCTAACCAAGGAGATAAAAAAATGAGATTGAGAGATGGTACAGAGTCTAACTGTACCAAATTTTGACCTATTTATTTGTTACTATAGAGCATCTCTGTACTTTTATTATAAAACATAGGGGTTACGATTTATATTTTTGATCTTGTGTAGCACCATCTTTTAACCATTATCAATGATGGGGAAGAAAAAAGAACAATGAAATAAAATGAAAAAAATTACCGAACTAGTTAAAACCTCAGGTTTCACTAATGAATACCATGATATTTATGATCCTTTGGTCCATGGTAACCAAATATTACAAATTATATTTGCATTGTAGAATAAATCCAAAACTATTGGGTCAAATTGTATTGTTTATAACAAAATCACCTAGGAGCACAAACAAATAAAATTACATCATGGGATGTTCAATTGGGACACATGATGTTACCTCAAGTTTTCTCTTTCCCATAGATTCTCATTGCGTGTTCTGAAAATTATAATGAAATTAGACAAGAAATTGTTAATAAGATTACCCAAAAGGAAATTTTATCCATGACCGATAAATAATTTAAGAGTTTGTTAGACTTAGGGCTTAGAGGAGAAAAATACAACATCCACATTGACCTAGAAACAATTAAAGAGGAATATGAAAGAGTGACCAATGAAGACAAGAAAGATATATTTATCATAGGTATAACAATAGATATTTCCAAATTGGATCACAACCATAAGCCTCCTTATAATGTTGATAATTTTGTGCAATGGGTTAAGGAACCTATTTCCTTGCTAACAGTTTACCTCGGATTGGAAAGTGATAGGAATGTGGGTTCAAGAATTCTCCAAATAATATTTAATAGCTATTGTATTCCTAAACTAGTTAGATATAATTTTGTTCAACATGTTGTTCAATCCATGCACAATAAATTTGTAATTATTAAAAAAGGTAGCCCTAAGACATTTAGGTTCACAACCTACTTGTGTCATCTCCTTCTAGAAAAATATCATGAAACATTTCAGATAAACAAGCTTGATATTTAGGTGTATAAGAATGACACAGATAGAACAGTGACTCCAATATATGAATAGGCATTTAAGATAAGGATGTGTGATAGAAGATAAAACTACACCAATTTTATAGACTTCTTTTTTGCACTAATATATCATAAAATTACAAATACTCCAATGCATAAATTGCCTACATGTCTTGTAGAGATAGTATTCAACTTGGATCTCAAATATAATTTGCATACTGGTTCCTCACGGAAGAATATATTGTGTTAAGGTTTTATGGAGTAGGAGTACAATGCCACAAATTTCTAATACATGCACCGGGAGAGAGGTGTTATTTTCATTGGAATATGAATGGAAGATGGAGAGTGCAGATAAAGTATTCTTTGGCCAGAAAAAGAAGACCATATTTTTCCTATTACCTTTATGATGCGGGCGATATACATTTGATAAAAAAGCATTCAGTGTGGCACATAAATATTTTCTATGATCAAGTAGCATTAATAAAGTAGAGTGCATGAATAAAGTGATCAGATAATAATGAGCTACAATACATGAATATCAAGAAAGAAACATCAATGTATTGTTACTAAAATACATAGTCCATATAAGATATATTCCCAGCCAAAAAATAGGACATTCATTTTTGTGTTGCATTTTTCGAGCAGATGCGAAGGAATCTAAAAAATTTGAGACATGGGTTTTGTCCAGAATAGGCCCAATCAAGTTTCCTCACAATAGAATACTCATAAAATGAAGCAGTGAAAAGATAATAATGGTTTTCTAAAGGTAGAGTTTTGTAATTTCTTATTCGACTGAAATTACGTGTACACCATTACTTTCTTAGACAACTGAGCACCATCTTGTTATCAAATTTGTTATAACAAATATGAAGAACTACAATTATTCATATGTAATAAGACATATCAAAGCCTCTAAGATCAATGAATTAATGTGTTATAAGAGAGGAACATTGTGCAACTATATCACAATAAAATGAAATCAGTACTATGAGAGATCAATGCAATAAATATCATAACAAATAGATATAGAAAAGAAAGTTCTAGTTCAAAGGAGAGATTATAGCTACAGTTTAAGAAAGAAAACAAAATAACAATGATATTCATGAGTACACGGAGCAAACAATAATGCAATGTATCAACATCAAAGAGAAGTGTATAAGATCAAGCCAAAATAAGCTATAATAACATATGTACAATCACAAAGAGCTAAAAAAATATTTTGCACAATGTTTTTTGTTTAAAAGTTTCAAGAAAACATGGAAAATAAATTCCTTATATAATCAAGGTATTCATAATGAACTTCAGAAAAGCTATGATTTTGGGGAATAAAGCTACAATCATTTAAAGAGAAATCCTAAAACAAGCTATGTTAAGTAATTATCAAAATTGTAAGAAGTTTGAACAAAAGGATAACTTTCATGGTAATACAAAGCATCAAGTGACAACATGGAAGGTCATCTATAGGTTGCCAAGTTATTAAATCATGATAGGATCACAGTGGCAGTGACATTAATCTCGAGTTTCAAGGTACAACCAAAATGTTAACAAATCTATTTCAATCGATCACAAGTTTGAAAGTTAAAAGTTTTCTGAAGGCATATCGCTTAAGGATCCATACTTGAGAAACAATTTAAGAAGAAGATTTTCAAATCAAATAAATAATCTATCAGCTAAAAAGGCTGATAAAAAAGGTCAAGAGGATAGCTAAAGACATAGAAGATACATACATTTGATAGAAAACAAAAGAAAAACCTTCATATATATTGAAGAAAAATATGTCACAATCAGATCAAGAATGAAAAAGAACATTCAAATATGCACAAGCACCTTCATAGAAGTCGCCTTTTAGCATAGACCATAAACAAAGATGTAATAACAAAAACCTTTTCATTCATAGATATAATGGAAGGTATGCATCATGTCTCATGGTTGTTATCATTAAGTACAAAATCTCATCAAGATAATAGTTTTGATATTAGTGATCTGAGCACAGTAAAACGTGTAGAAATATTTATGTCTCTACGGATATTGTAGTATGCCTTCGAAATATAAGAAAAAATATCAAATAACACAGAATAATATCGAGAGGGTTACAGATTGAGAATAATTTTGTATTTTTTACAAAAGCCTCTCTTCATTTTTCAAATATTTTTTAAAAATAGAGTGTGTAGAATTTTCCAGCAAGATCAAAGCTAAAAACCCAGAACGAATAACGAGCAACAAAGAACGGTCATTGTAATATAGATGTGTAATGTACAACAAAAAGTTGAAGTGGATCGTATGTTTAAAATTCTGTAAATACTGTTTGAAGCATCTCAAATAGACAAGAAGCCAGAACAAATCCATGACAATGAAGAACTAGTACTGAGATTTTTAACCCATGAAATATTTACAGATATATTTTAAACAGAAAAATCTACAAGGGGAAAGTCACATGCAGGTCATCAGAAATAAAACCCTCTTCGTAGTGTTTGATTCGTGGTATGTAACTGAGAGAGTTTCAAAGTGTTTATCTCTACAAATATAATGGAAAAGAGTTAAATATTTTCAGTCTTTCTTTTCCAAAAATACAAGCTGGTAGACAATCAAAAAATGCAAAATGGCCACATATGTTGAAGAAATGTCGGTATTTTTAAAGAAATTAGTGGTTGTTGAGGGTATTAAAAGAGTAAAATGCATAGCATATACAAAAAATGGAAACCCCAATATGCAAAGAAACACAAAGATAAGAAGCATGTCGAAGATTTAAGCTTGAATACCCAGATCCATAATTTGGAAATGAAGTTCTTTTTACATTTTTCTCCGATAATGGAAAGCAATAATAAAAAAATCACAGAACCTTAATCATAGAAGTGATAGAAGTGTGAAGTGTGAGCATGGGTACCTGACAAAAGAGAGCTTGCAGTCAAATAAAACTCCAAGTATTTGAAGTAAAAAATTATTCAAACCCCTAGCATGGCCAGACAAAAAGAAGCGTCTAGGAGTTTCTTGAAAATGAAAGATATGGAATGAAGTAAGTTTGGGTTAGGAACGCAATATTCTTATGTGTCAGGATTTTATGATTTATAAAATTGAGTTAAAAGAGTCTACAAGGATATTTTATATTGCATGTTTTGAAAGAGATTTAATTTATCATCTCTACAAATTAATGTTGAAGTATGTTGTGTTTGTAGATGTGGGTTCTAGCCTGGCATTTTAATCTTCCCTGTCTACTGCGCTCATACCTCACCTTCCGGCCATACCATTTTGTCTTGTCGCATGATCGCAAGGCTTCTCTCTCCTCCCTTGTGATCATGCGACCACACACCCTTTCCGCCTCTCTGCTTTACCTTCCCCTGCTCGGCATTTATTTTTGTCTTTATGCGACTGCCTTCTCTACCATGTCGTCCTTCCCCACCTATCGTTGGCATTCTTTCACTGCCTTGTCCCATGATCGCAAGGCTAGCTTTTAGCTCTTGCGATCATGCGACTTCCTCATATTTTTTGCCCACCACTTTATGCGATTGACTTTTGCTTGCCCGATTTTATTTTTATGTGCGCTCCTACGATATCTTCTTTTTGTGTGGGGCCCTCTCCCTTTACCTTTTCGCATGATCACATAACTCTCATTTGGTTTATGCGATCATGCGACCTGTACTTCCTGTGACATCCTTAATCTTTTGCCTTCGTTTCCATGCGCACGGGTCCCCTCGGATATGCTCTTGTCACATGATTGCATGAGCATTATTTTATTCATGAGATCATGCGACCACTCTCATGCGACAACCATTTTTGCCTTCGCCAACCACCATATTAATTGCCATGTATTTTATATAGTTTTTTCACTGACTCTTTGCATCGTTCGGTTATTCTCTAGGTTTATCTAGATGCTTCTAGGGAGAATATTTTGAAAATAAAAAAATGAATGTTTCTCTTAGTTTTTGTGTGCTGAAAATTCTATCTCTGCAAGCAAGAAATATAGGCGATAGTTTGAGCATATTGGCAGCTCTGTAAAATCTAAAAATATTTGGCATTAATATATATAAAGTTTTAAATCTCTGTATACTCTATTTTTACTCTGTTCTGTTATTGTAATGTGTTAAATCTTCCTCCATCAAATTGGTATCAGAGCAGTAGATTGAAGCACTTGTTATTGAAGGGAAAAGGTCTGCTAGAGATTGAAGCTCAAAAAGATCTGGGTATTGTTTTCTTGGAAGATTTCATTGTGGGCAAAAGAGCAAGTCAGAGAAAAGAAAGAAAAGGGGTTTTATAAAAAGGAGAAAGTGTTACTGGTAAACCATGGCAGGAACCAGTGGGAATATTTCACAGCCCTAGATTCCAATTTTTAATGGCAAAAACTATGACTATTGGAGCATAAAAATGAAGACTCTTTTTCGTTCACAAGATGTTTGGGATTTAGTGGAGAATGGGTTTCCTGAACCACCAGACCAGTAGGCATATCAAGCCCTTTCACAAGCAGATAAGGATTTATTGAAGGAAAATAAGAAGAAGGATGCAAAGGCACTATTTTTCATTCAACAAGCAATGGAAGACTCAATCTTTCCAAAGGTTGCAGCTGCCAAAAGATCAAAACAAGCATGGAACAGTTTGCAGACAACATACCAAGGCACAGGCAAGGTAATAATGGCAAAATTGAAGATAATTAGAAGGGATTTTGAGAATTTACAAATGAAAATTAGTCAAACACTAGTGAACAGGACACAATGTTCATAGCATGCAATGTAGCACAAGAAAGCTCTAAAGAACTATAGTTCTTAGATAGTGGATGCAGTAATCATATGAGTTGTAAGAAGGAAATGTTTTCAACAATAGATGATTCAGTAAAATCAGAAGTTAAATTAGGAAATGATCAAAAAGTTTCAGTCATGGGCAAAGGGTCAATTAACATAAAAACAAAACAAGGCAAAGATAAACAAATTTCAGATGTTTACTATGTTCCCGGATTACAACACAACCTTATAAGCATTGGGCAATTGGTACAAAAGGGTTATAGAGTACACTTTGAGAATGGTGAATGTGTGATCCTAGATAAGAAACCAAGCAATAGGCTGATTGCAAGAGTTGAAATGACTAAGAACACGATGTTCCCACTAAGAATTCAAAGTGGATTAATGATTGAGCCACAAGGTTTGCAAAAGATTGCTGAAACAGCTTTTAAAGCTTCATACAAAAATGAATCTTGGCTATGGCATTTAAGACTTGGGCATTTAAACTTCAAAGGATTACAACTGTTATACAAGAAGAAAATGGTATATGGGTTGCCACAAATAGAGCCACTTAAAACCACATGTGAAAGTTGCATATTGGCAAAACAACATAGGAAGTCATTTCCGGTTGGGGAATCATATAGAGCAATACAACCATTAGAGATAGTACATTCAGACATTTGTGGACCTATGCAAACACCTTCTATAAGTGGAAAACTTTATTTCATAACATTCATTGATGATTTCAGCAGAAAAGCATGGGTTTATTTCTTAAAATACAAATCTGATACATTTGCTAGTTTCAAGGAGTTCAAGGCAAAAGTTGAAAAAGAAAGTGGATATCCTATCAAGACATTGAGAACTGATCAAGGTGGAGAGTATGTCTCAACTGAATTTTAGAATTTTTGCAAAGAAAATGGCATACATAAATAGTTTACAGCAAGGTACACACCTCAACAAAATGGGGTAGCTGAGAGAAAGAATAGAACAATTATGGAAATGGCACGTAGCATGATAAAGCAAAATATTTACCAAATGAATATTGGGCTGAAGCTGTTGCATGCTCAGTCTATATTTTGAATAGGTGTCCAACAAAAGCTATGATAAACAAAACACCAGAAGAAGCTTGGAGTAAGAGAAAACATAACATATCACATTTAAGAGTCTTTGGATGTGTGGCATACTCACTGATACCTCAAGAGTTGAGAAGAAAATTAGATGACAAAGGAGAAAAATGCATATTTGTGGGATATACTGAACACTCAAAGGCATATAAGTTGTACAATCCTATTACTAAGAAGCTGATAATAAGCCGTGATGTTGAATTTGTTGAAGAAGAGGCATGGGATGGCAGCATATACAAAATAAGTTCAAGCACACCTAGTGTCCTACAAGAGAATGAAGAGGATGAAATTTAGGCTGCAAATCCTCCTACACAAGCAAATGCACATAGAACACCATCAAGAGCACCTAGCACTCCAAATCCCACTACAAGAAATAATAACAGCAACGAGTCTCCTAATCCAACACTTGCATCTTTAAGGTCTAGGTCCATAAACACATCAAAGAAGACAAGAAGACTTAGGGAGATTTATGATGAAACTCAAGAAGATGAAAGTGCTGATTTCTATTGTGATTTTGCATTGTTAACACAAGCTGATCCAATCTATTTTGAAGAAGCTATAAAAGAAGACAAATGGATTACAACCATGGATGAAGAGATTCAGTCAATAGAAAAGAATGAAACATGGGATCTAGTTGAGCTTCCTAAAGGCAAGGACGTAATTGGAGTCAAGTGGATTTATAAGACAAAGTATGATGTTGATGGAAAAGTTGCAAAGCACAAGGCAAGATTAGTGGCAAAAGGTTTTACACAAAGGCCCGGTATAGATTTCAATGAAACATTTGCACCCGTAGCAAGAATGGATACAATAAGAATGGTCCTATCTATTGCAGCCCAAAACAAATGGAAATTTTATCAAATGGATGTCAAATCAGCCTTCTTAAATGGAATTTTGGAAGAAGAGGTGTATGTAAGTCAGCCACTGGGTTATGAAATTCTGGGAGAAGAACATAAAGTATGCAGATTGAAAAAGGCATTATATGGTTTGAAACAAGCTCCTAGAGCTTGGTACAGTAGGATACATTCTTATTTTGTAAATAATGGCTTTAGTAAATGCGGGAATGAACCTACCTTGTACATCAAAGTGAATGATGAAGGAGAAATTTTGATAGTCTGTTTATATGTAGATGATTTGATATTCACAAGAGATATGGAAACTAACACATTCAAGGAAGCCATGAAAAAGGAATTTGATGTGACTGATTTGGGCCTCATGAGATACTTTCTTGGCATGGAGGTAAGTCAAAATGATCAAAGAATTTTCATATGTCAAAGCAAGTATGCTGGTGAATTGTTGAAAAGATTTAAGATGACAAAAGTGAATCCAGCCCCTACACCAGTTGCATTGGGTCTGAAGCTTAGCAAAGATGATCAAGGTCCAAGAGTAGATTCAACTCTATTCAAAAGAATAGTGGGCAGCCTCATGTATTTAACTGCCACAAGACCGGATATCATGTTTGGTGTTAGCCTTATTTCCAGATTCATGGAGAAACCGAAAGAGTCACATTTGAAAGCTGGAAAAAGAATTTTGAGATATATAGCTGGAACAAAGAATTTTGGAATTTCGTATACATTTTCAAATGATTACAAACTAATTGGTTATACAGATAGTGATTGGGGAGGTAGCATGGATGATAGAAAAAGCACTTCCGGATACATTTTTCATCTGGGTTCCGGAGCTATCTCTTGGGCATCAAAGAAACAATCTATTGTTACTCTCTCATCAGCTAAAGGAGAGTATGTAGCAGCCACATCAGCATCTTATCAAGCAATTTGGTTGAGGAGAGTACTTTCAGATTTGGGGCATCATCAAAAAGAAGCTACAAAAATTTATTGTGATAACAATTCTGCAATAACCTTATTTAAAAATCATGTATTCCATAAACAGAGTAAACATATTGATACTAGATATCACTTCATTAGAGAATTGGTAAACAATGGTGACATTCATCTTCAGATTTGTAGGTCAAATGAACAGCTTGCTAATATATTCACAAAACCACTGGCAAAGAATGTGTTTGAACATCTTTGGGAAGAAATTGGCATTGCGGACTTATATAACAGTGAAGATTAAGGGGGAGTGTTGAAGTACGCTGTGTTTGCAGATGTGGGTTCCAGCCTAGCATTTTAATCTTCCCTATCTACTGCGCTCATACCTCACCTTCTGGCCATACCATTCTGCCTTGTCGCATGATCGCAAGGCTTCTCTCTCCTCCCTTGCAATCATGCGACCACACACCCTTTCCGCCTCTTTGCATTACCTTACCCTGCTTGGCATTTATTTTTGTCTTTATGCGACTGCCTTCTTTTCCCTATCGTCCTTCCCCACCTACCATTGGCATTCTTTCACTACCTTGTCGCATGATCGCAAGGCTAGCTTTCAGCTCTTGCGATCATGTGACTTCCTTATATTTTTTGCCCACCACTTTATGCGATTGACTTTTGCTTGCCTAGTTTTATTTTTATTTGCACTCCTGCGATATCTTCTTTTTGTGTGGGGCCCTCTCCCTTTACCTTTTCGCATGATTGAATAACTCTCATTTGGTTTATGCGATCATGCGACCTGTACTTCCTGTGACATCCTTAATCTTTTGCCTTCGTTTCCATGCACGTGGGTCCCCTCAGATATGCTCTTGTCCCATGATCGCATGAGCATTATTTTATTCATGCGATCATGTGACCACTCTCATGCGACATCCATTTTTGCCTTCGCCAACCACCATATTAATTGCCATGTATTTTATATTGTTTTTTCACTGACTCTTTGCATCGTTCGGTTATTCTCTAGGTTTATCTAGATGCTTCTGGGGAGAATATTTTGAAAATAAAAAAAGGAATGTTTCTCTTAGTTTTTGTGTGCTGAAAATTCTATCTCTGCAAGCAAGAAATATAGGCGATAGTTTGAGCATACTGGCAGCTCTGTAAAATCTGAAAATATTTGGCATTAATATATATAAAGTTTTAAATCTCTGTATACTCTATTTTTACTCTTTTTTATTATTGTAATGTGTTAAATCTTCCTCCATCAATTAACATTAATTTATAATGTGTATTATATTATATTATATTTATGATTTATATTTAATAGATAATGTTATTATCTATTAAATTTATATTATAAATAAAATATATTATATATATTTTTAATCTGTAATAAATTATATTATAAATTATTAATTAGTGTTAGTTTTGATTTTTTTAATATTTTTAATATTCAGTAAATTTTATTATTTATTAAATATTAAATATATTAAATAATATTAAAGTATGATAAAAAAAAAAAATTTCATATGCATATGATACTTAAAATACTTTTAGTCGATTCTTTCAATTTTGCATGGGGATATCCCTCTTCCGAAGAGACTTGGAGTTCATTTTATAGGGGAAGGAGGACTTTTTATTCTCATGCATGCAGATATAGTCAGAAGCAAAGTTTCATTTTCTTACATTAGTTTGAGGGCCATTTGTGACTATTTTTTATAGTTTTGACGCAATTTGAGTTCAGTTATCCATGTACACATGCATTTGAGGGGTTCCAAGAGGTTTTCATGCAGATACTCTTAGTTTTGCACCTTTTTGTGCATGATTTTTTATCAAATCCGAGGATGGCTCCTACTTTTCTCATTTTAATAGTGTAGTTCAACTAGAGTTTTTTTTCCTTGACTTTTCTATAAAGTCTAAGATTTTGTAGTTTTTTAGGGGTTCTCTCTTTTGGTCATTTTTTTGCACATTGCAAATTCTAGGAGATTGTATAGGACTCAATGGTTGGTACCAGATTTCTTGATTAAATATTTATATGAAAAGGATGTTTCCTTCTCCATTATTTTTTTGTGTCCAACATTGATTGTGATTTTTTTGATTCAATATTGTGTTTATTACCTTTGTAAATAATCAATATAGTTTACGTATTTTATGTAGAATATGATATACGATGGTGCAGATCTGTGATTGTGTCTTACATTTTGATAAGTAAAACTAAGAAAACATCATTGTTTCCTCTTCGAATATTAGAATACATGGACCTTTCATAAGAGTCAATTTTACAAGGTTTGTCTAGTTGATTTGTGTGTTTGAAGTGATCTTTTTATGAGTAATTATGTGAGGTTTTTAGCTACAAGTCAGATCATTATATCGGTGCATGACCCATTAGTTTTTTATTTCCATTTATATAAGAAATTATTTCTATCCTTTTTGCTGTACATATTTATTATACATGAGTAACATAAAGGAACTAACCTTTTAATCCTAGATATTCACTCTCAGCAGAGGATTACGCACAGCTCAAGTGTTTTTCCATATTCCAACATGATAACTAGATTCCATATTCATCTATAGGTGCAATCCTAATTGACAACAATCACAAGTATTTAGAATGATAATAAGATAGAAAGTTTCTAGAGTATAGTCAAGTTCCAAAGGCTAAAGATTGAAGATCTCAATTCGATAATCGACAAATTATATAAAATAATAAGGTTAAATTATAAATAAGTTATGAAGTAATTTTGTATATAGATATGAACCATCAATACATCTTTATTGACTTAATAGAAATACATCCATTAGTTATTACCAATAACTTTAGGACAAATATGATTTCGAAGATGAGTCGAATATGACAAAAATCATCAATCATTAGAAGGAATGATTGGAAAATAGAATCATCTTGTAAATATATGATTAATCTGTAAGGTGTGAAGAAAATGTGGTGATTCATAGAGTAAGAGAAGTTATGAATATAAAGGATGTTAATATTTAAATTTAGTGAAAGGAAATATGTATGACATAATAATTGGATAATGTTGACCTCTAAGAGGTTGAAACCTAAATAAGGGTACTCAAGAAACCTTTTAGGAGTGATATGTCATGTACCCTACATAGAAACATCTAGGGTTTTTAAAATATGACTCTTCTTGTTGTGGTTGGAGTAAAAAGGGCAATACCTTTTCTCACAAAAAGACTAAGCTACGATGAGGCAAAATGCTAGATTGAGCTTTGAGATGGGTAAATAATATGAAAGATGATATTTACTAGAGTTAAATCATTCTTGGTAAGAGATCTATATCTCGACCCATAAGGACATAACCTACCAAAAACCCATCATTGTTGGATGGGATAACATGATTCCAAAATTAGAGTGACATAGGGAAAAATATTCATATCCTAAGTGTGGGAAGCACCTACAGGGGTCCTAATATAGGCACAAAATTCATAAGGAAGGTGTAAATCTATACACCTTTAGATGCAGTATAAGAGATCTATATATGTATAGATAAAATACATGAAACACCAACAATGAACTCTTATTTCTAAACACAAATAGTGCTTATAAGTGTCTAGTGAAAGAACCACAACCCCTACAATAAATATTCTTAAGTAGTAGACTATAAATGATACAAGTCATCTTCTCTTTTCATTACATTATGAGGAGATGAAAGACACAATGATCACAAACAAACCCAAATAGATAAATAAATTATACCATTGTAATCAAACTAGACCAAACCCATAAAGAATCAACACATGACACCTTGATTAAAAAAAGAGAGAGAAAGGAAACATAGGTACAGTTCCCATAATTTATTTAGAGAAAATATGTCAAGGATAGGGACTATGCCCCAGGATATATATTTTACAATATACAACTTTGGTAGACAAGCCATAGAGTTAATTTTATTATAAATTTTAAAACTTTGTAAATTTGGCTATATTTATCAATTGACAAAAAGCAAAGATCAATCACCCACCTAGGTCCAATTGATTGAGCCTTATTACAATGTAGGCCATCGGGTCTTATCCAACAACCTCCTAGCCCTTTTTGGTCATACAATGATTTCTTTTTTGTTACAAGAAAAGAAAATGCTAAAAAATTAGGCATTGATCCTTCGATTCTCAAGGATGCATACATGTGTACCCTCGACATTAGTTGATTGCAATATGTTTTCTAGTTGTAGTTGAAAAAGGTAGTCATGGTAGTTTGAATGAATATCATCATGACTAAGTAAGATAATTAAAATATGTTCCCTCTGATAGTTGTTAAGCTTTTTATTTAGTTGTGTAATTTTTATGCACTGTAGAATATTCCCTCAATATGCACTTATGGGTCCTTTGTAAGTTAGATTGGACTATAGGAAATGTTTCATGCTGGAAGACTTTGGAGTGGAGAAGATTTTAGAATGTAAAGTCACAATGCAATTTTGAGTAATGCATTACCTTTTTTTTAATGACCGAGGCATACAAAATTCCCATCTAATTACACTATTAATACCTGTTAGGGAGAAGGGATGAACTAATCACTAGTTCATCCCACTTGGTATTCCTCTGAGACCTTTGGTGTCTTCCAAGATCACTCACTAGATCTATAGGATCACCTATCTTCTTGTGATCCCCTAATCCAAGACCTACTCCTCTAACTCTTTCAAATTCCCATCTCCTCCAATCTCTAGATACTCATTCTTGGCTAGAAGCTCTCTAGCCTTCCTAGCCTTCTCTAAGGCCTAACCTCACAAATCTTTCCTAGCTTCTTGTAGGGTTGTGGAGGTGTTGTAAAACCTTCCACTTCACTCATTCCAATGATTAAAATAATGCTCCTCACTAATCCTTCTTACCAATTTCAAGATTAACAAGCTCTAAATACAGAATAACTCAAAAACTCTCCATTAACCAGCTCTAAATTCCTTCTTGGACTCTCATTAATTTGTTTAGGACTCAAGGATTTTTAGGGTCTTAGGCCTCCAAATGGCTGTACAATTCCCTAACTCTGTCTGAGGGTTTTTTAAGGCGTTCAGGTCTCTTTAAGGTCTATCTGACTTCTTGACTTGGTTTAGTCCCTTATGGGATTGGTGAAAGCTCCTCTTGCACACCAAGGAACCTTAACTCATCCATATACCAAATCCATGCTTCAATCTAGGTATAGATTCACAAAGCTCCATTCTTGAAGCTCTGCAACTTCACTCTTTCTTAGTCGGGCAACCACTGGCTCACCTAGGGAAAGAGTTTAAAAATGGCTCCACCACACTTGAGGGCCCTTCCTCCTGCATGTGAAAATTATATAATATACACTCACTATCCCCAAGTTTTCATACTATATCTACATTTGGATAGTGAGTTACATAATAAACAATGCCAACTGCCTAATTCAGGATAGTGAACTCACAAAACACAAATATTTACAAAGGCTTGAAATGAAAAGCACACACAACTAAAGTAATGAATCCAAAACACTTTACAGGGACTAAATGGTAATGCAAAATGATAATAGTAAGAAAATCAACACAATCTTGCTTCCATTACTCCTATGTTAAGCATTTACATGCACAAACTTACTCCTTTAGAACTTTGCCTGTACAATACGATCATCTAATGGCAATATTAGGGTTTCCTAGGTTCATATCCTGCCTCTAAATTTTTTGGTTTCATGATTAGGTCTTGTGTCAAGACCAAAGTCCAAATCCACCATTATAGGAGGTGGTTACAAAATGTTGTCGAGCAACATTGCAAAGTTGCAAAGTTGCAAAGTGCAACTTTTACAACTTTTTACAAATGAGCTATCTTTTAGCTAGTTTAGGCCAATGCCTTCACCTATATGATTCTTATGTGTTGGATGTTTGAATCAATTCCAAAAAGACTCTAAAATGACATCAACTAACCCCTTGATGATTCAGGATGCAATCATCTTACATTGAAACCATATAGACGTAAGACCTATTAAAAGGAACTTTCAAGACCTCTAACCCACTAACCTATATTTCCAACACACAAATGGTCTTCAAACCCTTATTCCATTTAAAAGGCTCACTAGGAGCATGTCACAAAAAAATTTTATGTGGTGAGGGCCCTGTGATGACGAGGTGCCCTAGCACCATACTACCCACCTAAAAAGTCATGTCCCCTCTGGAGACAAGAGTTGGAGATCCAATCCCTTTAGCTTGAACTGGTTCTTAGGAATCTAGGTGGCCTCTGATTCAAACTTATCCTTCCACTAGATAGGTGTTCTTTATAAGTGCCTTGTCTGTTCTTTGCTTGGACCCGAGAGTCTAGGATCTTCTCTTCCTAAATTTTGGGTTTAGGAGTCAAGACTATTGCTTTTGTTTCTTTTTTAGCCTCCTCCACATTTTGATCCCTCTTAGTAAGGGGTCCCTTGTACTTAACCAAGTCTAAAACATTGAAAATGGGAGAAATGGCCAAGTCATCAGGAAGGTCAACTTTGTAGGCATTCTACCCATACTTGGCCAGTATAGGGCATGGAACAATCCTCCTCATTTGAAGCTTTGTTGGAGCTCCTTTTTCCATTCTATCTTTGTTAAGGTGGACCATGACCAAGTCCCCCACACCAAACTATACTTCTCTCCTCTTGAGATCAACTCTGGCCTTCATCTTCTTTGTGTTCTTAGTGAGGGCCTATTTAACTTGGTCATGCACCTCCTTCATAGATTGACTGAAATCTTCAGCATAACCACTGTTAGGAACTTGATTGCCTAAGGTTCTCAGCTCACATACACCCCTTGGGTGTATCACGTATATAATTTCAAAGGGACTCTGACTAATAGTCCTATTGACACTATCATTATATGCAAATTCTGCTTGGTGAATGGCTAAATCCCAAGTTAAACCATATTCCCTGGTTAAACACCTCAATAAATTGCTAAGTGTTCTATTGACCACCTCAGTTTGGCCATCATTCTAAGGGTGGTAAGCTAAGCTAAATGCCATATTTGTACCTAGCCATTTCCATAAGCACCTCCAAAAGTGTCCCAATAATTTGCTATCCCTGTCAGAAACAATATTGCTTGGCAAGCCATGAATCCTCACAACTTCTTTGAAAAACAAATAAGCAATGTGTCTTTCATCATGAGTGACTTTGCATGGGATAAAATGACTCATTTTACTGAATCTATTTACTACCACATAGATGCTATCAAATCCACTCTTTGTTCTAGGCAAACCAACCACAAAATCCATACTTACACATTCACATGGCCTGCTTGGCATAGGGAGAGGCTGATAAAATCTTGCATTTGTAGAGGTTCCCTTTTCCCTTTGGCAGATGATGCATTTCTCCACATAAGTTCTGACATCTCTCTACATTTTGGGCCAGTAGAAGAACCTTTGGACCAATTCTAAGGTCTTGTTCAAGCCAAAATGACCACTCAAACTTCCATTATGTTTTTCTTGGATGAGGTTCTCTCTCATGGACCCTCTTGGAACACACAACTATCCACCTTTGAAGAGCAAGCCATTCTGCAATGTAAACTCTGCAAACTCACTATGAAAGTGATTAAGGTGATCTTCACACACCTTGTATACCTTTGCAAAATCCTCATTTGTTTGATACAAATATTTTAAGTTATCCACTCCTATGCTTTGTATTTGCACCTCTTGGACAGTGAGTAGCCTTCTAGTCAAAGAATCTGCTACTTTATTGAGCTATCCTTTCTTATTTTTTATGGTGAAGGTGTATGACTGCAATTACTCCACCCACTTTACATGCCTATGACTTAACTTGTCTTGAGAGTTAAGGAAACTCAAAGCTTGGTTATCAGTGAACACTACAAACTCCTTGGGCAATAGATAATGCCTCATCTTTCAAAGGGATTGAACAAGGGCATATAATTCCAAATCATAAGAGGAATACTTTTGTTTTTCTACATTTATCTTCTCACTAAAGAAAGCCACTAGCCTATTGCTTTGGCTTAAAACCCCTCCTACTACTATGTTGCTAGCATCACACTCTATGGTGAAGAGTTCATCAAAAGTAGGTAATCTTAGGATGGGCTTGGTGGCTACCTCCTTCTTCAATGTCTCAAATTCCTTATCTACTGCTAGTATCCACACAAATTTGGTTCTAAGTCCACCTTTTATGGTATCTAACATGGGAGAACATATCCCACTGAAGTTCTTGATAAACTTCCTATAGTATTGTGCTAGGCCATGAAAAATCCTTACCTCACTTGCATTCTTGGGAGTTGGCCAACTTAGTATGACTGCAACTTTGGATTCATCCATCTTTAAATCTCATTGAGACAAAACAAAGCCCAAATAGGCTAGTTCCTATTTCATAAAATCACACTTATCTAAATTTATGGTTATTTGTTCCTCCTTCAACTTGGCTAACACAACCATGATATTCTTTAAGTTTTCCTCTTTATTCATACTGAAAATTAAGATGTCATCCAAATAGACTACTACAAACTTATCTGTGAAGTCTTTCAATACCTCATTCATGAGCCTCATGAATGTGCTTGGAGCATTGGAGAGGCCAAATGTCATAACTAGCCATTCATAGAGTCTTTTTTGTGGTTTTGAAGGCTTTTTTCCACTCATCTCCTTCTTTTATTATGATTTTGTGATAGCCACTTTTAAGGTCTATCTTGGTGTAGTAAGTTTAGCCCCTCGTAGGTAGTCCATTAAGTCTTCAATCCTAGGTATTGGAAACTGATACTGAATTCTTATTTTTTTAAGAGCTCTGGAGTCTGTGCACAATATCCATGTTCCCCCCTTTTTGGGTGCCAAAACAGTGGGCACAACACATGGACTGATGCTCTTCCTTATCATTCCTTGGTCCATCAACTCTTGTATTTGCCTTGCAACTTCCCTATGATGTTCTAGTGTCAGCTTGTAAGGTTCCATGTTAGGTAGTGATGCCCCTAAAATCATGTCTATTTGGTGACTGATTCCTTTCTTGGGTGGTAGTGTTGCAGGTGTACCATCTGAGATGATTTCCTTGAACTCCTTCAAGATTTCCTACACTTCTTTAGGTATGTATACCTTCTTACCCTCTGTCTCCTCTTTAGGCTTCACACCTATGGCATATCCCACTTCTTCTTCCTTTTCTAGAGTCCTCATGAACTCCTTCCCTTTCAACATCAACACATTTGGCCCACTTCCTTGACTGTCATCTTCAAGAAGTGACTGAATCTTAGAGCTCACCCCATCCTTTTGAAAGGTGTATGAAATTTGTTCACCATTATGCATGGCCTTCATGTAAAATTTTCATGGCCTACCTAGTAGTAGGTGACATGCATCCATTGGAAAAATATCACACAAGAGTTTATCCTTATAACCTCCTATTGTGAACTCAATCCATGCTTGTTCATTTACCAAGACATGTTGCCCCTTATTGAGCCAAGTAACCTTGTAGGGAGTGCTATGAGGTATTTTGGGTATCTTAAGTTTAGTTATGGCTTCATCTAAAATAATGTTATCATTAGACCCTGATTCTATGATAACTTTACAAACTTTACCCATAATCTTGCACCTTACCTTGAAGAGTGACCTCATTTTCTTGGGCTCCTCCTTAACTAGTTCTTTGATCAGTATTCTTCTCACCATCAAGTTCTCACAACTCTCTGAATCCAATTGGACATCAAGAGACTTCACACTTGAAGCATCTTCATGCACATATGCAACTTTCTTCTCCCCTTGTGAAGTTGATCCCTTTTCTATAGGATGGATCCCCCAACTATTGATAGTGAAAACATTTCATAGTAGCAAAATAGGATGATCCTCTTCCTCCTGGTGACCTACCTCTTCCTAGAAATCCTCTACCTCTTCTTGAACCACTCCTCTGACTAGTTTATCCACTTTGTTTAGTCAACTTAGACTCACATTGGGGTCTACTATCATTGCTTCTACCTCCATAGCCTCCCCTATGTCCTATGCCATCTCTACCCCTTCCTCTATTCTTTGAGGTCTGGTCCCGCTTCCTTTTTCCTTTCTCCTCTATCTTCAAAGCTATTTGGTAACATTGATGGATTGTCTTAGGGGTAACAAGACTCATGTCTTCTTGACTGGACCATTTGAGACCATTCAAATACCTTTCCAACCTAATGCTTTCATCCTCCACTACCTTGGATCTTAAGCATAGTTTTTGAAACTCCTTTGTGTAGGAATGTACATCCATTTCCTTTTGCTTAAGGTTTTGTCTCCTCCTATGCATCTATATTTCATAATCATCAGGTACATAGGCTTGCTTCATTTTAGCCACCATCCCTTTCCAAGTCACAATAGGACTCTTTCCTTCTTTCTCTCTTTCATTTTGAGTAAATTTCCACTAGGTTAAGGCTGAACCTCTCAACCTTGAATTTTCCACCTTTACCTTTTGAGCTTCTTAGATACCATCACATTCAAAATGGTTCTCCATACCCTCTATCCAATCCATGATTAGGTTTGGATCCTTTTTTCCACTGAATAAAGGAATACCTTCTAGAGCCTTTCCATTCATTGCCTTAAGTGCCTTCAAGAAAGGTTCCTCAGGCATGATAGGCTTTGGTGTTGGAGCTTCCTCCCCACATTCAATATCCTTTTTTTTGGCTTCTTTCTCTTATTTTTTTTCCATCTTGTCCTTGACTCTATCTATTTTATCTTGGACATCATTCAACAATTGTTCTAGTTGGGCCAATCTCTATCTTAACAACTTGTTGTCCTTCTCTTGTTCCTCAACATTCATGGCCAATTCTAAATTGGTCACCATCTTTCTTGATGCAATGGATTCATTTAGTTAAAGCATTCACCTTCTTGTTCACCTGCTATTCCCAAACCTTTAACAGGCTCTAATACCACTTTGTTAGGGAGAAGGGATGAACTAATCACTAGTTCATCCCACTTGGTCTTCCTCTGAGACCTTTGGTGTCTTCTAAGATCACCCACTAGATCTATAGGATCACCTATCTTCTTGTGATCCCCTAATCCAAGACCTAATCCTCTAACTCTTTCAAATTCCCATCTCTTCCAATCTCTAGATACTCATTCTTAGCTAGAAGCTCTCTAACCTTCTTAGCCTTCTCTAAGGCCTAACCTCACAAATATGTCCTAGCTTCTTGCAGGGTTGTGGAGGTGTTTTAAAACCTTCCAATTCACTCATTCCAATTATTAAAATAACCCTCCTCAGTAATCCTTCTTACCAATTTCAAGATTTAGCACTGAAATAGGGCTACAAGGAAAGTGCCTCAATTAGCCCTCCTATTATGAGAAAATAGGTAATAACTCAAAAAATCTCCAATAACTAGCTCTAACTTCCTTCTTGGACTCCCATTCATTTGTTTAGGACTCAATTATTTTGAGGGTCTTAGGCCTCCAAACAGTTGTACAATGCCCTAACTCTATCTGAGGGTTTTTTAAGGGTTTTAGGTCTCTTTAAGACCTATCTGACTTCTTGACTTGGTTTAGTGCCTTATTGGATTGGTGAAAGATCCTCTTACACACCAAGGAACCTTAACTCATCCATCTACCAAATCAATTCTTCATTCTAGGTACAGCTTCACAACCCTGCATTCTTGAAGCTCTGGAACTTCACTCTTTCCTCTTCCGACAACCACTGACTCACCTATGGAAAGAGTTTAAAAATTGCTCCACCACACTTGAGGGCCCTTCGCCCTTCATGTGAAAATTACATAATGTACACTCACTATCCCCAAGAGGCCATACTATGTCTACAGGGGGATAGTGAGATACATACTAAATAATGCCAACTGCCTGATTCAGGACAATGAACTCACAAAACACAAATACTTACAAACACTTGGAATGAAAAGTACACACAACTAAACTAATTAATCCAAAACACTTTACATGGAATAAATTGTAATGCTAAATGATAACAATAAGAAAATAAACACAATCTTGCTTCCATTACTCCTCTTTTAAGCTTCTACACGCACAAACTCACTCCTTTAGAACTTTGCCCCTACAGTACGATCATCTAATGACAATATTAGGGTTTCCTAGGTTCATATCTTGCCTCTAAATTTTTAGGTTTCATGATTAGGTCTTGTGTCGAGACCAAAATCCAAATCCATTATTATAGGAGGTGGTTACAAAATGTTGTTGAGCAACATTGCAAAGTTGCAAAGTGCAACTTTTATAGCCTTTTACAAATGAGCTATATTTTAGCTAGTTTAGGACAATGCCTTCAACTAGATGATTCTTAGGTGTTGAATGTCTCACTCAAATCCAAAAAAACTCTAAAATGACATCAACTAACCCCTTGATGATTCGGGATGCAATCATCTTACATTGAAACCATAAAGACTTAAGACCTATTAAAAGGCACTTTCAGGACCTCTAACCTATATTGCCAACACACAAATGGTCCTCAGACCATTATTCCATTTGCAAGGCTCATTAGGAGCATGTCACAACAAAATTTCATGTGTTGAGGGCCCTATGATGACTAGGTGCCCATGCACCAATACCCAAAGAAGGATCATCATCTAAGGATAGGGTAGATGGGGACCTTGAAAAATATTCACTATAATTTGAGAAACTTAATGTGACAACCTCCATCAGTAGGGTAAATGCTTAAGAATGTTGTGAGGTTTCACATTCTAAATATGGAGAATCACTATCAAAGGATGAAATGAGGCCAGAGAAAAATATAGAAAGTCACAAGCGTAGATTAGAAATAATAGTTTTAAAAGCATTGATACACATATGAGGCTCACCATCCATAGGACACAAAAACAATTTTTGGGTTGTGTATATGATAGTAGGTTGACTAGACTGATAAGAAGTAATGATTCACTAGTCCTTGTAGCCATTAAATGGGTCATGTGAAATAAATTTATAGAGAGTTAGGATCGCTATAGAGTGAACACAAATATTTAATACTATTTGATCAGTTCTTTGCAACACCTGGGGGAACCTAATAATGAAATTGATTTCCTTGCAGTTGCATTGTTTGAAAGAACCTACTATGAGGGAATTAGAGATGTGTTGGCTACAAATAGATATAGAATTAGATGGCCAATAGAAACTGGCATGGAGACTTTCCTTGAAACCATAGTGGTCATGTCATTGGTGCCCTTTGTTTCCAACTTTTGCTAAAAGTCAATTGACATGCATCGATGTTATCACAACATGGGGACAAATATTTTAAGAAATACATGACCCATAATTGGAGATGGATGGTATGTTTCTCAGGAGTTCTTTCTAAGATCCCTCTATGAGAAAGCATGTGATACTAACATTAAGCCAGTTGATAATAAAGTGTGACTTAGAAGATGGCTCAGAGGATAACGAGAATGACTCACCTTGGGGGTCTTTGACCCCAGTGACATGTGACTAGTTCTCTTGTGACTAACAAATCATTCCATATTGATTTTTTTTATAATACAAAAATAAACATAAATGATGAAAAAAAAATAGGACTAATTTTTTTTGTAATTTTTCTCTCTAAATAGATAGCAAAAGTGAAAGAAATTATATATTTTTTTCTCATTCATTTAACCACATCTATTTGGTTTCATTATTGTGCTGATATTGTGATGTGCTACTTTAAATATGAATGTGAAATATATAAATTAAACTCATATTATAACAAAATAACCTACCACCACATACAAAATTGGTAGTTAGCTAGAGAAAAATTGACCCTCTGAAGAACATGTGCCTAAATGGAAAACACCTAAAGTGTTGACGTGCTTTCTTTTAAAAAATGATAGGTTAGAAAAATATAAAATTCATACTTTTTAAATTTTATTTGACATGTGATGACAATATGCATTCAAAATACTAGCAATGCTAACCATGGGGAAAAGAAACCAAGCTAGCACATGAAAGCACTCATGGAAAATAGTTTTACATGAAACCCAAACCTAGGTCACCTTATGTAGTAGTGGTTATTATAAATAAATAAAACATAACTATTTACAATAACTATTTATATAAAAACCAAACTAATTACAAAGACCCATTAATAGGAAGGGGGAAATGGATACCCTGGTGGCCCAAAATTTTTCACTTACTTAAATTTTCAACAAGATTTCAAAAAATATCATGAAAGAGGAGGACCTATGTCCTTTTCATTGTGACATGTCAAAAACAAAACAATGACTATTCTTATAAGGAGAAGTTCCTTATGTCACAACATGTGGGATTTTAACTTTAAGAGTACTCTCCTCGTGCTCTAACATGGGTATGGATTGGATGAGATGATAAGACAAGGATACAAAATACCTAATGAATAATCCACATGTCAACTCAATGAAACTTGGCATGGGGAAGGGGTCATGATATTTCAAGATCACTTTTGACTCTGTGGGCTTAAGAAGATGCTCTTCCCGATTTGTTGGAGTGACCACTAGCATGGTCTCTCAGAGTGATGCACAAAAATATTCTAACTCCTCCCAAAATAGAATATCCTCACTAACACTCTCTCCATGTTGAGAAACCATGGACATGTATTCTCCGGACTCTTTCCACACCTCAAAAGAAACTTCTAGAAAAGACTTAGTGTAAAGCCTCAAGAATCTCAATATCTTGCGTGGACAAAAACACTTCTTCCTCTAAAAACCTAAGAATCTCTTAACAGATAAAGAACAAGTTGTTAGTCATCGAATAAACTGGGGAAAAATTACCTTCTTTACACATAGGGCATGGTTGTTGCTATTAGAAATGGCACTGAGGCTATTATTTTTTAGAATTCCCATATTCATGACATATCAAGGCTTAGCCTTGTTAACTCTTTTGCTCCACATACAAAACTACTAGCCCTCCTTCAAACATGAAAATAGTGTTCAGAATTAGATAATAGGAAGAGAAGTCTAGAAATACCTTTCGAATAGGTTCCCCTTCTTCCTAACATGGTTCCTCTAGAACGTATGTATGCACAACCTTAGCATCAAGGACCGATTCTTCTACCACATAAGTCACCTCACAATATACATTTGGTGCATTTATATAATGTGAGAGAAAAACACTCTATCATTTAAGATCAATCATTTTCATATCTCAATGGAAGTTAAGAAAAATATCCTAGAAATTTGGAGCTCATCTCTTTGAAAAAGATTGTGGAGTAACCCAATCAAAAAAATTATACTAACTTGTATCCATATTTAATCAATTTCTGAGTGCAACTTATCATATCCACTTGAGGGCTTAAAGTAGGCCAAAAGAACCAAATCATGCATTGGATTTGGGAATTATGTTTTTCTTGGATCCCATCAATCGTATAAGAAAAGTTGTTGATCCATAACAGACTACCACCTAAATAAGGACAGTTGGGAAACTTTGTAGGACTGGGATGGGGTACACCCTACAAATAAACCTCTAAAAATATTAAGTAGACTCTTCTTGTAATGGTTTGGGTGTAAATGGAAATAAACTTTCTTATAAATAGACTAAACTTATGGGAGGTAAAATATCAGACTAGGCTTTGATATGAGTTAAGAATATGAAACATGAAATTTATAGGAGTTCAAACATGCCTGGTTAGAGATCTATGTCTTCATCCACAAGGACATGGTATACCATATATCCTTGATTTTTGGATGGTAGAACAATATTCTAAAGATAGAGTGACATAAGGAAAAATGTCGATACCCTAGTCATGGTAAGCACCTACAAGGGTCTGAATAAAGGAACAAAACTCCTAAGGGGAGTGTGAATTCCTACACCTTCAAACATGATAAAAGAGCACTATGAATGTATAGAAAAACAACATGAGACACCAATAATGGGTTCTTGTTTCTAGAATCAAATAATTCTTATAAGGTTCTAGTGAAAGAACCACAACCCTTACAAAGAATCTCCCTGATGAGAAGTCTATAAATGGTACAAGCCATTCTTTTATTTTAGGTGCATTGTGAGGAGAGGAAATCCATCATGATTATAAAAAAATCCAAATAAATAGAAAATAATTATACCAACATAAAAAAAGTAGACCTATCTTGTAAAGAAACAACATAGGACATAATGATTAGCAAAAAGAGAAAGGCAACATAGGCATCGTCGCCATAATTTATTAAGAGAAAATATGCCAAGGCTGGATAGTATTCCCTATGATACAAATGTTACAATATATAGCTTTTCCTAACAAGCCATATACTTCATTTTCTCATAAATATTTAAACTCTCTAAGTATACCTATATTTCTTAATTTTGTGAAATAGATTTCAATCACCCACCTAGGTCAAAATGATCAGCTCTTATTGAAATGTATGTCATAAATTTTTATAGAAATACCTACTAGAATTGTTCTATCATATAGTAATTTATCCTATGTTACAATTGAATGACATACAAAAGAATCAGGTATGGATCCTTTGATCTGCAAGGATAGGGATAAGTGTACCCTAGCCATTGGTTAATCACAACATCTTGCTAGCTACAACCAAAAATGATAGCCATGGCTATTTCAATGAAGATGATCATGATTACATAGGCTAACTTAATGATGTTCCCTTTCATAGCTATTAAGATAGTCATTTAAGCATTTATTTTTAATGCACTATGGCATATTTCTTGAATATGTGTTTGTGGGTCCTCTATAAGTGATATTGGACTACAAGATATGTGTCACACTAGAAAACTTTGGAGAGAGGAATCTTTTCATGGTGTTGTTTAACACCCCACTCAGATGATAAGTCTTGGTTGTGATGGCAAATTTTAAATGAAAGAAAGCCACCCCACAAGAGGTTTTCAAACTTTATTTGGCTAAGGCAAAAGGAAAAGGGGACCAAAATTCTAACTCGCATAGATAAAGTCTATATATAACATACACAATGGATTAATTGGTGCTATTGATTAATTTGATAAATATCATTAACTAATTATTGAATGATGATAATAGTGTCTCTGTTGATTATTAACATAGTTATTTAAACTAAGCATCAACACATATAAGTCATGATGTAGGGAAGCAGGGAACCTACATAAGCATCAATTATTTAAATATGAAAATAAACTAATCCTAGAAAGAAATGATCAAATTACTACTACTTAGCACTATTTAATAAATACAAGTGAAAGTAAATTATATTAGTCAAGGAAGAAATTATGAGTAGGAAAGCATACAAGTGATTACTGTTATGGAGAGGTGTGATTTTCTAATGGAGAGATATAGATTTTAGAAGTGATATATATCTTAGAATACCACCTATAGACAAAAAATTTTTTTGTCATGCAATCAAATAAATAATGGGAATTCATCTATTAATTAAATAGATATTTATTATAATTTAGCTAATTAACTCATTAGTGCCTTCCACTATTGTATCTAATTAATTGATCTTTTTCTATGCTATGATTTCATAAATTTCATTTTATTTAATTACCCATTTCCCTATCTACAATTTATTAAATAATACCTTTATTTATTTTGTAAATTCACTAATCCCATTCCTTCTAATTTGACCAATCCTCTCTACTCACATGGATCAGCTCTACAAATTTTAAGCTTTTAACAATTGACACTTGTCTCTTCATTTGGCTTTTCCACCTTTACATGTCTAGATATTATGGAAAGATAATATCCTCTACCTACTTCTTCATCTTTATCCCCTCATTTCATTTAATCTCTTAATCTCCTTTATTCAAAATGTTTCCTACCTACCTATATGCTCCTTAGTCTTATCATCTCATTTACCACCTCTCCATCCTAGCCATTGATTATCATGAGTATCTTCTATATAATAGTTTTTTTTTTCCTTTCATTTATATAAAATACCTATCCTAATGAGTAATTCAGGAGCATCTTGGGATCTAATAAATCTTGCATCAACCCAAAAAAAAATTGTTTCCTATTTGATTAGTCTAGTATTTTTTCTTCCAATTGATCTATGCTTGGTGTTTTGGTTTGTGATCACTACAATGTGTTTGTGTCTTCATGCTAGACCTTATCCTATGATCACACCTCATTTAGTTTCATCATACATGATATTTTTCATATTATTTATGAGAGTGTTATGTTCTTCATTTTATCATCAACCTTTATGTTTCTTGATCAATTTTATGATCTACCAATTGGATTCATTAGTTGTGATCATGCCAGCTCATTGTTACCTTGAGGCCAAGATTTTTGTATGATCACATCTCTTACTTTATCCATTGGAGGTTGCTCTTGATGATTTAGGTGTCAACTAATTTTTTGTAACATGTTTTCTATATTATTGGGAAATATAATCTTTTCTAGGCTAACCAATGCTTATAATGACTGTATAAGCTTATGGACTTAATCCTAAGGGATAGGTAATTTTTATAAGATTATTTGGCCGTAGTTAAGATTGGATTTTGTAAGGGATTTTTTCTATCATAATCAGACCTATATTCTTTGCATGTGATACTTCATGTTGCAAATTAGTTGTAATTGATTTTTTGATAATAAAAGAAGGTTGATCTCTTGTTGCTTTCCATATTGGCTTGTTATTTCCATTGTGTTGTATTGGCTTTAAGGATTGGAATGATCTCTTGTAGATTTCTCAATCCTTGATTGCATCAAGTGGTATCAGAGAAATGTTTTTCAATATAGGGTTTTCCTCTGGGGTTGCGGTTGAAATGATTCGAGCTATAGCTTCTTGGGTTTGTGAAAAATGGCTAGGAAAAATACTAGAGGTGGAGAAAGGATTGTAGATCTAGCAATCCTATATTTTTTGAGACAAATTTAATCCAAATTGAAAGTGGTGGAAACTGCTCAGAGGAGAGGGAAACACATATAAGATGCAAGTGATGAAAAGGAAGATGAACACAATCAAAATATGGCAGTGGAGGGAGAGAAAAATGAGACATAACTGGAGTTGAATCATGAAGAGGAGAGTTTCATCCAAGCCTTAACTAATGTTAATAGGAGACCTCATTTCTATCCACCTAATTATCATGGAAACCTAGATGCTTATCAATTGATAGATTGGATTAAAAATATGTATAAATATTTAAAGATTGAAGGAACTAGTGAGGAAAAGTAAATTATAACTTCACTAAGCTAAAAGGACATTCTTCCTTATGGTGAAAACATCTACAGACAGATCAACAACAAAGGTGTAAAGACAAGATCAAATCTTAGGAAAGGATGGTGAATAAGTTGAAGGATAACGTTTTGACCGAGGACTACCAAGTAAGTTTATTTAGAGAGTTGTAGAACTTGAACCAAACATACAGAAGTCTTAAGAGTTATACCGAGAAGAGAACTACAAGTTGAACATCGAATCTAGTCATATAGATCATGAGGCTGAATAATTTTCTTGCCACCTTAATGGTTTGAACATGTCCATAGAAGATGAAATGATCCTATTGTAGATCAGGAGTGTGGAAGAGGCATACAAGTGGGCCTTGAAGGCTCAAGATAATCTCAGTAGAATGCATGAGAAGAGATAAAGATGTAGAGGAGGAAGATTTCAAAGAGGTAGAGGTAGATCTTCTATTGATCTTGAAAAAAGTGACTCATAAGTTAACGCAAAAGATTAGTATTGGAGGAATATAAGGAGTTCCTATTGAAATGAAGGACAAGATAGTGATGAAAGGAGGAATTTGAGTAGCATTTATTTCAAATGAGGTAAAGTAGGACATAAAGCCTTTGAATGTAAGAGAGGTAGCTCCAATAAGAAGGCATAAGTCATTAGGAGAACAACATTTATTGATGAAGAATCCACGAGTTCATTGAAACATAATCAAGAAGAGGAAGGTGGAACTTTGATGACCAAGAGAGTCCTATACCATAAATAACAAGAGAAGGTATTGGTACAATGGAAGAATTTGTTTAGAACCAGATGTAAGGTATAAAATAAGGTCTGTAATGTTTTCATAGATAGTAGAAGTTCTCATAATCTTACATCAAAGGATATGGTTGAAAAATTAAAGTTGTAGACGTTGAAGCATCCTAAGCATGCTATTAGATTGCATGGATACAAGATGAACACAAGGTATTGGTAAGTGAACAATTCCTAGTTAAATATAATATTGGGAAGTATTACGATGAGGTTTTTTGTGATATTATGCCTATGGATGTGTGCCATATCTTGTTGGATATAGCATGGTAGTATGATAGGAAAGCTATGCATAATGGTAGAAGGAATATTTACATTATTATTGCTAATGAGATGAATTTTTTTTTACCTTTACAGGAACCTCTTAAGAGTGAAGTATACATACTAGTGCAAGAACTTGTCTAGTGGATGGGATGAATTTTTTGGATGGCATGAACCATAATGTGTTATTTCCTTTAGTACGTAAGGAGTCTAAGGAGAAATTATTGGTAGAAAAAAATCCTAAATTGAAATCTATAGATTCTTGAATGATTATTTTGACATCATATCAGATAATGTTCCAAATGGATTACCATTGGTGAGAAGTTTTAGTCATTGTATGGATTTGGCACCAAGGGCTACTGTGCCTAATAAAGCATATTATAATATGACACCAAAAGAGAATGAAGAATTCAATAGGTAGGTGAAAGATGGTTTGCAGAGAGGGTTAATCTAAGAAAGTCTGAATCTATGTGAAGTACCTACAGTGTTACCACCTAAAAAGGATGGACAATGGAGGATGTGTACTGATTCTAGAGCCATCAACTAGCCAAGGATGGATGATCTGATGGATTTTTTGAGTGGAGATAAGTATTTTGCTAATATATATTTTAAGAGTGGATATCATCAGATAAGGTGATGAGTGGGAAACTACATTAAAGACAAATGAAGGATTGTATGATTTGTTGGTAATGCCATTTGGATTGTCTAATTCACCTAGTACTTTCATGAGGTTAATGAATTAATTCTTGAATGAATTCTTGGGTAATTGTGTCATTGTATATCTCTATGATATCTTGATATTCAATAAGGGAAAAGAGGAGCACTTGATGCATGTTAACCAAGAATTACAGAGGTTGAGAGAAGAGAAGTTGCTAATAAACATCAAGAAGTGTACTTTCATGAAAGAGGAGTTAGTATACTTGGGATTTGTAATATATACTAAAGGATTTAAGATGGATCCTAAGGATGAGAAAATCCATTATTGAGTGGCCTAAATTGATGATAGTTGAAGAGGTAAGATCATTTCATGGGTTAGCTAGTTTCTACTACAAGTTCATTAGAAACTATAGTTCAATCTATGGACTGATGATTGAAACTATGAGAGGAGATATAAAGGAGTTCAAATGGACACATGGAGCACAAATGAGCATTGGATTGTTGATGAAGAAGGTGATATAACAACTGGTATTATCTTTACCTAATTTTGATAAGGTATTTCAATTAGATTGTGAAGCTAGTGGAAATTCAAGTGGAGTTATCTTGAGTCTAGAAGGGAGACCTGTTTCTTATTTTAATGAAAAGTTCAATGATGATAAAATAAGGTATTCAGTGCATGATTAGGAATTTTATGCTATAATTTAGGTTTTGAATAAATGGACACATTATTTATTACCTAAGGAGTTTGTATTGTATATCAAGATCATCAAGCATTGAAGTATTTGAGAACCCAAGGTAAGGTAGATCAGAGACATATGAGATGGGCTAATTTTATGAAAAGTTATACATTTATGTTGAAGCATAAGAGTTGTGTGTTAAATAAAGTTACAGATGCTTTGAGTAGAAGGAGGAATTTTTTGATTGAAATGAAGATTATAGTGTTGGGTTTGATAAATTGAAGGTATTGTAGGAGGAACATCCAAACTTTAGCGAACCTTGGAAAGCTTGTAAATAACATTATTTTTGAGAAAAGTAAGTGGTTGGATTATTTCATCTAGGATGGAATTTTATTTAGACATAGTCTATTATGTATACCCTGAAGCTCCATGAGAGATAATTTGATTAAGGAGAAATATAGTGGAGGTTTAGCAGGATATTTTGGCATTGATAAGACAACAACCTTAGTGAGTGAGAATTAATTTTGGCCACAAGCTCATAAGGATGTGAGTAATTTTGTATAGATTTGTAAGGTATGCCAAGTTACCAAATGTAGTATTCAGTATGTGGGGTTGTGTACACCTTTGGCGGTACCATTTAGACTTTGGGAACAGATCAATACATATTTTGTACTTGGTTTTCCAAGAACATGAAGAGGCTGTGATTCTATCTTTATTGTTGTAAATATATTTTCCAAGATGGCACATTTTATTCCTTGTAGGAAGACAAGTAATGCAGTGCAAGTAGATTAATTTATTTTTTCAACGACATTGTGAGATTACATGGATTACAGAAGATTATTATATCAGGTAGGGATTATAGGGTAGGGATAATAGGTTTTTCAGTTTTTTTGGATGACACTTTAGAAAAAGATGAAATATTGTTTGAAGTTCATTTCTACTTTTCATCCACAAACCGATGGAAACATGGAGATTGTTAATAAGATTTTAGGGAATTTGTTCAGTTGTTTTGTTGGAGATAATCCTTAAAATTGGGATTTAGTTTTACCTCAAGAAGAGTTTACTTATAAGAATTAACTAAATAAGAGCATAGGGAAGACACAATTTGAAGTGGTTATTGGGTTTAATCCCAAGGGAGTAAAAAAATTAAGGGATATCAGTCATGAAGTTAGGAAGAGTGATGAAGGAGAAGAGTTTACTAAGTTTATGAAATCATTGTGTGAAGAAGTACAACATCATTTGGAATAAATGAACCAATTTTATAAGAGGAGAGAAGACATAAAAATAAGACATCAGGAATTTGAAACTAGGAGATGAAGTTATGGTATACTTGCAAAAGTGTAGATTTCATGTTGGTACTTATAAAAAGTTGAGGATGAAGAAATTTGGTCGTTATAAGATCTCAAGGAGATTTGATTCAGGTAATGCATATGAAGTGAAGTTAGCAGATGGCATGGAAATATCACCAATGTTCAATGTTGCAAACTTTTATGAATATCATGAATCCAATGATAGTATTGATTCATACATTGGACTACAATATTCTAACAAGAAATTGGATCAGATAGAGTAGATTATGGATAGAAGAGTTGGTCAGAGTATAAGAGGTAAGCAGTATATGGAGTATCTTGTCAAATGGAATGATAGACAAGTTGAAGATTCATCATGGAATTCTCAGGTTGAGGTTGAGCACTTTGGGTTTTCTTTGGCCCCTAAAAAGTGAGAGGATCACTTTTTAAGTACCCCGCATGTCTCATGCACGAGCATCTTGGGATCTAAGAAATATTGCATCAGCTAAAAAAATTATTTTTTTCCTATTTGATTAGTCTAGTATTTCGATTTTTAATTTATCTATTCTTGTTCTTTTGGGTTGTATTCGCTACATGTTCATAGCTTCATGTTGGACCCTATCCTATGATCACACCTCATTTGGTTTCATCACATGTGAGGTTTTGCAAATTCTTTGTGAGACTATCTTGTCCTTCATTTTCTAGTCATTCTTTGTGTTTCTCAATCGATTTTTTGATCTACCAATTAGAATTGCTAGTTGTGATCATGCTAGCTCATTGTTACATTTGAGTCTGATATTTTTCTATGATTGCATCTCTTATTTTATTCATTAGATGTTGCTCCAGATGATTTAGGTATTGACTCATTTGATGTAACATGTTTCTCTATTACTGGTAAATATGATCTTTTCTGGGTCGATCGATGATTGCAATGGATATATAAGCTTATGGACTCATTCCTAAGGGATAGGTCATTTTCATAAGATTACTTTGCCATATTTTGGATAGGTTTTTGTAAGATTTTTTATATCATAATCAGGCTTGTATGCTTGGCATGTGAAACTACATGTTGAAGATCAATTGTAATTGATTTTTGGATAATAATAGAAGGTTGATCTCTCATTTATTTCCATCTTGGCTTGATGTTTCCATTGTATTTTGTTGGTTTCAAGGATTGGATAGATCTCTTGTAGCTTTGTTGATCCTTGACTACATCAATGAAATTTTGAACCTCTATATTTCCTATCCAATATTATGATATTGTAATATTGTGGTTTTGTATACTTGTGATTATTGAGATCCCATAGCTATTAAATTTCCATTCCATCATTATCATTCCCTTCACATTA
Source organism: Chamaecyparis obtusa (assembly GCA_027943335.1). Taxonomy (NCBI): domain Eukaryota; kingdom Viridiplantae; phylum Streptophyta; class Pinopsida; order Cupressales; family Cupressaceae; genus Chamaecyparis; species Chamaecyparis obtusa. Next base: position 263,702 of record BSBK01005092.1, read on the forward strand.
TTGTTCTCATTGTTTTACACCAATCAATCAAGCTACATTTTTAATAGTCCATTTTTCATGTGCTAACAAATCTCAAAACCCCAACATTATGATTACAACACCTTGGAAGATAGGAGAATGAAGTCAAGCATCTCTCAAGAAAATTTGGTATGTTTACATTATTTTGTTTCTCATTCATAGGGAAGTTCTCCATTGGTACAATGTTGGTTTCATTTTGTGAATCTACGACTTATGGTTAGGCTTGATGGGGTTCAAAAATAGGTTTGAATAATTTCCATCATCATCACCAAATTTTCCATTATGAATAACACTTAAGGGATAATAGTTTGTCCATATTTTGTATTACCCCATTTTATAACCCTAATTTTATTCCCTATGTATCCATTAGAGCCAAGGAATGATATTTTACAAAGTGGATGCCTCACTATTATTGGCACTTCTACAGAAAGTATACATTTATTTTACTAAGTTGATTTAATTCAAGCTTTTTCAAAACTCTCTACATGATTGTGAATTTCTCTAGATCATTCGGAGGTAAATTGGGATCCACAACAATTTCTTCTGTGTATTTCTTCCATTATAGTGGGTCAGGCGGATACTATTTTCTTTATTACCAACAAAAAAGGCCCACAACATTTTAATCAGTGGAAATAATTCTGGATCAGGCCACAACTATACATAATCACAACAAATGGGAGGAGTGTAATTTAAAATGAGCAGAGAAACAAAATTAAAAAATAGAAAAATAAGACACACAATTGTATAGTGGTTCGGCAATTTCCTACATCCCCTCTCAAGAAGGGAATACCTCTATTATTAATCAATGATACAATATAGTACATTGGATCACTGCACACATTCATTTATATGTTTGCATACAACCTTCAAGTAAAGATTCATGAGAAGCCAAACAGACGTGTGACTATTGGAATTCACATTCCCAACAAACTCCCACTTGAAGCCCAAATGACCTGCAGCCATGCTTTGCAACATTCCCTACATTTGTAGTTCCTTACACCACAGTCAGGACCATTGAATATTTCAATTTTGTGAAACTTTGTTCCCAAACACTTTGACTCAATCTTCTCCAAAATAAACTAGAACTAATAACACTTAGCAACATAACATCTTCAATCTCAAAACTAAAAACAATCTCCTCTTTTTGCATGAAATATATACCATAATAATGAGCTAATGAATCATATGCCATAATAATGAGGTATCAAAAGAGATCCCCAAATCAATGTGCTCCTTATGTAGAGCCTCCAGGTAAAACACCACCTCTCCATCTTCCTTGGCTACCACAATACTGCCATTCCCATTGACATCACACACTTTCTCACCACCACCATTATACTTGGCAACCTCAAAAAATATAGGCCTATCCCTTAGTCCAATTCTCTCGGTAGCTTTACCTTAAATTTCACCTGCTCCATCTCATATGGATTCTTCCATTTCATAATTTTCCTCCTCAATTCCTAACTCAGTAAGAATTATATGGAGCTCAAGAAATTCCATCTTCAGATCTTCATTTCTTCTCTTTTAAGAAAACTCCCACTCTTTCACAACTTTCTCCTTTTCCTTCTCCATATAGGAAATTCACTCTCTAAGCATCAAAACCTCCTTTTTTAAGGTCACAATTTATTTGTTAAGGTAATCCTCCTAATTCTTTGCCTCTTTCTTCTCTTCCATCTTCATGACAATTGCATCCATAAATGCATCAAGTGTCGAGAAAAAAAAAAACCTAGCGCATGCCTGCACAGATTCAACATTCATTTATACATTTGCATACAACCTTCAAGAAAAGAGTCATGAGAAGACTGTTGGGCTTCACATTCCCAACTAGGAGAAAGATAAAAGGAGGTAATGAATTACAAATTGCTACACATTACCAACTAGGAGAAAGATAAAAGGAGGTAATGAATTACAAATTGCTATGGAATCATTGCTTGAAAGCATGATTTAAAGCTGTACAAAAGTTCAGGTCCTTAGGGATTCTTCTAAGCTGTTTTAATAGTTTAGAAATTAGTTATTTTGCTTCTGGGCATTATGGTATGAATTTTTTATTTTGTTTTTTCTCTGGCCAGAATAAAATTTATTAAAAAGAGAAGACTAGAAATTGGTTAGTATAGCTTATATTTCAATGCAGCGAAATCAGGTGAGAGTTCGCTGTATGTTGAACAGAAGGATCCTTTTGGTAACGTGTTAATTTATGATATGTAACGTTGGAAGAAAAATTTTATTATTTTATTTTAATGGAGAAGTTCATAATTTTTTCTCGTTAGTAAATATAAATGGGGGATGTAGAGCAGAGTCCCGGCCTGAATACTGAAGCAATGAGAAACTAATCAAAGTTTCGAACAATTGCATTTAATGTTTGGGTCTGTAAATTACACAATTACGTTATTGGTAAATATGTAGAGCTCCTATCTGGGCCATATTTTCCAATTTTAGTGTCTGAGAAAACCATAGATTGGACATTTTATGGGACAACATTTATTTCTAAGTCAACCATAGATGATGTATCCACAATGTCAAAAACTGTTCTATTTTGGTTTATTTCAAAAGACTTGTATTTTAGTTTATTCAGTACCATTGATGGTTTTACCAATCCATTGTTGAACATCGCCAAAGAGAGAGCTATGGTATTATTAGTAAAGGTCATTGGAGTCAATATTATGTTAATTACTGATCTAGTATAATTAACCCAGAAAATATTATAATATTGATCTCATTTACTGTAAAAAACTCATGTTTTATGTATTGGTGTTATCACTGAGGATCGTTGGCTTCTTGAAGATTGACTGGCTGTGCAAATGATGAATCCATAAATCTTCCTCTGGTTGCCCCTAAAATCAGTAAGCACAACAATTGAATATATGAAAAAAATAGCATTATACTTCACGGGTATGGAATCCAAGATCTTGCACTAGCAACAATACATCACTTTAAAGGTTAAGAAAGAGAAGAACAAATCACATTAGGAATCTACAAAAAGGGTAAAGTGTTCAACTGAAGTATAGCTTGTAAAAAGTCAGTGTCCTCATATTTTGCACCATGTAGCAGCACGATCATCCCATGGAACGAACCAAGCAAAACCTGAAGAAAATTTAGTATTGCAGTGCAGTTGTAGTCCCTGCAAAGTAAATAGAGAAATACATTTAGTATGATGACATGAAATGAGTATGGTACATTATAGAATATTCTGCATGGAGTGGATGCTATATATCAATCACAACCGAGGGAAGATATTGTAACCAAGGGATGGTTTTATCTGAAATCTCTAAACCGCACCCACTAGATGAAAATTAACCTTTAAAAACAAATGAAAAGCTCTTTCTATGTTTTATTAGAAACGGGGCCAAAATGTTCAGTTTAATCATTGAGACGTAATATTTGGTGTTTGGCTTCAAAACCATACCGTTTTGGCATAACATAGAATTGTCTATATTGCAACAAAATATTCTTCGCATTCCAGTTCTAAAGAAATAATGAAAAATTTAAGCCAAGGTAACATGTAGGAACAAACATTCCCATCGAAGTCCTTTATGAAGTACAGTGGGAAAACAACTTGCGGTAACATGCTTTATTAAAGTAACAAATACATAATATAATAGCTGGCAAAAATTTTTACTCAAAACTGAGGCCTCACAACATCTATCTAAATCAGATATCAAATGTAGGGTAAATACTCTCTTTAAATTGAACTTTCAAGCAGATGGAAAGATAAGAAAGTACACATAGACCATTTACTTCTACTACAACTTATAAGTTGTGGTTAACCTACACGGTTGATGTTTCATTCAACCTATAATTTTTGGTTTAATATCAAATACTTGAGAACAAAATATACTAAAACAAGGGCTGCGCGCAGCTGGAGTCCCTTCCTAAGGTGGGGCAGCAGGAGGATGTGTGTACAGTCGGTATGAAATCTAGCAATATTCTTCTGAGTCGTGTAAGCACAGATCTTTCAGGAACCATTGGTTATATTCCTCCACAAGCAAGCCATAAGAACTTTTTGACAGAAAGCCTCAAAAAGTTGTCTGAAATTAAAGGTACAAAACGGTTCTGAGGATAAGGATTCAAAACTGACATACAAATGCATTTAGAAAGTTTCAGATCATATCCCCTCCTTGTCAGCCAACTGTCTGCGTAGAATGGAATCCTTGGAACGAGTTGTGATCAAACAGGAAAGTATTCAAATTTTTAACTTTCTAAAATGAGGATGTAGAGCATACAAACGAAGGGGCAGAATGGTTTGACCATGCCCTTGGGAGTAACTATTCCTGTCTTTTTGGGCAAGTTGACAAACTTGGTAAATCTAAGATTGACCAATAATCCTTTTGGTGGATTGATGGGGAAAATGTTCAAGCTGCAGTAGATATTGTTGAGAAAATGCAATCTACAATGAGAAATCCCAGGCTCCAATGGTGGATTAGCAGAGCTTCAGCAATTGGACGTTTCACACAATAACCTAACTGGGTCTTGGCATGGATTCATTAGCAACCTTCGAAGGCTGAGGAGTTTGCAACTTTACAATAATAGGTTTTTTATTTACCTATAATGGAGGAAAGTTGTATTTGAATGTATTTGATAATATGCTCAACAATAGCATACCAACAACAACTACCTGAATTGCTCGAGTCTTGTATGTCTTAGATTCACAAATATTCAGTTTAGTGGAGGAGTTCCAAAAGCTTTATGGGGATCTCCAGAACTTTATTAGCTACAACTCAGAGGAAATAAATTTTAAGGCAACATTTCTGCAGATATCGACAGTGCAAAGAGTCTTTCGAAGTTGGAAGTTGATGACAAATACTTCTCAGACAAGCTTCCATCTGAAATTGGCATCCATCTGAAATTGGCATGATAAACTCTATCCTTTTTGAATGGAAGTAATTATAATTTCTTTGCAATCTTACCATATGAGTTTGTTGGATTGTATCAACTTGAGGTATTAGATCTACCAGAAAATTCACTTTCAGGAACAATTTTCCCAAATATTAAACCATTGAAGGATAAACTTGAAGCAAATTGAAAACAATGCTAGAACAATTCTATAACAAATAATTGTGTTATTTTTATCCTAATAACTTTCTAATAAGAATAGACCTAAATGGAAATATTTTAACAGTAAACATGTTTAGTCCAAGCTAAAAAAACCAATGAATCACTATGCTGAAGTCCTATAATGAATTAACTACCTCTAATCAAGTTTACTGAAATTACTGGAGTTGTTGAAATTGGAGGGTTTACTGAATTCTTACAATTATCTAAACAAAAAAGTTTAATTTCACTCTGCTTTTAAAATAATGATTCCATTTCTTGCAAACCATATGTCACATTTTAATGTATGTCTGGAAGAGGCTGTGATGTAGCTGCCAGTTCTACAAAGTGCAAATAAAAATAGACACTAAAGCATAAGAACCAATCCTTACTAGGTTTTATACCTCTGGGTTTTCCTTTGGCTTGGATGACACAGATTTGGACAATGCCGACAACTTTCCTTCCACCAACTTCTTCTTCAAGTTTTCTTAACAAGCAGAGTGAATTGTCAATCAAAAGAGCGTGCTGCATAAAGCCAAGCCGCGACTATAACAAGAAAGAATGCCTCCAAGATATGGTGTTGAATGAGCAAGTGAGCCACATCCCGATATAAGGAACTACTAAATTAGTGCAGCTTCTGACTTCCCAAGCGATTGCGCACTGCATCGATTGCAACTTTTCCCTTGCCCTGTTCAATCAATCACTACAAATTACTTAAAAATTATAGGGGAATGCATGCAATTGTGGCTGTGTGTAATGCGGAAGTGATTATTTATGCTTATGCTAAATTAATTATTTATGCTTATACTAAATTAATTATTTAAAACCTTAGGATCCCTTAGAATCTACGAGCATACATCAAATCCTCATACTCTACAGAAAATCACTGCTTGTAAAAAATGCAAAACTGGGTTCTCAATGTAGGGAATAATTTTATGATCTTATTATTTTGCAATATGTGGAGAATTCTATTGGTTCTTTTCTAAAATTTGATTATTCTTTGAGGAATGGGATTTGACTTTGATAATTTGTGTTCTCATTTCAAAATCTTTAGCTATCCCTCATACTTGTATCATGAAGTCAATGTTTGGTAGTTGGTGCCATGAAATTAAAAAAGGGCTCCATAGACTTCTTGCATGCCATCATTGATATTGATTCAGATTTATTTTGTAAGCTTAAGAAATCTTCTCCCCAAATTACCATTCAAACAAGAAAAGAAGACACCCTTAGAATGCCTTTGTTCCAATGACTCAAATGAAAACTTGTACCAAATGCTTCAAATAGATGCCATCAAAGGGAATGAAATGAAGTGATTCTAGAATATGTACAAGATGAATTTTGCATGAACGCTCTCAAGATCCTTTGAATTGATGAAGTTCTCCAGAATAAAATTGAGGAGCTTGTTGTCCATAAAATGGAACTATTAAAGTGGTTGAGAAATTTTTGGAGGTTTTTCTCCTTGAAATAGATCTGGTGGTAAGTGCCCTGTTTGGGGGGAATAGAAAAAAGTGGCTGAAATAGGAGAGTAGGATTTAATAGGAGAGCTAGATGCTTCTGTAGGTAGAGATCTCCACTCTGATCGCTATTTGTGATGGGCTATTACTGGTTGGCTTTGATTTCTTATATTTTGTTCTGTTGCAAGTTTACTTTTGCAACAAATGTTGCTACAAGTATATTTTGTTGTATAGCTATCTGTAGAGGAGGACCCTGCATCCTTACCTCTAGATATTTTGGGGACAGAATTAGTCTTTATCATTTCCTTAAGTAATCATATTCCATAGAACCACCTTCTTTAATCTTAGAACATGGTAGTTTCCTCTACAGGACTCCTATATAAAGTTAGAATGGTTCAGAATTATAGTACAACTTTGATGTAGTCAAGCCTAGTGGATCCAATTAAGGATTGATCGACCTTGTAGCCAAAATAATATGCAGTGGAAATACACAAGAACAACAACAGATTTGAGATCAAACAGAAGTCTTTAGTCATAAAATTACCGATTACATGCAATGTGCTAGGCTGTAAGGCCTTCCTGGTTACAACCAATTACAATGCAAGTAACAGTCTACAAGATCTCGTAGGATCGAAATCTTTTCCCCAACATCAGTATTCAGCTAGTCCAGGTCTGCAACACATAGCACACTGGTAGGCACCCAAGAAAGATCTAAACTTGTACTCAAACTTCCAAGCAATCTTCCTGCTCCTAAGCTCACAGGCTACTAACCTTCCTTCCCACCATCTGATACCCAAAACAACTACCCAAGCATCCTATAAATATTGATTCTGAGCCACAAGTCGGCTGATGAAACAATTAACCCTTACAAACAAATATTAAATGCTAAAACATCAGTCAACTCTCACATAGCCTTACAAAATAATTAAACTCTCAAAGATGGCCCGAAATGGCCATCAAATCTGCATATAAGAATACAACATGCCAGATCTAGGTCCCCACACATCTAATAGTCAATCCATAACATGAGGAGTGCGACCCAAATTAAATGCACCAGTCGGCCAAGCCGATCTAACAAAACAATCCAATTGGTAAGAAAGAACACTGAGCAGTAGTCGACTGACCACACCAAGCATGACCGAGAAACACAATTATTAATGAGCGCTAGTGAACCGATGCCTTCAGTCACCGAGCATTCTTCAGAGACCGAGCACCTCGGTAACCACAGAAACGGAGCAACCAGTCTCCCAAACTAAGAAAGAACTTCATCAAACCAAGATCAAAACTAACAATCTACCTTCAAAGACAAACATATTTTTGGTTGATACAGATTGCCAAGAATCCTAGGATGCTCTTGCATCAGACACCCTAGGTAAGAAATATTTTCTCATAAGGAAATTAGGAACATCTCAAGGGAATCAGAACATGTATGCCGAATCTGTTCTTCACCCATATCTCTTCTTGTCCTTCATCCCAAGTAGTTTTCACTTCATTCACAGTCTCATGCAGAAAGTCCTTCTATCTTCCACTTTGTTTACCCCTCCAGTTGGCAATTGATAAAAATTGACTCTAACCATCACCGATCACATCATTGCCTCGGTAAGGTTCATCCCTTCTAGACTCTTTAATTAACTCAGTATCATCTGCATCTCTCCGTGTCACAAATGTCACCATCTATTGTACCATCTCTACCAGTAAAACCATCTATTTCTTAATCTCAACAAACTCTTTAGAGATATCATTCTTCTTCTCCTTCAAGCTAGACTTAATAGGAATAGGTTCATCAACCTTATGCTCCTGAGGTTTTTCATAAGGACAACACCTGATCACTCCATATCCCTTAACCCTTGTGTCCTATAAAGGTATCAGCTTATGCTGAGCTCCTTCATGGCTAACCACATAGGTATTAGCATGACCATCAAACAAAACATTCTTGTCAAACTACCAGCGTCTACTGAGCAACAGATGAAAAGCATCCATAGGCAATATATCACACAATATCTCATTATGGTAAGATCCAATTTGAAACTTAACCAAGCATTGTTCTTCAACTATAACCTTAGACACATCTTGTATCCAACTAATCTGATAAGGATTAGGATGTTTCCTTCTTTCCAAATTCAGCTTACTAACAATTTCATCTAAAACAAAAGTTCTCAGAACTGCCACCATCAACTATGACATTACATACCTTATCCTTGCACTTACATCTAGTTCTGAACAAATTCCTTCTTTGCACTGGTTCATGAAGACATGTAGCTAACCTTCTAGTGACAAGACATTCACCTTTTTGTGGAACATTCTCAATGTCTTCTTCAGCAACTAATGCAACTCTTTTCTTAGGACACTGCCAACTTCTATGACTAGTTTCACCACAGCTATAACAAGTATCGGTAAACTCATTCTTCCACTTTCCTCTCTATCCAGTATTCTTAGTAACTTGACCACTACTAGATCACACATCAGTCTTAGGATTCTCTATCACATTACTCTCAACAACTGTCTCACCAGTTTTACCACCTCGGTTTCTATTGTTTTGTTTTCCTTCATACTTCTTATTCAGCTTCTCTTCAATATTTAATGCCATCTAATGAGAATCACTGATTGTTGTCATCTGCATAGTAAGTAAATCTTCTTGAATACTAAGTCTTAAACCATAGACATACCTAGTAACCTTTTATTTATCAGCTTCAGAATGACCAGTCCTAATCAAGATTCTATAAAACTCCTCTGTATACTCCTGTATCAATTTGCTAGTCTTCTTCAAAGCTTGCATATTCTTAAATATGTCCAATTCATAATCCACTAGAATGAATTGTTTCTTCAACTTGTCAACCATTCGGTTCCACTTAGTGATCTTTTCTTTTCCTCTTCTACCTCTTTCCAATTAAACTTCTCTCCACCAGATATTTGCATGACCCTTTAACTTAGTCTTTGCAAATCTAACCCTATCAGGATCTTCTATTTCTTCATACTCAAAGTATTCATCAATCTCATTGATCCAATCAATCAATTCCTATGGCCTAAGGCTTCCAGCAAATGTAGAAACTTCAATCTTAGGTCTTTTCCCAATCTTAGACATAGCTTTCAAAATTTGATTCTCCTCAGGATCTCTAGCTTCTTCGACAACTTCTTCAAAATGATCTTCCTCGGATTCATCATCACTATCATTTTTCAAGGTAGGCTTCTTCTTTCTCAAATCCTCTTGTAGATCTTGCACTTGTTTCTGCAAAGCCCTAAAATCATCAATACTAAATTCACCAGTAGCTTCCTCTTCCTCAGAGACCTCACGATTTCTCCTCGGAGGCATCTTCAAATCAAGATCTAGACACGAACACACAAGATCCACTCGGCTCCAACAAGAACAGACTTTTCTCAAATAGGAACAAACTTCACTCTGATACCACTTGATGTAGTCAAGGCTAGTGGATTCGATTAAGGACTAACCAACCTTGCAGCCAAACCAATATGTAGCAGAAATACACAAGAACAATAATAGATCTAAAATCAAACAGAAGTCTCTATTCATCAAATTACCGATTACATGCAATGTGTCAGGCTGTAAGGCCTTCCTGGTTATGACCAATTACAATGCAAGTAACAGTCTACAAGATCTCACAGGATCCAAATCTTTTCCCCAACATCAACATTCCGCTAGTCCAGGTTTGCAACACACAACACACTGGTAGGCACCTAGGAAAGAGCTAAACTTGTACTCAAACTTTCAAGTAATCTTCTTGCTCCTAAGCTCGTGGGATACTAACCTTCCTTCCCACCATCTGATACCCTAAACAACTACCCAAGTATCCTATAAATAGTGATTCCTAGCCACAAGTCGGTTGATGAAACAATTAACCCTTACAGACAAATATTAAATGCTAAAACATTAGTTGGCTCTCACATAGCCTTACAAAATAATTAAACTCTCAAAGATGCCCCCAAATAGTCATCAGATCTGCATAGAAGAATGCAACATGCTAGATCTAGGGCCCCACACGTTTGATGGTCAATTGATAACATGAGGAGCGCGACCCAAATTAAATGCACTAGTCAGCCAAGCTGATCTAACAAAACAATCCAATCAACGAGCAAGAACACCGAGCAATAGAGGAAATAACCGAGCACCAGTCGACCGACCACGCCAAGCATTTTCGAGAAACATAGTTATTATTGTGTGCCAGTGAACCGATGCCTTCAGTCACTAAGCATTCTTCAGAGACCAAGCACCCTGGTAGCCACATAAACTGAGCAACCAGTTTCCCAAACCGACCAAGAACTTCATCAAGCCAAGATCAAAACTAACAATCTACCTTCAAAGACAAACATATTTTTGGTTGATACAGGATTGCCAAGAATCCTAGGATGCTCTTGCATCAAACTTACACAGGCTTCTGTTATATTAGATAGAAAATAAATTGATATCTTTAAATGAGATAGATTTCATACGTTTCAGTTTCAAATTAATCACCTACTGCTTATAATTTGGAACTGTAGTTCCCTCCATAGGATCCCTATCCATGGTTACAATGGCTTACAACTGTAGCATAACTTACATGAGCTTCTCTTTCAACATATCGAAATAAGAGTGATGTCTTGAAGAGAAAATAGTGGCATCCAAAATCCCATAGGAATTAATAACATATCTTCTGCAATGAAATGAACACTAAACAAAATTACAAACTAGCGTTGCCTATCTTCTCTATTATCATCTTTAGCTACAAGGTTGTTCTATTTCCCTTCTGACAATAGTGTCAAGATCTGATCTTTCATGATTTACATGGTAATCCAAATTTTCAAAACTAGTTAAAAATCATAATCCAAAATTTAAAAACTAGTTAAAAACTATAATCCAAAATTTCAAAACTAGTTCAAAACTATCTTCTGTGCATTATGAAGAGCCGTAATTCAGATAGGAAACTAAACTTGTCATCAACAAGAATGAATGTATTTAAGTTCTTTCTGTCCTTCTATATTAATTCAATATAGTTGTTGTGCTAAGTATTGTTATGGCTCTGATCCATTTCTATATATAAATTTGTATCAAAAAAATATAAGCCTAACTTAATTAAGAAAGAAGCCTTGGCCTATGCTTAACCTTCCTTACATTGCTTCATTATATATCACAATTTTGGAAAAAGAAACAAACCAGGCTTAATTGCGATTGCAATTTAGGTTTTAAAGCAGCTTGCTAAAAGTAGACATTCCAAAATTGTTAGTGATATATACATTACGCTGTAATCTACCTTGACCTGTGCCAGACTGAACCACACAAGCATGTGAATTATTTCATTGAATGCCTGGAAGTATGGATGCATCAACAATGCACATCAACTATTTGAGCAAATTGTTAGGCGTATTGAAACCCTAGACAAATTTTGAAACACTGGCTACTGATTCTGTTGTAGCAATTCAGAAATTGCTTCTGGCTGTTGAGTGTTGCTGCTTCATAAATTTCTTGTGTAATCAACCGAAAAGAACTTAGAGCACATATGAACATTAACTAGAAAACAAGATGCAAAGGATTACACGTTGTATAAGGGAAGATAATCTTACATTGAAATGCCACAGCTATACCTCCCAGACAACTATTTGCCAGAAACAATGCCATCTATTCATGACATGCACACAATGCGTGGAAGGAAACAGGCTCAGAAAAGAATATCGTAAATTCTAGACAGATGGCATGACAGCTGGCTGGAGACAGACAACTAGGAAAGCCATTAAATGTTAGCATTCTACACAGCCATTAGAATGCCAGCCAAAAATTATCGCAATTTTTTCTCAAAAAAATTGAAAAGACTACCCGGATAAATTGAAATAGTCAATGAGAAAATGAGAATTAATTGTACAAAATTTCACTTTAATAGAAATATTGTTTGAGACTATATGTTTAACAAATTTTGCATGATTTTTGAGGACAAACTAATCTTAGCATGGCAACTGAAAACTTTAGTATCCTGCCTAACGGTAGGGACTAAAAAAAAAAATAGCGTTAACTGTAAAGATTTAAATTTTTCTTTTTTATTTACTTGGTCTTTGATTTTTCTCATTTTGATTATTGAAACATATAATTTAATTAATTAGATATTTTTAATTTAGCATTAACTAATTATTATTTTAATATATCTTCACAGTAATTAATTAAATAATTTCATTTAATTAATTGAACTAAAGTTCCATTGTTAATTAATTAAACTTTTATTTTATTTAATTAATTGAGCTAATATTATCTTATCTAAAATCTATATCATATTTTCTTCTAAATAATTTGTTCCCTACCTAACACCTTTATTAATAACAAATTTGAATCTACACTTCATCAATCTTGAACCAAACCAATTTTAAATCATAGAAATCAATCTTTTTAACCTAATTTAGAGATTCATTTTGTAATCCAAAAGGAAATCAAGCTTACATCTCCATTGTATAGTACCCATAGAATATATAAACTTTACCTTTCACATATATGTAAGATATCTTTCATGATATTTCACAAATTCACATATTATTCTTACACATGTAAAAGATAACTCGCTAATGTCAATCATATCCCTTCATGCTTTTTTTTGGCACATATGTAAGAAATTCTATTTTTTACCCTCATTTTAATTAAGATAATGTCAACCCTCTATTTTTGTTAATTAATATCCTATTCATTTTTCCTTCTCCCATTTTTTTCAATTATAAGTCTCTCATTCATGTAAGTTAATTATTCTCTGGTATTTAGGACCAATAAAAACACACAAACAAAACCCAAACATACATTCATCTTCTTGTACTACCTAACTCCATTCCTTGCTCCATGTCCTACACTAATCCCCTTTTCTATCATCTATTTCCCTCCACAGCCTTAGTTGCTAAGACCACTATTTCTATATCTTCCCTAATCCTTTTTCTTCACTTAATTTATACCCTTCACTCACACAAATCCCTCTTTTTACCCTCCAATACACAATCTACTTGAAAATGAGGGGTTTTCTCCTCACCTATCTAATCATTCAAACTAGGAATCATTTTCAATATATATAAATTTTATTGGAGAACAACCTATCAAGCCCAAATCCAGTCCCTTAGAAGAGTTGTTCATTGTAGTTAATTTTCACTTTTGGGATTGATATGATTGGGTATGATGAAGATGAGAAGTGATGTAATAACTAGGTAAAGCATTTGGAAATTGACCAAAATTAGCATAAATAGGAAGATACATAACTATAGTGAAAATACAAATTCTATCTTTGGAAAACATATACTTAAAATGAACTTATGTCTAAAATCTGGGTCTAAAAATTCAAGTCTACAAAGTGAGGTGTCATTGATTAAAGTTCTCTTCATTATCTCTAATAGATTGATTTTAGATCATGATGCTCTAGATATATCATTATCCCAAATATATGGTTCAAAAGAATTGGTCACTAGATCAACACTCCGTTGAGTAGGGCTTTTCACCTAAGTTACAAAATATGGAACCTTGTATATCAATCGTCACTTTAAAAATTCAAACACTATGTCAATGAATTTATAATTTACACATAGAAAAAAGGGGACAAGGGTTGGACTATATAGGAGCTTCCCTCAGTCAGACTTTAGGTAATAATTGATCAACATGGTAATGATAATGATAATGATTAGAAAAGAGAATATACCCTTGGTAGGATAGAAACAAAAATTGAAATAAAATTATATTGGATCAACATTGATCATGGTTGAGATTAAATGCTCTATGGATAATACCTTAAGAAATTTGATGCAATAACATGACATGAAAATGTAATATCAATCATGTAAACATACCCATACTAAAATTGTTACACTAATACTCAGATTTGAAGGAATTAACTCATAATTCCTTCTTTAATTTGTGTAGAATTTTAGGGATGTGAGATGTTGAAATTAATTATAGAAGGTATCCAAGTATATAGGGTTCTAACATTATCTCATAAACTTTTCTGACTTCCAATAATCTTATTTAAATTTTTGTATTATATAAAAACTGGCAAGAATCAAGAATCCAAAAAATAATAATTTAGAGGACTATGGTGCTAGGTATCCTAGTCCACTAAGAATATTTCATTCGGTGTCATACTCTACCTATAAATGCAAATGCAAAGAACACAATTTTATGACATGGGATCTAGTTACAAAATGATTATAGGATGAAATTTTTGTAATGAAATGGCTATACATAAGGAACTAAAATGAGCTATGAGGGGGTAAATTAAGGAAACGCTATAGACATGAGTGTTAAATTTTAAGGGGTTATAATTTATGACACTATATTTAGCCTCAAATTTAGAACATGAGTGCAATATTACATTCATACTCATGAGAGAGAGAGAGAGAGAGAGAGAGAGAGAGAGAGAGAGAGAGAGAGAGAGAGAGAGAGAGAGAGAGAGAGAGAGAGAGAGAGAGAGAGAGAGAGAGATTGGTATCTTATCTCACTCAAAGACATCAAATTAAGTGCCAAAAAAATAAACAGGAAAATACAAAAATAAAGGAAAACAAAAAGATCAAAAAAGGAGTTATTGGTGAAAATAAAGGCTCCATGTCAACTACTTCAATAGACCTCAATAATTAAAATGTCTCAACTTCTAATATTATTCTAATAATGTTATTGTAAATGTAAAAGTGGTCTTGTAGAGATTTCAAGAGCATACACCAATTAATATTGTTACTATAACTAATGGTGATGATGACGAAGACCAACTAAGATGAGAGGCATACAAGATAGTAGAAAGATTAGATCAGTTATGGGTAAAAGTACAAACCTGTGTCACACTTTTATAAAGGAAAAGGATGACAACATGCAAAATTTTCAACTTTAATGACATAAAAGTGGCATTTGTGTTTAGAATTTGAAGATAATGTAAACTAATGAAATGTGTGAAATTTGATAAAGTTTATGCTTATAATTTTTTATAAAAAAAATTGAACAAAAATTGACATAGTTTTAAAAAATTTTAAGTCCATTTTTTAATTTCTGAAATATGTTGAAAATCTAGGGTCTAGTTCCCACCATAAAACTATATGCAAATAATCTTTTTTTCCTCCAATTTCAGAATATATTTTAGATGACATGTATAGCTAGTGCATAAAAAAAGAAATATTGAATTTCAGTGTATATTTTGTCTGTTATAACTATCCAAAGTTGGTGTTACCTAAAATCTACGTTTTTGTGTTCCCACCAAATTTTCCCTATTAAATCTACACCATTAAAAAATCAAATTATATATTCTTGAAGAGGACTCTCTCCTCTAGTGTTAAATATAAGTTTTAAATTTTTCTGACATGTTTTTTTAATTTTTTATTTTCTTTTGAACGAGCGTGTTCTTAAATGTTGAAATACCTACTTGAAGTATTTTCAAATTATAAAATATTATATGAAATCAAAACATAATAAAAATTACATGACCATAATCTTGACACTGAGCTCTACAAAAGGGTATTTTTAGATTTTACAGAAAGTTAAATTTTGATAGAGAATTCATATCCAAAAGTGAGAACTTCTGAGACTCACCTTTTTTGCTTATTTGGCTGCCACATGGGATGCCACTTAGATAGGCTTTGCCGAAACTATTGACGACCAAACACAGTCCCGTCGATTAGCCACCCAACCCATTTTTGGGGTTTATATAGTTTTTCATGGAACGGTTTTGACCGAAACCTTTTTTCTTATTTGGCTTCCACATCGAATGTCACTTAGATAGGTTAGGCTGAAACAGGTTCACCCGGAACTGTGGATGACCAAACACAGTCCCATGGATGAACCACCCAACACATTTTTGGGGTTTATATAGTTTTTCATGGAACGGTTTCGGTCGGAACCATTCCGGCCGAAACCGTTTTGTCCGGAACTCCCCTGCCATATTGATGCCACATGGCTCCTCGTGTACACCACATCTGGCCAACCGAAACTGGTCGGACCGGACCTATTTTGGCCTGAACCATTTCGGCTGGAACCATTAAAAATGTCCTCTAGTGTGACATAGCTATGTACTTTCACCCTTATATTATCTCATCATTGATGTCAAGCATTTGATTTCTATTTATATTAAGTTGTGATATCATTCAAAGTATGATATAAGTAAAATGGGTTAAGAAGAAGTAGTGAAATATTGTGAAATTGGAGAACTTAATTGGGAAATAGATAAATAGTAGACAATGTTAAGGTTATGATGATATAATTATTTTATACCAAACATATATTTATATCAAGTCGGTAAAGAATATTACTCAAGTCAGTAAGCAAAATAGTTTGGCTACCGAGTAAGAAAAAGTCATTCGGTAAAAAGGAAAGTAAGTTTCAATAAAGAGAAAGGAACTCAAGACACTAAGTAGAAGGTTTCATTTACTGAGAAAAGTTACTGAAATTCAGTTTAAGGAAAAAGAGTTAACCTATGAGAAAGGAACATAAATTAAATGCAAGGATCAGAATGACATTTAATAATGAGCGATGATGAACTGGAAGATCATAATGATGAGGAAGAGTTAGTTAATAAGATCTACGATAAGGAAAATTTAAGGTGATGATCTATGGTACAAATCTAAGTGGAAAAAAGAGAAGGTACAATTTCCAAGAAATTTCAAGTTCTGAGGTGATAATAAAATGATTTATCAAGATCTAAATTCATTGAATTAGTTTGTGAGGATGATCAGATGGCTGAGATTAGTTAAAGCAAAATGTAATAAAGGAGATTAAGAGGAAAAACAAAGTCTATATAAAGGATGAATTTGTATGAACAAAAGATTAGAAAGTTGAAGGGTTGACGAGTCGCTGAATGATGCAATGAAGAAGAAAAAGGTTCAATTATGAGTCAAAAAGTCAAGATTGATAAAGTGTTGACACCAGTGTAAGGTGAAGGATATAAGTGAAGACAAAGAGAACATAAGGGATTTGATTATGCAAGAGATAGTTGCATATTTATAGGTCAATTTACATTTGTTTACTTATTAACATTTTTATTAGAAAAACCTCTTAACCAAGTGGACCTAATAGTCTTATTATAAATCTTGACAAGAGGTAACATTCTAAAAGAGGGTTTGAAGACCTTTAACTAGGCCACTCCTAATAGGGTGAAGATCCTAATAGATCTGAGGAAAATCCCCTAACAGGGTCATATTTAACAATGTGTATTGTAATCTTTAACCAGATTGGCTTTTAACTGAGCATACTTTAGAAGAGTGTTTGTTTAGTGGGTGAAAATTCCTATAATGGTTTTTTTTTTCCAAATTGGTTTTCCACATTAAATACTAGTCTTGTATGTGTTGAATATTTACTGTGAATTTTATTGCTGATTGATAAAGTTAATTTACTATTATTGGTTAATAGTGAAGTGTGTCTGACCAAGTTGACACTGAGTTGTATTAGAGAAAGTTTACATGGTGCAAAGAATTAACGATAACTGATTCACATCCCTCTCTGTAATCCAACAATTGGTATTAGAGCTAAGTACTATAAAGGGATAAGTTTGAAAGACTTGAGTAAAAGAACTAAAGATTTATAGGAGAGAAGTACCTAAGATGAACAAGGAAAGTTTCTCTACATGGAAAAGAAGGATGAGGTTATACCTATATGGGATTGGAGAATCAACACTCAACCATTTGGATAATGACTATACTCCACCTCCTG
This sequence comes from Chamaecyparis obtusa, assembly GCA_027943335.1. Taxonomy (NCBI): domain Eukaryota; kingdom Viridiplantae; phylum Streptophyta; class Pinopsida; order Cupressales; family Cupressaceae; genus Chamaecyparis; species Chamaecyparis obtusa. The sequence continues at coordinate 281,828 of BSBK01005092.1, forward strand.
GACCTATGAAAGTTGATCAGATGAGAGAAAAGTAGGAACATAATTTGATAATGATTGAAATTTCTTCTTTCCTAACCAATGTTGATTTCAATAAAATTTAAGATTGTATTACTACAAAAGAGATTTTGGATAAGCTTACACTTGTTTATGGAGGTGTTCTACATGTAAAAAATGATAAGGTTGACAGTCTTAGAGGAAAATTTGATGAGATGAGAATGAAACATGAAGAAAACATTTCTCAATATAGTTTTAGAATCAAGGAAGTTGGTAGTTCCATCAAAGGTGCTGGTGGAACACTAACTCAAGAAGAAGTGTTAAAAAAAATTCTTATAACTCTTCCACCCAAATATGATATTCGAGTATCTTCTATTTAGAAATGAAGATCCATTATTAATATACATTGTTAATCTTGATTCTTTGATCGATAAGGTGACTAAATTTGACCTTAGTAAATATGATAATAGTATACTGATTATTAAAATAACTTTTAAATCATCTTTGAGCATGGGTAGTTCAAGATGAAAAAGAGACAATCACAATAGTTCATGTGGAAGTGACTATGAGACTATCCTAACTAAAGAGAAAGAACAAGAAGAGTTGGAAGCATTGTTGGCAAAGAGGCTACAAAGAGGAAAAGGAAAGTATAAAGGTAAACTTCCTCTAAAATATTTTAATTGAAACAAGATTGGCCAAATTGCATCTAAGTGTCCTGAGAATGAGAGGAATGACAAAAGTGACAAGAAGGAGAACCGATACCAAAGGTTTAGATACTTCAATGATAAAGGAAATAAAGCATGCTACCTAGTTGAGGAAAGAGTAACTAATGATGAATCTGATGACACAGAAGAAAGTGTGCAAGCTGTCTATGTTTCTATGAAGGATGATTCATAAGAAGAGAGGTATGAAGATGAAAAAGCCCTTATTTCTCATGTTATCAAAACTGACCTATGGATAATTAATAGTGGTTGTTCACATCACATGACTAGTGACATTGATAAGTTTGAGAACCTAGAAGAGTATGATGGAGGATTTTTTAGATTTGGGAATGATGTTCCATGTTCTATAAAAGGAAAAGGATCCATTATGATGAATAGAAAGATCAAATGTGATAATACTTATTGGGGTCAAGAACTAAAATACAACTTGTTGAGTGTTACACAATTGAACAACAGTGGTCACCGACAAGAATTTCAGAAAGAAAAAAAAAGAAAAAAGTGAAGATCTATGGTGTTGATAGATATTTGATTGGAACTATTGAACAATCTAAATTTAACCTATTCTACCTTGATATTGATACAAAAAATTTCTTGAACTTGTTAAAGTTGAGGATGTATGGCTATGCCACAAAAGACTCTTTCATGTAAATTTTGATAACATGATTAAGCTGAGAAGAAAGAATAGAGTCATAGGTCTACCAAAATTGAGAAAACCTAATAAAGTGATGTGTAAGGAATGTCAAATTGGTAAGATGGAAAAATCAAGTTTTTCAAGTAAGTCTTACTCATCTAATGGTATATTGGAATTAGTTCATATTGATCTTTATGGTCTTATGAGAATACAATGCTATTATGGTGATCAATATTTCATTTTTTTTGTTAATGATTACACAAGAATGATGTCGGTGGGTAAAAGTACAAAACTCTAGTGCACTAGAGGACAAACTTAGGGGGTCTGGCCAGAACGGGTCCGTCTGGAACTATGTGGTGCCTACTAGACACCAAGTGGCATCTATGGGGTCCGACCAAAAGGGGTTCGGTCGGAAGGGTTCTAGCTGGACCCCCAAAATCTATATAAGCAAAAATCCTGTCACGCAGGTCTCATTTGGTTTCAGTGGCATTTGGATTTGGAGAGAGCTAGCAGGTGGTTCGGCCAGAAGAGGTAGGCATTTTTTAATTTTAATTTTTTTTAATGTTTATTTTAAGTTGTTTTTTTAATTTAGTACTTCATTATTGCAATTTAATTAAAAATGTTTATTTAGTAGTTGTTTTTGTTTAATTAGTATAAGATAATTCTAATTTAAATATAAATATTTTAATTTAATAATTTTTTTTGTTTATGTAGTTTTTTTTTTAATTGTAGAAATTAAATAATATGATTTTATGTAGATTTGGTTATTTAATTAATATAATTTTTTTTTCAGTTAATAAAATGTGTTAGTTATTTAATTAATTTAATTTTGTTAGATATGTTTTAAAATGTTTTAATTTAATGTTGTTAGATATGTTAGATATGTTAGATATGTTTTTAAGCATAAAACTAGAAGATGAAGCAACTTAAACACTAATAGTAGAAACTAACATAAACTTTCTCTCTTTAACCAATTAAGACCTAACATGAAATTAACAAGACGTAATATGACCTTTTAAGATCTAATAAAACCTAATAAGACCATTAAAATCTAATAGGACTCTTAATGTGATTAATATTTCCTATTAAACTCTAACACTAGAAACTAACATAAACTAAAATTCTAGAAACCAATTAAGACCTAACAAGTGACTAATATTTGACCAATTAGGACCTATTATTTGAGCAATTAAGACATAATACCTACTAATAAGACCTAATAGTCCACCCTTAAGAACTTTAATAGGACCTATAGTTGACCAATTAGGTCCAATATGACCTACTAGGACCTAATAGTCCTACCAATTAAGACCTAACATGTGACTAATACTTGACCAATTAAGACTAATTAAGACTTAACATGTGACTAATATGACCAATTAAGACAGACCTAACATGATTAATACAACCCCTTTAGACTTAATAGGATTAATACCACATAAACAACATAAACATAAATTCTAGAATCCAATTAAGACCTATTAAACTCTAACACTAAAAACTAACATAAACAAAAATTCCATCTAAACCAATTAAGACCTAATTCCTAACCAATTAAGACCTAACAAGTGACTAATATTTAACCAATTAAGACCTTTTAATTGACCAATTAGGACTTAACATGTGACTAATATGACTAATAACACCTAAACTGATTAATACAACCTAATAAGACCTAATACCTACTTTAATAAGACCTAATATTCCACCCTTAAGAACTAATAGGACATATACATGAACAATTATGTCCAATATGACCTACTAAGATCTAATAGTCCTACCAATTAAGACCTAACATGTGACTAATACTTGACTAATTAGGACCTATTAATTGACCAATTAAGACTAATTAAGACTTAACATGTGACTAATATGACCAATTAAGATAGGTAACATGATTAATACGACCCCTTAAGACTCAATAGGATTAATACAACATAAAAAAACATAAACAAAAATTCTATCTAAACCAATTAAGACCTAATACCTAACCAATTTAAATTAGACAATCTTAAATTTCTTACATGTATGTTTAAATTTGTAGTTCATGTATGCATGTTTAAATTTGTAACATGTATGTTTCTTAAATTTCTAACATCTATGCACGTAACATGTATGTTTCTTAAATTTCTAACATGCGACTAATATGACCAATTAAGACAGACCTAACATGATTAATATGACCCCTTAAGAATTAATATGATTAATATGACATAAACAACATAAACATAAATTCTAGAAACCAATTAAGACCTATTAAACTCTAACACTAGAAACTAACATAAACAAAAATTCTATTTAAACCAATTAAGACCTAATACCTAACTAATTAAGACCTAACTAGTGACTAATATTTAACCAATTAAGACCTATTAATTGACCAATTAAGACTTAACATGTGACTAATATGACTAATAACACCTAAACTGATTAATACAACCTAATAAGACCTAATACCTACTTTAATAAGACCTAATAGTCCACCCTTAATAACTAATAGGACCTATTCTTGACCAATTATGTCCAATATGACCTACTAAGACCTAATAGTCCTACCAATTAAGACCTAACATGTGACTAATACTTGACCAATTAGGACCTATTAATTGACCAATTAAGACTAATTAGGATTAATATGTTTAGTAAATTTGTATGTACATGTATATATAGATTTGATTTTTAAACTAGATGATCTTAAATTTGTAATATGTATGTTTAAATTTGTAGTTCATGTATGTACGTTTAAATTTGTAACATATATGATTTTTTAAATTTGTAAGATCAAGTTCTCAGCAGACTACACCATCGACAAATCCTCAACAGACTAGACCGCCGACAGGTCCTTAGCAGACTGCATGGGACCATGTTTGGTAACCTAATGGGTCTGTCCAGAGGGGGTTCCAACTGGAGGGGTCTAGCCAGACCCATGTGGAATCCTATTTGGCAGCCAAGTCAGCAAAAAAGGGTGGCTCTCAGAAGTTCTCACTTCTGGACCTGAATTCTCTGTCAAAATTTACCTTTCTGTAAAATCTAAAAATACCCTTTTGTAGAGCTCATAGTCAAGATTATGGTCATGTAATTTTTATCATTTTTTATTTCATATAATATATTATACGTTGAAAATACTTCAAGTAGGTATTTTAATATTTAGGAACACGCTCGTTCGAAAAATATTAAAAATAACAAATCATGTCAAAAAAATTAAAATTTTATATTTAACACTAGAGGAGAGAGTCCTCTTCAAGAATATATAATTATTATATTTAGTGGTGTAGATTTGATAGGGAAAATTGGACACGAACTAAAAATTGTTGATTTTAGGTAACGCCAACTTTGGATAGTTATAACAGACAAAATATATACCAAAATCCAATATTCATTTTTTTATGCATTAGCTATATATTTCATCTAAAACATATTATGGAATCAGAGGAAAAACATATTATTTGCATATAGTTTTTTAACGCGAACTAGACCTTAGATTTTTAGTATATTTCAGCAAGAAAAAATGGACTTCAAAAATTAAAAAAACTATGTCAATTTTTGTTCAATTTAAAAAAAAAAACTATAAGCGTAAACTTCATCAAATTTTACACATTTTATTAGTTTACATCATCTTCAAATTCTAAACACAAATGCCAGTTTTATGTCATTAAAGTTGAAAATTTTGAATGTTGTCATCCTTTTCATTTATAAAAGTGTGACACAGGTTTGTACTTTTACCCCAGTATTATTTCTAAAAGAAAAGTCTGATGCATTCCAAATGTTTAAATGGTACAAGGCAAGAGTTGAGAATGAAACAGGTAAGAAAAAGAAATGTTTAAGATCAGATAGAGGAGGTGAATTTATCTCTCATGAATTTACTGTCTTCTACAATTAGAATGGAATCAAAAGACAAGTATCTGCACCGAGGACTCCACAACAAAAATGGCATAGATGAAAGAAGAAATAGAACAATAGTTGATTGTGCTAGAACATTATTGATTGAGAAGGAGCTTGCACAAACATTCTGGACAAAATCCATTAGTATAGCTTTGTACACACTCAACTGAGTACAATTGAAGAAAGGTACAAATAAAAACCCTTATAAACTCCGGTATAGGCATACACTGAATGCTAGTTACTTTAAATTTTTTAGAAGTAGGTGTTACATACTAAAAGATGCTAGCAATGTAAAGTTTTATTCTAAAGGAGATGAAGTTATATTCCTAAGATACTCCACAAAGGGAAAAGCTTAAAAATGTTTGAATAAGGCTACTAAAAAAATTGTGGAAATGGAAAATGTGAGGATTGATGAATTTGCAGAAAGAAATGAAGAAGATAGAAAAAGAGAACTTGAAGATTATCAAAGATTTGTATATATACATGAAGGGATTTTGGGTACTATAATTGATCTACAAGAAGAATTTTGAGGAACCAGTTGAGTGCCCACTGAGAGATGAAAATTTTGAAGAACATTAAACCAAGCCAGTGATAGAAAAGTATATGTAAAAGAACCACTCATCGACTCAAATTATTGGAGATAGAAATGCATGAGTCATGAAAAGAAGTAAGTTGAAAGATAATACATGTTATATTTCTGAATTTGAGCCAAGATTAGTCAAGGATGCACTTGAAAAAGAAGATTGGGTTAATGCAATGAAAGAAGAGATTGATCAAATTGAAGAGAACAACACTTGGTTACTGGTACTGAGACCTACAGACAAGAATGTTATTAGTATAAAGTTTATTTTTAGGAATAAACTTAATGAGAATGGAGATGTGATAATAAATAAATAAATATTAGTTTACAAGGGTTATGCACAAGAAGAAGGTATTGACTATGGTGAGACATTTTCCCATGTTGCTAGATTATAAGGTGTAAGAAGAATACTTGCATATGTTGCCTATATAGGATTAAAATTCTATAAAATGGATAATAAGTCTTCATTTTTTAATGGAATTCTTGAAGAATAAGTTTACATTGAACAACCTAAAGGATTTATTAATAATTCTAACAAGGATATGGTATAAAAACTACAGAAGGCACTATATAGTTTGAAGAAAGCACCTCGAGCATAGTATGAAAGATTATATTCATATTTAATTAAGATTGGATTTCAAAGGCCAAGTGACAAAAAAAATTTGTATATAAAATGTGATAGTACTAATAATATCTTAATTGCTAAGATATTTGTTGATGCTATCATATTCGAAGGAAATGAATCAATGAGTAAATCATTTGTTGAAGGGATGGGAAAGGAATTTGAGATGTCCATGATGGGAGACCTAAAATTATCTATTGGACTATAGATTCAACAAGTGAGAGATGGTATCTGCATCACACAGTAAAATTATATGAAGGAGATCCTCAAGATATTTAGTATGGAAGAGTCAAAACTGGTTGGTACACCGATGGCTACTGGTTATAAATTGTAAAAGGAAGATGAGAAAAATAAAGTAAATGAAACACTCTACCAATCAATTATTGGTAAGACATAGTATTATGTATACAATACACCTGATATTTCTCATAATGTTGGTATTGTCGCAAGATTTTATGCCAATCCAAAAGAAGCAAACATGTCTGCAGTGAAAAAAATATTTAGATATCTGAAAGGGACTGAATATTTTGGTCTGCTATACAAGGAAGGAGGATATTTTGATCTTAAGACATAAAATAATGCTGATTGGGATGGAAACATTGATGATAGAAAAAGTACAAGTGGTAGAGCTTTCTTTTTATGAGAAGGGTTAGTGACACATTTAAGCAAGAAACAGTGTTGTATTACACATTCTACTATTGAAGATGAGTATGTTTCTACAACTATGAATTGTTCAAACATTGTGCAAATCAAATAATTACTTGAAGGTATGCAAGATGAGATTATTGATCCAGTTACTATTTACTATGATAATACTAGTGCTATCAACATATGAAAGAATCCAGTGAGAAATTTAAAGACAAAGCACATTTCTGTCAAGTATCATTACTTGAGAGAACAAGTTCAAGACAAGCATGTGATATTGGAGTATGTGAATTAAAAGGAGAAGATAGATGATATATTTACCAAACCACTACTGAAGGATGACTTTGACTATCTCTGAGGTAAATTAGGGGTTCTTCCCATATCTAATATTTACTAAGGCAAGATGCATGGTGCATTAATTCATAGTTTTATTAGAATATTTATTTTGTGAGTTGATGCTAGTGTTCACTATTTTGGTGATGTATGAAGTTGTGAAAGATATTTATGTCTACATTGAGAAATTAGTACATTTGAGGTATGATTCACTGCCTCAAAAAAGTTTTCAAGAGTATGTGTCTTTGGCATTATTGTCAAAGAGGGAGAAGATCTATTGAAGGAGAAGATTTCTATTCATGACTATAATTGATAGAGGGAGAATATGTACAAAAGAAGATAAAGCTTAGAGGAAGTAAAGGACTAAGAAGAAATCATTAAGTGTTGTCATCATCAATTGATAATGAATGTTTCTATCAATGCCAAAGAGGGAGATTGTGACTATAACTAATGGTGATGATGATGAAGACCTACTAAGATCATAGGTATACAAGATAGTCAAAATATTAGATTAGTTATTATATTTTCATTGATGTCTAACATTTAATTTCTGATTTATATTGAGTTTTCATATCATTCAGAGTATGATATAAGTTAAGAAGAAGAAGAAGTGAAATTTTGTGAAGTTAAAGAACTTAATTGGGAAATAGGTACAGATTAGATAATGTTAATGTTATGATGATATAATTATTTTCTACCAAACATATGTTAATATGAAGTCATAAAGAAGATTATTCAAGTTGGTAAGAAAAATAGTTTTTCTATCGAGCAGGAAAACGTCATTCGATAAAAAGGAAAGTAAGTTTTGGGAAAGAGAAAGGAACTCAAGACAATGAGTAGAAGGTTTCAGTTACCGAGAAAATTTAACTAAAATTCAATTGGGAAAAAGAGTTAACCACTGAGAAAGGAACATAAATTAAATACAAGGATCAAGATGAAATTTAATCATTAGCTATGATGAGATGCAAGATTATAATGATGAGTAAGAGTTAATTAACAAGATCTACTATCAAGAATGCTTAAGGTGATGAGGAAGAGTTAATGAACAAGATCTAGAAGTAGGAAAATTCTGTTGGCAATTTGGCTAATGTGGATGCATAGATGTCGTCATTATGGAAACATATGATCTCTATTGAGAGTGCAGAATCTGGAATGCAAGTATGCAAAGTTGAAGAAAGAAATTGTCTAAGTTTGAATACAGTGATCCTGACAAAGCACCCGATGAATATTTAGTTAGTGACATCCACTAGAGCAATATTTTTGTTTGCACAGTTAACTAAAGATTCTATAGAGTATGAGGATACCCCATCTCAGTGCGCATAAAGTTTGGATTAGTACGGACAAAGTTATTCAAAGTTTACCGAAGATATTTTTTGGAGACAGAGCAGTTTTGGAGACAGTTTTAGCGAAAGAGTTTAGGGATTATTTTTGCTTGTCAAAATAATGACTTAACATTATGAAGGGATGACATCCTAGATGTTTACTCTTGGATAAAGATTTTGGATGCTGACCATGTAAATTTATTAGCTTTAATAACTCATATATTAGGCATACTTGAAATGTAATGAAAGATAGAACTGAGATGTAAAAAGAAAGAAAAGATAACTTGCGATAGTTGTTTATTGTGATAGCAGAAAAGGCTATTGATGCAAAGTTGTAAGTAGTACCACATTACAATCAGAAACATTTTATATTACCTGTTTGGGCAGTGAGCTCAGCTGGTGATCAGGTTTTGTAATCTAACTCCTAATAGGGTTAAGGCTTCTAACAAGGCCTAAAGTCCTTTAACCAGGACATATCTACTATACATTGTAAATTGACTCCTAATAGGATCCAATATCCCTAACAGGATACTTTTGATTAGTGATCTTTGTGGGTACCATCCCCACCGAGGTTTTCCCTTGGCCAGGTTTTCCTTGAGAACATATGATGTGTTATGAGTTCTTTCTATTTACTGCTATGTTTGTTAATTAGCTTGATAATCTTTGTATGCACTAAAGTAAACTATTATATCCATAAGTGGGGAAAAGAAAAAGTTTGTGAAATACTGATTCACCCCCCCCTCTCAGTATTTCCTATTTCTAACAATTGGTAACAAATTCAAGGTGATGATCTATGGTATAGATCGAAGCAACAAAAAGAGAAGGTATAACTTCCAAGAAATTTCAAGTTCTAAGGTGATGATAAATGATTTACCGAGATTCAAATTCATTGAATTAGTTTGTGAGAGTGATAAGACGGTTGTGATTAATTAAAGGAAAACATAATAAAGGATATTAAGAGGCAAAATGAAGTCTATACAAAGGATGAATTTGTATGAACAAAAGGTTGGAAATTTGAAGGGTTGATGAGTCACTGACTGATGCAATGAAGAAGAAAAAGGTTGAATTATGAGTTAGAAAGATGAGATTGATGAAATGTGTAATACCCCTCTAAACCTAATATAAGTTTTGTATTTTTGAAAGAATTAAGATCCTTCAATGTTTTCTTACAGCTTAAGTTGTACATGATACTTTTTTGATCTATTCCTATAGTTGTTTATAATAATTTCATAAGCTAGTACTCAATGATTCTAATATCAGACATACTATCTAAAGGTATCATTTTTGTATGTATTTATCTCCATGTATGTATTGAGTACCTACAAGACCTTTATGAACATAGTTAGGATGTTATATGATATGTACTTGATAGATATATATAAGTGGTTATTTATATTTTCTTCTATTAAGGTTACCTTGGATGAATCTTGTATCTCACTTGATGATTTGATTATGTTGATTTATTATTAGTATTGATAAGAGACTAACACAATGCTTGAGATTCTAACCTTCATTATGATGATGCTACATGCTTTGAGTGTATATATATACATGATGTGTTTTCATGATTCAGGACGAAGTCGTAGTTACTCACATAGCTGAGGTCCACACAATGTATCGATCCTGGTCATCTGTCTGCAATGTTTTCTTTTATATGTATATCCGTGCATATGTATTTCTTCTTTGTGATGCAGGCTTGCAGGTACCGGGCATCGACTTCACCTGGCTTCACAGGTCTGAGCATGCCCTCAAATCCTCAATGGTTGTTGTTATGGAGATAGTACTAAGGCCCTACATGAGTCTTCCTTTGTCATTATTCCAATTTGGGAATATTAGGGTTCCTTCTTTGTCAGTCAACCTTTGGGTCAAAAACCCAGATCCAACGCACCCGGTTGGGCATGGTTGTAGTTAGTGCCTTGTGACCACTTGAATTCATTTGGTTGTATGATTTGTTTACTCATTTTATTTATTTCTCCTTCTTGGTATGATTCTTAGTTAATCTTTCTATGTTGTGTTTCAGGAGTTTGGCTTGACTTTCCTTGTTGACTTTGGTTGACCTTGTTTGATCTTATGGTTTTTTTCGATATGTTTCATAGATGATTTGTATGGCCTCTTTCGATGATTAGATTTATTTTGAGACATGTGATTTTATTCTACCTCAGTGTTATATCCTATAGCAATTATAAATAGGTAATAATATTGTGATCTATTACTTCATAATCTTATAGATTATAGTGTTTGGTATTTGGCATGTATATATATATATATATATATATATATATATATATATATATATATATATATATATATATATATATATATATATATATATATATATATATATATAGAAATATATATAGAAATATATATATGGGTGCACACATATATGTATTTATATATATATAATTTATATGTGATTATATGTTAATTATTGTAGATATTGTTGATGGTGTATATTTTGGGATTAATGTAAAGTATAATATTATTAATAATTAAATATTAAATAATGCGAGGTATATTATTCTCAATTGTTAATTATTAATAATGAGGATAGGTTATATATATAGATATTGATGTAATTAATGATGGCATATGCATATATGTTAGGATAATATTACAGATGTGTATGAATGAATACAAATAATCTTTTATTGTATATTTGAGTAATATAGTTGTATGATATTAAGCTATTTTATAATACCCTTTAGTTAAGAGTTAGTTGGGAGTTGGTTACTTTTCCTCTCAACCTTTGGAAATCTATTTATATGCACTACTTTCTCATTTGAAGAGGGGAGATTTTGGGGGCTGAAGCATTGAGGAGAGGATGGGCTTAATTTTCATGGTGATTTTGGAGAGAAAACTTGGAGATGTGAGGGAGATTTTGTAAGCATATGTCTTTAAGAATTTTTGGTTATCTTTGCTTTTGGGAGAGAGACATTTTTGTGAGAATTTCAATAGTTGAGAGAGGGATTCTTTGCTGTGGAATTATTTCTTTCTTTCATGGAGATTTCTGAAAGTGGATAGGGTTTGAAGGATGCATCTCAAGTTTGGATTTGTCTTCTCTTTTGTTTCCTTCCTTCTTCGATTCAACCTTCGTAGGACATGAGGTATGGATTGAATATGTTAGTTACTTTATGTCTCTGATAGGTTATAGATCTATTTATATATTATAATTATTTATTATATCTTTACTTTTCATTTCTATGGTTATTTTAAAGTTTTGAGTTTTTGTTTGTAAGAATTGGCATGTGTTTTCCTAGGGTTTTTAGCAACCCATTTTTGGAGATCTATTATTATGATAATTTAAATTTCATCTAGGGTTTTACTAAATTGATTTTCTGGAAGTAAAATTCATAGATCTCAAATGGGTATCTCTCTGATTTTAATTTTAGGGTCGAATTAATGCCTTATTTTTGACATTTTGGCAGACTATGCCTGTCCATTCTCGATTCCAAATTTTCTATCAAATGTATTCGTATGCTACAGGATGATATGATTATATAAAAGTCTAAAAGATTATACTAAGTCTTATCTTTCATTTCCAATTGGTTTGGATAATTTTTATTATGTTTTGTGAAAATTACAACCGTTTTAGTGAAGGCAGGTCTGAACCCTAACCAGAATTTTCTGTTTTAAACCAGAAGTCATAACTTTCTTTCCCACTATTGGATCTTTGTAAAAATAAAATTGAGAGTCCATAATTATGTTATATAAATCTCCACCAAAGAGATTTTCTTTATTATTTGTTTTGTGGAAGATATGGATGACTGTTCTATGATCACTATTCTTTGCATTTAATCCTTGCTTGAAATAATTTAGTTTAAGAACATCATTAAGTTTTAAGGTTTCGTATGGTCACCAGAGGCTATTAGAATTTTTTTTTGGTTAATTAGATTTATGTATACTCTAAATATGTTTATAATATCACTTGGATGTCTTCTTATATGTTTGGAACATTCTGAATGCCATATTGGGTTTAGGGTTGTCAAGTGGACTAGGGACAACATATGTTTTCCTAAACTCAATCAAATGTTGTTATGGAATTGATATGAATTCTTGATGATGGATCTATTATGTTCTTATGATTTTTATATGTATGTTAGGGAACCTAAGTACACTAGGTGAGTGGCTCATAGTGAGGGGCCGGGGCCCTAAGTGGCTAGTACCAGGATAACCTACTATGAGTTATTTAATCAAGTGATAACCTAAATAAATGAATTGGGAATGGGAGATTATTGGAATGGGAAATTACACACTAATCAAGATTAATTGTGCCTCACCCATGCCTTTAGTGCTAGTAAAGACTAACGATGGGAGTGGGAGAAGGTACCTATGCGTAGGTACGACTGGATGACCTTGTCTGTACGAGAGGCATTCGGTTCCGCATGTGCCTACTTGGGGGCCGGGGCCAAGAGTGGCTAGTACCAGGACAACCCAAGGGGTGAGGGCTATGCGATGACACTCACCTAGCTTGTATCTTAGAGTCTCTACAAAATTTGATCATGCCTCTGGTAGTCCTTGTGGTCTTCTTGTCTTTTCTTTTGTGTTGTGACTTTGGGGAAAATTTTATCACCACCTTAGGAATTTCCTAGTTGTTACCTCTTGTATGGGCCTTTGGTTCTATCTCCTAGCTCAGGGGAGTGGGCCTATTGGTTCCACGTGGTTGGGTGGTTAATATTTATATCGAAGTATTGATCGTGATTCTTTGGATGATCCTAGCACATATTCCTTTCCAAATCTGCAGTTGAAGATTTCTTATTGGATATTTTAATATGTTGAGATGTACTTATGTATTTGTATTCATGTAATTTTAATCTCCTAAAAGGAGTCTTGTAGTATTGATGTAATCTCAATTCAAGGCAATGCTAAGGGAATGGGTAGTTCTAGGTAAAAGAAAGGGAAAAGAATGTGGAATATTGGACATGTTACTAGCATTAAAAGAAAGTATTTATGTTATTTCTCCTATCCTCTTATGTTGTCCATATGTAAAGGAAATAATCTTAAATATAGTTATATATAATGATGTATCACAACAATAATGTATTCTCTCTTGATGAAAGAATTCAAGGAAATTATTGAGAAATGATAGATTAGTGATTGGAATTATTAACAATGAATGGTTATGAAACAATGTAATAAAATAGTAATTTGATTTTAATGTTAATACTTGGTTCATGTTAATGAAGTACCTAGGATGATGCCTACCTTAATGAATATTAATCTCTTACCTAAATTATTAGAGAAAAGTGATATAAAAGATAGTAGATGTAGATGAAATCAATATGAATTTATGGAATGAGTTGGTAAAAGGAATAATGATGTTGGATGATTCACTTATGTTTAATAAAAGAAATAAGTTAGGAACATTTAACTTGATGCATTAAAATGAACGTAGATCTTTTAAGCTCATGATTCCATGAATATCTTATGCATGTAAATGGTTTATATGATGTTGCTTTAGTAGTGACGTTAGGGAACCCGGGAGGACTTAAGTTGTATAAATCTTACATTCAAGTAGTAGAAAATTATTTCTTCTTTTAGAAATATGAAGTGTAATGATGAATATTATTCTAGTTAAAATAAATAAATAAAATAAAAAAATTCACTACTTGCATTTTATAGAGGTTTTATGTCTTGTCCTCTTGGGTTGCCTGGCGGGGCGTTACAAAATGTTAAAGCCATTATAAAGTAAAGGATTGAAGTGAAGATAAAGAGAACACAAGGGATTTGACTATGCAAGAGATAGTTACAGATTTATAGGTCAATTTATATGTTGTTACTTATTATCATTTTTATCATAAAAAATATCTTAATCGAGTGGAGCTAACAATATTCTTATAAATCCTTGCAAGAGGTAACATTCTAAAATATTGTTTGAATACCTTTAACTAGGGCACTCCTAATAGGGTGAAGATCCTAACAAATTTGAGGCAAATCCCCTAACAGGGTCACATTTAACAATGTGTATTGTAATCTTTAACTAGATTGTCTTTTAACTGAGCATACTTCAGAAGAGTATTTATTTAGTAGGTGACAATTCCCATAGTGGTTTCTCCCAAATTGGGTTACCACATTAAATACTAGTGTTATATGTTTACTATGAATGTTATTATTGATTGATAAAGTTAATTTATTGTTATTGGTTAATAGTGAAGTGTGTCTGACTAATTTGGTGCCACAATGAATCAGAGAAATTTTTTAAGGTACAAAGAGGAAAGGATTACTAATTTACCCCACCCCCCCCTCCCCCCCTTCTTTGTAATCCAATAAATATCAGTCTCAACATGTTATTTCTAATAAGTAACCATTAATCTAATTATTTTGTTGTCAAATTTAATTATGCATGTGATTAAATGAAGGTCAATAGTATTAAGGATTAAGTACTTCACCAAGATGGTAAATTAATACTATTAAATCATAGGGTCTATCTCCTCCACCTATAAGACTACCCAAATGCTTATATAAACATTTAATAGTTTATTAGTAAAATTCTAGTAAAAAAACTATAAAAGTTAGATACATCCTATCAAAATAAAATGACCCTTCTAGAATATACTAAATTGAAAGACTATTTTATTTTGTATACTTTAAGTAAGCATCTTTCTATAAGAGGCTATCTTGATACACATTTATATCATTCTCAAGTTATCCAAATAAACTAAAATGCACCTAGAATAGAATTATAATCTTAGGTTAATTTGATTCCTTATGTGCATCATGGTAGAATGCTTTTGTTTATTCAAATAGTGAAAAGGAAAATATTATAGTACCTTAATTTCTAATTAGCAACTATAAAATAGTTTCCTCCTAATGAATTTTTTAGGAATATTTATTATTTATACTCTTTACAACTTTAGTATTCTATACTAGAAATATTTATCATCCATGAGTTAATAAAGTATAGTGAGCCTCCTTTGATTCAATGATGTGAGTGTTCCAAGGCTTGCTTGCACTTCAACCAAGAGACCTAGCATGTCTCTTCTAGGAACCTAATCTCCTCTAGGTCATGTTTGGCTTAGGTAATTAACTAAGACCAATATTTGCTCTTCTCTAAGAGCTCTATACTTTTTTCTTCACCTTGAAATACTAACACCCTTTAGTTAGTTCAATCCTTCACCTTCACTTAGAAAGCTCTAAGTGTCAACTCTTCACAATCTTCAATTTTCCTTGCAGGGATGTCCATCATGTTGAAAAATTTAATCTCTTGGCAATTTTTATCTATTCTATAAGGATCTTCAATCTTACCCTTACCGGGTTCAAGGATTCACCATTTAGAAGCCTAATTAGGCCTATTTCTTATAGCCTTTACTAGTGACTTTTTGCCAATACTAGCAAAAAATTTCCAAAGACCCTAAAAATCTAAAACCATATTTGGATACCCATTTGGATGTTTTAAAATATTCAATGGGTTTTAGGGTTTGACAACCTACGTACACTTGCTTCCTACAAACTAGGACAAATAGGGCTAATAGGCCTAATTTCTAGGACTGACTGTAACCTTGCTTGTATCTTGCTCAAACCTTGATCTCATGGATTGGTATGGACTCAATCCTCATAACATATTAGGATATGATAAAATCCTACTTGGAACTGTACCTATGTCATACAATACCTCTCTATCCTATAAGTAATCTTCTTTTCTTCAATCCTAAACCTCTAACTCAGCTTTGTCTGCTTGCCTAGGGTTTAGTAGTAAAAATATCTCTCCATATTCATAAGACTCCTAATTGTAAAAATAAATACATTAATGAATTCCATAACATATCCATCCATCCTTAGGTGTTTCCCATTACTAGATTTCATGGGGGAGTCATGAATGCACCGATTGGTCAGAACAGGACCAATAAGGACTCGAAATTAAAAACAATTTGAACAACACACTAAAACTACTCTAATAAACTTTCCTATCAAATGAAAAAATATTAGAACTAATCAAAGAACACTAATCAGTCACTATTTTAGAACTTTCAAAATATTTCACATGTCTCTCACCATAAAACCTCGGGTTCTTCCTTGAAATAGTGTTGCAAAGTTGTCTTACTATTCAAAAACTATTACCATGATAATACTCTCCTTGAGCTTTGATTCTTAGGTAATATTAGATGCAATCTCCATGATTCTAGGGCCTATAGGCCGATCTCCCACTTCCTATAGTTTAGGGGATCCAAAGTAACCGAGTTGCATGCAACATTTGTAATAATTGCAAATGTTGTCATGACAACTTCCTTACAACATTTGGCATCTTTCACTTATGCCATCATCCTATTTCTTAGGACTACTGACCTCCTATATTTCAAGGATCCAAGATCATTAATGACCAAGTTATGACATCTTTACAACATCATTATGTGCTTAGAACACATTTAAGACTCTAATCTCACCTTAATCTTCTAACACTAAGAAAATTAATAACAACTAACAATGGCTATTTGTGTGACCATAGTCCTAATGAATAACTCACCTATCCCACATTGCAATGAAATTCTAAGGTCTTAAAACAAATCAACATCCCTGACTTGGCTAGAGTCAAGTACCAGCCAAAACAACTAGCATCATGGAGGTTAGCCTAGGTGTGCTGTTGCACCATCCTCCCCAAAAAAAAAAGTTCAATCCACCCTTGGATTGAGGATGCTTGGATCAATTCCCATATTTTTGAACTCTGATTCCTTGACCCATATTGCATCAACATCCATCTAACCATTCTTCTTTATGAGGTATTCTTTGTACTCCTTGGTCCTAGTCTGTTTGTAGACTCTAGTATCCAATACACTATTAGCTCCTGTGACTATAGCAGTGGGTAATTAGAGATCTTCCTCATCTTTGATCACTTTCTTGAGACTCTGATCCATGTCTTGTTGTGGTCCTTTTTAATGGACTAAGTCTGGAATGTTAAAGATAGGGGACTGTCCACTGTCTTTCGGTAGCTCAACTTTGAATGCATTATCACCATACTTAGCCAAGATAGGACAGGGACCTATCCTTCTCATCTGAAACTTGTGAGGGACTCCCTTTTGAAGTCTTGTTTTGTTAAGATGCACCATAACCAAGTCACGGACATTGAACTGAACTATTCTTCTGCTCTCATCCACCTTGGTTTTATGTTTCATGGTGTTCTCTGTCAAGGTCTTCCTCATTGTTTCATGTATCTCCTGCATAGCATATGCAAAATCATCAGCATATCAACTTCTGATCACTCCATCCTTCAAATCTCTCAATTCATATACTCCGCTAGGATGTAAGCCATAGACTATTTCAAAGGGACTCTTCCCTATGGATCTATTTATAGTATCATTGTAGTCATATTCAGCTTACCCAATCAACTGATCCCATTATTTACCATACTCCTTGGTTAAGCACCTTAGTAGATTTCCAAGGCTTCTATTGAAAACCTCAGTCTGACCATCATTTTTGGGATGGTAGGCCGATCCAAAGGATAAGTTAGTGCCTAATATTTTCCAAAGAGTCTTCCAAAAGTGATTCATGAACTTGGTGTCTCTGTCTGACTCAATGCTGATAGGTAACCCATGGATTCTTACTATCTACTTGAAGAAGAGAGAGGCTATTTGACTAGCATCATTAGTGGTTTTGCATGGCACAAAGTGAACCATCTTGCTGAATCTATCCACAACCACATAAACACTATCCATGCCTTGTCCTATCTTGGGTAACCCAACTACAAAATCCATACTCAAGCATTCCCATGGCCTAGTAGGAATAGGTAGCAATAGGTAAAGGCCTGCATTTGAAGAAGTGTTCTTCGCCTTTTGACATCCTACACAACTTTCCCCATACCTCCTAACATCAAGATTCATCCTTAGCCAATAATAGAATGTTTGAACAAGTTCTTGAGTCTTAGTGATCCCAAAGTGACCACTCGAAGCACCATTATGCTTTTCTTGTATAAAATTCTCTCTAATAGAGCCTCTAGGAACACATAGTTGTTTCCCTTTAAAAAAAGATCACTTTGCAAAGTATACTCAGTATACCTACTATGAAAATGATTCTTGTATTCAAGACATACCTTATAAATGTCTTCAAAATATTCATCATCTGCATATAGATCCTTGAAGTGATCTATTCCCATGCTCTTCAACTGAATCTCTTGGATTGTGAGAGCTCTTCTAGATAATGCATCTACCACTTTATTGAGGACACCTTTCTTGTGCTTGATATTAAACATATAAGCATGTAGGTATTCAACACACTTCATGTGCTTGTGACTCAACTTTTCTTGTGAATTCAGGAAACTAAGTGCTTGGTTGTCTGAATACACTATGAATTCCTTGTGAAGAAAGTAGTGCCTCCATTTCCTTAGAGCTTGGACCAATGCATACATTTCAAGGTCATAAGAAGAGTACTTCTTCTTGGCTTCACTTAACTTCTCTAAATGAAAAGCCACAGGTCTACCTTCTTGGCTTATACCAGACCCAATTGCCACATTGCTAGCATCACACTCAATGGTGAAAAGCTTCTCAAAGCTTGGTAACACCAAAATGGGTTGGGTAGATATCTTTTCCTTTAAGAACTTAAAGCTCTTCTTAGCATCCTCATTCCATATAAACTTAGTTTTCATTCCTCCCTTAATAGTATCCAACATAGGAGCACAAATAACACTAAATTGCCTTATGAATTTCCTATAATATCGTGCAAGGCCATGAAAAATCCTTACCTCTATTGATGTCCTTTGAGTAGGCCAATTCATGATAGCCTCCACTTTTCTCTTGTCCATTTTTAGATTTCCATGTGATAGAACAAATCCAAGGTACACTAGCTCTATTTTGATGAACTGAGACTTCTCCAAGTTGATCATCAGCTTCTCCTCATGTAGCTTCTTGAGAACAATCTCAAGATGTTATAAATTATCACTCCTTGTCTTGCTATAAATCAGTATATCATCTATATATACTACTACAAACTTGCCTATGTAGTCTTTGTGGACTTCATTCATGAGCCTCATGAATGTGGAGGGGGCATTGGATAATCCAAATGGCATGACAAGCCATTCATACAAACCTTCATTGGTCTTGAAGGATATTTTCCACTCATCTCCTTCATGTATTCTTATTTGGTGATAGCCACTCTTCAATTCTATCTTGTTATAGTACTTAGCTTCACCTAGACAATCCATTAAGTCTTCAATCCTTGGGATAGGGAACCTATACCTTATGGTTATCCTATTAATAGCCCTTGAATTAGTAAAAAGCCTCCAAGTTCCTCCTTTCTTAGGTGAAAGTACAATGGGTATGACACATGGACTAATGCTCTTTCTAATTAGGCCTTGATTTAGGATTTGTTGTATTTGCCTTGTAATTTCCTCATTTTGTTGAGGGGTCATCTTGTAGGCTGCTTTATTGGGAAGGGTGGCTCTTGGGATAAGGTCTATCCTATTACTTGTGGCTCTTTTAGGGGGTAATTTTTATGGTTGTCCATCACTCACTATACCTTGGTAAGTCTACAACATGCTTTGAATCTCCTTTCGTAACTCTGTCTTCTTAGTCACCTTTCCTTCATCTTCCTCTCTTGGTCTTAGCACCAATGCATAGCCAACTCCTGCACTCTCTTCCATGGCTTGTAAGAATTATTTTTCACCCACCATAAGTACATTTGAACCTATTATATTCACCTCAGCATCTTCCAATAGTGACTGTATTTTGAAGGTCACATTTTCCTTTTTGAAAGAATAGGAATTATTTCCTCCATCATGTATGGCTTGGCGGTCAAATTACCATGGTCTACCTAGGAGAAAATGACATGCATCCATAGGCAACACATAACACAAAACTTTGTCCTTGTACCTTCAAATTGAGAAATCCACCCATTCTTGTTCATTTACCAACACATGTTGGCCTTTATTGAGCCAAGTGACCTTGTAAGGATTGGTGATTGGTGTGGGGTATCCTTGTCAACTTTAGCTTGCTTACTGCTTCCTTTGACACAATATTATTAGTAGAACCTGAGTCAATGATGACTCTACATACTTTTCCCATCATCTTGCACTTTATCCTAAATAAAGACCTCCTTTGGCTTGGCTCTTCCTTCACTGACTCCTTGATCAAAGTTCTCCTCATCATGAGGTTCTCACCTTCCTCTGAATTCAATGGTACTTTAGCATGCTTCTTTGATGTACTTGTCTCCTGATGAACTAAATTAGTTCTCTTGTCACCTCCTTTTGAAGAACTACCTTTCTCTGGACACCTATAAGAAGGGTGCCCCATTTGATTGCAATGGTAGCATTTCATATTGGAAAATTAGTTGCCTCTTCCTCCTTGTCCACCATTCCTTCCTCTAGAACTAGAGTTAGAAATTCTTCCTTTACCACCTCTACTAGAACTTCTTTCTTTCTGCTCACTGAATTTTATGTCCCCTTGAGTTCTTGATTCAAGAGTTCTTCCACCATAGCCACCTCTTTGTCCTCTACTATCCTTGCCTTTACCTCTACTTTTGGAGTTTTGGTCTTTCTTTCTCTTTCCCTTTTCTTCTATCTTCAAGGCCATTTGATAACATTGGTGAATGGTTTTAAAGTTTACTAAACTCATTTCTTCTTGAATAGACCATTTGAGGCCATTCAAGTACCTTTCAAGATTAATTATTTCATCTTCAACTACCTTTGATCTCAAACATAGCTTTTGAAACTCCTCAATGTATGCTTGAACATCTAGATCCTTTTGTCTAAGATTGTGTCTCCTTCTATGCATTTTAACTTCATAGTCATCAAGAAGGTAGGTCTTCTTCACTTTAGTTACCATGCCCTTCCATGTAACTATAGGACCTTTTCCATCCTTTTCTCTCTCGATTTGCACAAACTTCCACCAAGTAAGAGTTGGTCCTCTTAGTCTAGACTTGGCCACCATAACATTTTGTGCTTCAGAGATACCATCACATTCAAAATGGTTCTCAATGTTTTCTATGCAATCCACAACTGAATCTGGATCCATTTGTCCACTAAATAGTGGCACACCTTCCAAAGCTTTACCACTCAAAGCCTTTAGTGACTTTAAGAAGGGCTCTTCAGAAAGAACAAGGTGAGGTGTTGGAGCTTCCTCCTCCAACTCTAATTCCTTTTCCCTTGCTTCTTTTTCTTCCTTTTGGTCAATTTTCTCTTTGACATTGTCAAATTTGTCTTGGACTTCTCCCAAGAGTTTCTCCATTTGAGTCAATCTTTGCCTTAACAATTTGTTATCCTCCTCTTGTTCCTCAACCTTCTTGGCTAACTAAACATTAGTCACCATGGTTTTATCTTCCATTGATCCAATAGGTGTATTTTCTCCCACTGATTTAGTAGGCTACAACATCAACCACAAGCCTGATCAATTCAAGCTCTGATACCAATATGATGTGAGTGTTCCAAGGCTTGCTTGCACTTCAACCAAGAGACCTAGCTTATCACTTCTAGGAACCTAATCTCCTCTAGGTCCTATTTGGCTTAGGTTATTAGCTAAGACCAATCTCCACTCTTCTCTAAGAGCTCTATACTTTGTGCTTCACCTTGAAAGACTAACACACTTTAGTTAGTTCAATCCTTCACCTTCACTTAGAAAGCTCTAAGTGCCAACTCTTCACAATCTTCAATTTTCCTTGCAGGGATGTCCATCATGTTGAAAAATTTCATGTCTTGACCATTTTGATCCATTCTATAAGGATCTTCAACCTTACCCTTACCGGGTTCAAGGATTCACCATTTAGAATCCTAATTAGGCCTATTTCTTGTAGCCTTTAACAATGACTTTTTTCCAATTATAGAAAAACTTTTCCAAACACCCTAAAAATTTAAAACCATATTTGGATAACCATTTGGAAGTTTTAAAATATTCAGTGGGTTTTACGATTTGACAACCTCTGTACACTAGCTTCCTACAAACTAGGACAAATAGGACTAATAGGCCTAATTTCTAGGACTAACTGTAACCTTTCTTGTATCTTGCTAAAAACTTAATCTCAAGGATTGGTATGGACTCAATCCTCATAAATATTAGAATACGATAAAATCCTACCTGGAACTGTACTTGTGTCATATAGTACCTCTCTACCCTGCAAGTAATATTATTTTCTTCAATCCTAAACCTCTAACCGGGCTTTGTTTGCTCGCCTAGGACTTAGTAGTAAAAATAGCTCTCCATCTTCCTAAGACTCCTAATCCTAATAATATATACACTAATGACTCCCTTAACATATCCATCCATCCTTAGGTGTTTCCCATTGCTAGATTTCATGGGGGAGTCATGAATGCACCGACTGGTCAATTAGGACCAGTAAGGACTCTAAATAAAAAGCAATTTGAAAAACACACTAAAACTACTCTAATAAACTTTCCTATCAAATGAAAAACTCTTATAACTAATCAAAGAACACTAATAAATCACTGGTTTATAACTTTCAATCCATTTCACATGTCTATCACCACAAAAGCTTGGGTTCTTCCTTGAAACAGTGTTGCAGAGCTGTCTTACTATTCACAAACTATTACCATGATAAAACTCTCCTCGAGATTCAAGTCTTAGGTAATATTAGATGCCATCTTCATGATTCTAGGGCTTGTTGGCTGATCTCCCACTTCCTATAGTTTAGGGGATCGAAAGTGACCGAGTTGCATGCAACATTTATAATAATTGCCAATGTTGTCATGACAACTTCTTTACAACATGTGGCATCTTTCACTTATGCCATCATCCTATTTCTTAGGAATACTAACCTCCTATATTTTGAGGATCCAAGATCATTAATGACCTTATGGCATCTTTACAACATCATTATGTGCTTAGAACATATTTAAGACTCTAATCTCACCTTAAGCTTCTAACACTAAGAAAATTAATAACAACTAACAATGGCTATTTGGGTGACCTTAGTCCTAATGACTAACTCACCTAGCCCACATTGAAATGACCTTCTAAGGTCTTAAAAAAAATCAACATCCCTGACTTGGCTAGATTCAAGTACAAGCCAAAACAACTACCATCATGGAGGTTAGCCTATGTGTGCTCCTACACCATTCAATATAAGGAGAAGAGGTTAAAATATATATATTTTCATTCAATCTATTCATTAATTTTTTATAATTTTTGAACGGGTAGAAAAACTGAGAGGGGGGTGAATTAATTATTACCACTGAACTTTAAAAATCATTCTCTCTCCCTCTCTCTGTCTCTCTCAATTAACACTTAAATAGCTCCAATATAAACTTAATATTTATTCTTTTAGCACACTAATATAAAAATGAAATGCACAAGAAAACCAAAATGCAGAGGGTGAACCCACAATAGTGGGTTACACTTTTTGGCCTGAACGCACACTATACTCTAAATTTTGAAAAAAGCTTTTAGATTCGAATGCATAATGTTGTTAAACCATTAAGAATCAGAAGATGAAGTAAATTAGAGTCTTTTGGGATTTTTATCTAGATTCTAAATATATTTATTATTTCTATTTTTGAATTGATTTGATTGGTTTTTTCTTTCTCCCGCGAAAACTGGTATGTTGCTAAAAACATCATTTTCAAAGAGTTACATTGTTTTCATAGAGCATAACTTTTTTTCTAAAATAGATATCAATGTGATTATTTCAAATTTAGTTTTGTAATGTCCATATGGAGGGCATGCAATTGGTTTTATGACATTATCATAATTATTTTATATTTTATTAATGTTTGAAGTTGACTAAGCGGTAATTTTGACATACCTTGACTACATAGCTTATAACTTGTTGTGTATTTGTCCAATTTCATTTTATTTTTTTTTGATAGAAAGCTAACTTCAATACCTAGGGCATACATATTTTTTAGAATTTTTTTCTCTCATTTACTATTTTTCCATAAGCATCAAACATAGAGGTGGAGATACGGTGAAATTTCTATGTTTAGTAAAACTAAAAATACAAAGTCATAATAAACTTAATATATATTAACATTATAATCATTGGAAAGAGTTTTCTCAGTAGTACCTTACTACATAGATAGGTTTTTCAAATGGATTCATTTGACCTACCAACAGATAAAGTCAAAGTGATTTTTTATCAGCATTTTAATAGGTGCGAAGGAGACTCCATTGTAGGTATGAATGAGGAGTATAGATGTTATATCAATGATTTTTTTATCTAAGAGGATTTGAGATAACCATTTCTAATTAATTCCTTCAAATGGAACCTATCAAGGCTTAAATAATCATATTTTATTGAAAATGTTTTATTTCAGCAAAAATTAGCATGTCTAAAAAAGTGTAACCCACTATTGTGGGGTCACCCCAGAACACCTTTATTTTTGTAGAAACCACAAGAGGTGTAAATAACAAAGAAGCTAATTTTCATGAAATATAAAAACACATGTTAAGGCAATACTAAAAGGTTATTTGATATAAATGCTCAGTGCTATAAAATTCCCACCGTCAGTCGACTCACTAGTGATACACAATGGCTCGCTACCAATACACATAGGCTCACTAGAAAACAATATCAAAAGGAATAGAAATGACCTCTAAGATCTAAAGACTTCTCTTGACAAAAATAGATTTCCTTCACATGAATTCATAGTCACTTCACATATATTCCACACATAAGAAAAATATGCATACACTTGTATATTCACTAATTTTTAAACACACACGCATGCACCTCAGATACAAAAGGTTCTCCTTTATTTATGTTGGTATCCTATCTAACATATATCATCTCTAGACCAATCATGTGAATCACCAATGTAATATATATTATATTAACATTTAATTCAAAGCATAAATCCTAAATTAAGGATATATATATATATATATATATATATATATATATATATATATATATATATATATATATATATATATATATATATATATATATATATATATATATATATATATATATATATATATATATATATATATATATATATATATATATATATATATATATATATATATATATATATATATATATCTATATATATATATATATATATATATATATATATATATATATATATATATATATCTATATATATATATATATATATATATATATATATATATATAGATATATATATATATATATATATATATATATATATATATATATATATATATATATATATATATATATATATATATATATATATATATATATATATATATATAGAGAACATAAAAAAATTAAAAAGTAATCCATAGAAATGTCAGACTTAAGATATTATAATACAAGTTGTATTTCTAGAAGCCATTTGCAATCCCTAACCGAATCACAACCAAATGTCGATACTACTGATACGATCAAATAGTCGTCTACCCTGATAGGCATCAATGTGAATTCTTGAATACTTCACTTCTAACATATTATGACCAATCAATACCATCAGAATCTCCCTTATGTATAACCAAAAAATCTGCTACACCATTGATAGTGAATAGGACATGGAAAATACCAACTAAAATGACAAGACTATTGGTGAAAGCTTTTAAAATTGATGAAAACCAATTGTAGCACTTCCTCACATATTGTAAAAATCTCCCCCTTTCGCATTGATGAAAAAACTTCAAAAAAAAGAGAAAAAATAGATTTTCCAAAAAGCAGACGCTTCCTTTGAGTAGATGCTATCTTTTGTTTTCTGTTTTCCAAAAACTCTCTCACTTTTTTTAGTAATAGAAAAGGGCCAAAAGAAATCAAGTGAACCTATCTATAGTAAAACATTATTTTTTACTATAAATTCCTTATTCTATCTGTCCTTCAAGATAGGGAACTATTTCTTGCATTCAACAATCATAACCCCCATTCTAGCATACAAATTGTCACATTCTACCAGCTTGTCAAAAGATCTTGTCCAACCAATAATATGAAATCTCTGTTCAAAGTTCTCAGCATCAATTATGATTTTGGCAAGATGCTCCATCTTGACTTCCACTATATCCTTTATAATCTAGAAGGTCTTGATCAATTCATATCTCTTTCTTTGTTGAGATAGCATCTCAGCTTGTAGTAAACCTATCATCATTCTTTGTTTTCCTTTTCTATCTTTGAATATTTCATAGGACTTTCCTATTTCATTGAGCTCAGATTTAATATTCTCACACTGCCTCTAAAGTTGTCAATAGAAGAATTCAAACAAAGATAGTATCGGTAGACCTCTGAATGTTTCTCCAAACATTCTCTTGTCTTATTGATAAGTTGGTATAATTTTTTAAAGAACTATAACATTTCTTCTCAATTTTCTTCTGCATAGAGAAAAATTCATCACTAAATTGTAACAAGTTCTTCTCAACTAGTAAAACCATGTCACCAGATAGAATGCTACATATACTAGATAATATAATATTTTTTTCATCATATGGTCTATAAGTAACTTTAGAACAAGGGTTTTGTTAGTTGGAGAGCACTCAGCACATAAACTACACATTCTACCAATTTTTCATTATTCAACATCGACTTGATAACATTAGGATCAATAGCTTTCCTTTCTACCAGTGAAACAATGGGTTTCTCTATTTCCTTCTCAACTTCTATTTCCTCTTATATTTGTTCACTCTCTACTTCTTCCATTATTTCAATTGCACTCACCTCTTTTCCATAAGCTTCCTCTTCATTGTTAGATACTAAAACTATGATAGCTTCCTTACATTTTTTAGTTGTTTTCATCTTCATTGGTTGAGAAGGTGAACCACAATTGACTACTTCCAAATTCCTTTGTCCTGAACAAAAACCTTGATGAAACTGCCTTACCAATACAACATTGGTGACCACCAAACTAGTAACTAGCCTTTCTAAAGAAATAAGAAGCATGCATTTATGACATCTCTTTTATTTTCCATCACTTCTTGGTACCTATAAATTTGTCTTACAATAGGTATTTTAATTGACCATAAAAATAATTCCTTTCCATGTAAATAACCCATGAAGTAGAATACGATACATATAACCAATGATCCAAAACAAAAACCATATTTATCCTCTACTAACATCTTTACATTCAACAAAAAATTATTTAATAACATTTGTCATAAATCCATAACATCATATTCATACAACATCTTTCATGCCATGTACACATCTATGACATACGTAGAACCGTCATGGTTATAGAATTAAAATTTGTAAGACATGCTATTTTCAATATACCTCATAATAGGATCCTCAATAGAATGAATTTTGAATGCCTATTGATCCATTTAAATTACTTTTAGGGCTTCCACATCTTTATAATTGACTGGCTTGTTTTTGTTGAATTTTCCATCACTACACATACCATTAGTTTCTTCGATCACTTGCTTCATTTTAATGCACAGTCTGTCCAACATCAATATTTCACCCTATATAGGCTTCCTCATGAAAACAATGAGCTCCTTGTCATCACACCATATAAGTCTTCCCAAATGTTGAGCACAAGCTTTCTAACTCTCTTCATTCCTTCTTCTGGTAAACCAAGGTCCAACTATTTTATCCTTTCCTGATTAAACTCTTTCAGCTATATTTTTTTCTCCCTTTTCCATTTCACACTACCATGAGTACCTGATTTATGTGCCATGATTATTTATAGATTTCATTTTTTCAAGTTCTCTGAAACTTTTCAAATGAATATCCTTCATGCTACAGTACCAACTGATCTAAAAAAATTATCTTTTAAAGACCCACGACACTAAAATATCCCACTTGAATATACTCTATTTGTCCATCATTCAAAAAACTATCTTGTCATCATTAATACTTTTCCCTTTTTTCTTGTTTAAAATCTGGTTATAAAATATACCACTCTAGAACAAGGGAGGTATAAGATTCAGGTTGCTCGCTACTCCTTTTGAGCCACAACTCTCCACTTAGTTATTGGTTGGATGAATAATAGGATTTGGTATCACTGAAATGTCTGTACCATGAGATTTCTTTCTCCACTCCATACTCTATTTTTGTGATTCACTCGATTCTACAACATGATTATCACATCTTGTATTTGTCACTAATTTATTATATTTGCATGACTTTTCATAGTGACCTATCTATCCACACTTGATACAATTCACATTTCTTTTTGTAGACATTAATGATTTAGCTCTGCATTGACTTTCTTTATTACCAAAGTTATGATATACATAACAATTTCCATGAAAAATTATATTCATAACCTTCTCCTTTTCCTGATTAGATTCCTAACTTTTGCACTCATTCTCCTCATGACCAAATTTACTACATCTGTTACATTTTTTTCTTTGAATCTTTCTCATTTGGAAATCTATTACATTATGACCAAAATTCTTGTAAATGTAACAAAAAATGTTAAAGGATAAATGCCTTTTAACATTTAATTCTCTCACAAATAACCTCTTTGTAGGTGTTTTCTAATTGTTTCTTGTCCCCCCAACTTTTACATCTACCTCGACCATCAATTCTTTTCCTTTGTCATTTTTTTTTTTAGCTCTCACTGATAAATCATATACTTTCTTTATTTTTACATTCTTTTAGTAAGTTCATCAACTTGTCTGAGATAGTGCTACTTCCAAATGCCTTTGATTTTTCTTTTAGATTTATTAATTCTAGATCTAACTTTGTGTTCTTCTCTATACTCTTCCTTAATATTTCCTTGAAATTTCCTTTATTCACTTTCCATTCTTCCAATGTTGTTTCTAGTTTAAATCTTATTGTCTAAGAATTCTCTAATTTTTACCTAGATCTATATCTAATGGGATCTCCTTTCTAAATTTTTCATGATCTATTTTTATCCATAGAATCAAATCAGCATAGTTATCCCTTGATTCTTTCAGTTATAATATATCTTGTTTTAATCTAGAAATTCTATTCTTTGGTTCTTTCAACTCTTGAATGGTCTCCTTGTGCCTTTATTTGAACTTCTTAATCTGATCTCTTAGTATAGCAATTTAGGTATTCAATTCCATCATGTTTTCCTTTAGTTCCTCATTTTCTCATTCGATGCCTTCAATATCACTCAACATGATCTTCCAATCTTCTTCAAACTAAAATCCTCCTCCCATCTGTTCAACCTTCCAAGATCTCCCTCAAGCAATTAAGCTCTATCTGCAAGGTACCAAGGCTATGATACCAATTATTGAACATGACAAATAAATCAGTTATTCCCTCATAAATTTAAAACAAAATTCTCTCTATTGGTTAACACTTAAATAGTTCAAATATCAACACAAGATTTGTTGGTTTAGAATATTAGACATCCACAATAAGTATAAAAATGAAATACACAAGAATACCACACAATAATTTATCTAAAAATCTCAAGATGGATAAAACCATAAAGAATATAATTCTTGTGAAATGTAAAACTAGTTTTTAAGGTGACACAAAAAGCTGATTTGATACAAAGGCTCAGTGGCAGAAAATGCTAGCTGCAAGAAGGCTCACTACTGGTCAGTTCACTATCGATAAAGAGACTCAGTATTGATACACAAGGGCTCACTGTCGATATACATGGATTGACTTATGAATAATATGAAAAGGTATATAATCCACCTCTAAGATGTATAGACTTCTTTACATGAACACAGATCTGTTAGGCCTTTTTTCTATCATTGCAAAATCTTGTGAACTTGGCCTGTTCCATGCAATGTTTTTATTTTGCTGTCATGTCGTGCCTGCAATCTCAGTCTTGACTTGTGATGAGAATCCTTAGTGTTTCATGGTGTGTGTGTCCTACCCTGTGCTCTTTAGTTTTATTGCCTTGCTCTGGTCCATGTCGCGTCTTGCTGAATCATAAAATCCAAAAAGTTATTCAAATTCTAGGGTCTGCTAGAAAAATTGTCAAAATCTACCACAGAGTCGAAAACCCACAGTGTTTTCAAAAATCCATGATATTTTTGATCTTTTATCAATAACTTACATTGTTTTCGACCCTTTGTCTTCCATCTTTGTGTGCTTATCTATTGACATGTCAAAAATTTTATGTGTTTTCGATCCTCTTTCACTGAAAACTTTGTGTGTTTTTTACCTCGCACTAGTTCCCTATTTGCTGGCATTCCCTCAACTGCGTAAGTCTGACGTGGGTGGTGGGTCTAGGCTCTTCCTGATTGGTTGTGGCATGGCCACATGTTAGACTTTTCTGACATGTGATCATGCGACTGCTTGCCACCTAGCCGTGCAGGTCCCAGTTTCTGTTTGGCTGCTTGGCGATTTTCTTTGCTTTAGTGTGCAGGTGCAACGGATGGTGGAGCCCAATCCTTTAATGTTCCTTGTCACTGATTCTCCAAGTCTTCAGGTAGTTACATCTTCTATCCAGTGACTTGGTGACTGTTAGTCACGTGATCTCTGAAAGATTGGTGGTTATCCACTAACATCCAGCGACTTGCGAATGGTTAGTCACATAGTCGCTGAGTGCTTGGCAATTTGTCTCTTCTTATGCTTCCAGCACGGTTAAAGTTCAGACAGGATCGATGGTTGCCACAAGTTCTCATGGTGAAGATGCACAAGGTTTATTTCTTGTGCTTTTGTGACAACCATCCGATCCTCTGAAAGGGTAAGGCTTCTTTGGCAATGGTCCTGGAGGTGATGATGTGGTAGCTTGTGATTGGCTGTCGCATGGTCACATGGCCTAGTTTTTGGCTATGTGATCATGCGACCACTTTCCATGTGTCCATGGTGGTGATGAGGCTTGTCAGGTGGGCCCGTTGGCTTTTGTTGTGGAGGTATGCGTTTTGTGCGGTGGGTCCTATTTGCTAGGTAGTTCTTATGTGCCACGGTGATCTGAGTTGGTGGGTTTTCATTCATCCACGTGGTGATGACTTGGTTTATGTTAGGGGGGCCTATGTTGAAAGCTTTAATCTAATAGTCGGTGTATGATCGTAAGGAATATTCCTAGCTTTTGCGATCATGTGCCATCTGTCGGATTTTATTCCATTTTACCAGGTTGCCTGTTGTGTGAGTGGGACCGTATGCCATGTGGTGCTTAGTTGCTATGTTCCTATTGGTCGACATGGATGTGCTCAGAAGTGGGGCCGTTGTTAGAAGGGTCTATGACAAGGATAGATCTAATGGTCGGTGTAAGTTCTCATGCGATTTGTCAGTACCATGAGATCTTACACCAACCGTTCATTTCAAAGGCTTATGGTAAGTGGGTCCTGTGCCAGTGACTGGGCATGGATTAGTGAATGGTGGTGTGACACATGGCAGGTGGGCCCAGGTCTAGGGTCTGGCAGTTATTGGCAGGGCCGAGGCATGGTCAGTAGTGGTTAGTCACATGTTTGCATAGCTTTTCTCTTGGCTATGTAATCATGCAACTGACACTTTTTGTTGGTAGCGGTGGTGGTTGTCGCATGTTCGCATAACCCATTTCCTAGTTATGTGATCATGTGACAACTATTGAGTTGCGCTATTGCAGAGTTAAGGTGGGTCCATGGCACTGGCGTGTTAGTTTCTAGTTGGGTGCTGTCTAGTGGACGGGGACTTTGCATGGGGTTTGTGATCGCTTTGCACGATTAAGAAGCTATCGTCACATGATCACAAGGGTTAGTTTGGTGCCTTGCGATCATGCGACCAGACGTAACATGAAGCCCGATTCCATGTGGCGGTGAGGTTGGTAACTGCGTGACTGCGCCACTAAAGATGAATGTTAAGATGTAAAGCCCGCGAGGGGAGATTGATCAGATGGCGGGGATATAAAGTTGATGAAGGTTTAAATGTGGGCCATTGTTTCTCTACAGGTGCCATGGATTTAGCCATTGGTATTCAAATTCAATTTTTTCTGAGAGCTTCTAGTGCTAGAATGTACCAAATTTATGGAATTGAATGCAGAAAAGACCTTGTTTGGTGAGAAATTTCTAGTTTTCTATTTGCGGTGTGGTCCAGGGTGTGGTTGGATCATTTACAAAGCTTGTACCGTGGTGGTTGTGTGCTCAAGGCATGTTGCAGGGTGTCCTTTTGAGCCCAATTTTGTGATCCCTTGTACTTGCAAAGAATATTTTCATGATTGTGGATCAGTTTAGGAATTTCCTCTTTTCTGGTTTCCTGTGTTTCCTGCCCTTGTAAATTTTTAGACCATTTCTAGTAGGTTGGGTGGTTGAGACCCTAACCCTAGCTGTCTAAAACTTGTTGCATTCGATCTTGAGGATCCCAAGGCAGCTAGGGGTATAAGTTGCAAAATTTTGGATTTTGCAAGGGTTCCAAAATCTTGTTGCTTTTGGTCCCTAGTTTTTGACTGTAATACACTGATAGAGGTTTGATTTGGTGTCTTTTTCTTAGCTTTGTATCATGCTAATTGTATGCTGATCCTGATTGTGTTAAGGAAAACATTCTTGAATCCAAATCTTGTATCTTGTGTATGTCTTCTTGCTTGTCTCTGAGCTCATATATGTTAATGTCACAAAGTGTGTTAATGTATGGTAAACAAAGAGTATTTTGAATTCATCTCTAAGTTTCTAACAAAGTTAGGATTAAAGCCTTTTAGGTGAATTCAGTGAGTTTGCAACCAGGTGTAGAATTTGATGTCCTTGTGCTTGAGGGAAAGGGGTGATAGGCAAAGCACTTACTCTAGTTTCCATTGTGTTTGACTTAAGGTTTTTAATTGAAGTATATGGTTGGGTGACTCTTAGCCTTGGGATAAGACATTGGTCCTTTCTTTTGAAGTCATGGTTAACAACCACACAAACATAAACACTCATTTGATAAACCTTTTATAGACTTGTGTTTAGCATTGTATACATCATTTTGAGACTCCTTTGAAGGAGTGAGTCAAGGGTATACCCACCTGAGTATTGAAGCTCAAAGTGTAGAAGGATCCTTTGATCCTTGTCAGTTGGCCCTCTTCCTTGTGGACTTTGGAGTGGTGATAGAGTCAAGATTTTATTTAAATTATCCATCAAAGTGTAAATCTGCAAGTTGAAGATCAAAGGGAATAATCCACAACCAACAAGATCTACATCGCATAAAGTTAGATTCATTTTGCATATATTCTAAATATATGACAAGAATCCATACACTTGTATATTCACTAGTTTTGACACACTCACATACACCATAGATACAAAAGGTTCTCCTTTCTTTATACTAGTATTTGATCTAACATATTTTAGCTTCATTCCAAGCATGTGATATCACCAATGCAACACATATTATAGTTACATTTAATTTGAATAGAACCATTCCTAAATCTAGGACATACATAAGAGGACATAACATGTTACAAAGTGATCTACAAATAGGCTAGCCTTAAGTTATTACAATACATATTAAATTTACTGAATCCATTTCAATGCCACAATGAAGACCAAAATATGGATACACAAAATAGTCATTACCACTGATAAAATTCAAAAGTGAATTTTCTTGTGGTCAATACTGATGCAGTCATGGGAAGACTTTCCCCAATGGATATGGTCTAGCCAAGTATCTAGAGTCAAAAGAATAGAAAAAATTTACTCTATATCATGAACAACTTAGAAATGAATAATAAACATGCCTCAGAGGCCTTCATATTATTAGATACTCAAGGTTTACATTATAGTATTGTATCTGACATTCTAAGACAAACATGCCTAATTACATATATAAATCTAGATCCATACCAAATGCTAACCTCTCCAAGTCTAACTACTAAAATCTCTCTGCCTTAGCACCACTAACTAAGGAACCAAAATGATAATATATAAAAGATCGTAAGCCTCAAGTTGGCCAAGGAGATCACATTCTTGAAGAAGGAAGAAAACATATTTAAACATATAGGGTAGGACCCAAATCCTTAGTAAATCCTCCAGATAAGGATTAAATTCCATGATATCACATAAGGAGGTTAGCTAAGAAAGAAGGAATATCAAAAAATGTGCCATTAAAATTTTTTGATCATGGAACAACTTTGTAGGATTGGAAAATTTAATCTGACCATGAAATAGGGAGAAGAAATAGGACCAAAGCTGAATAGAATTAATCTTCACCAGGAAAGAACAGATTGGGATGTGAAACCAGACACATGATCTTCATGATGTCAATAACATGTCATCAAGATCACATGGAATAAAGAGAAAAGTTCCAATATCGATACATGAAATACAAAAATAGGAAAAGAAGAGAAAAATGAAAAAGGAAATATTTTTGGGTGATGCAAGATTGCTAATGACCCCAGGCTCTTCCTACATCAAACACTCTGTTGGAGCTCTAAATTTTGGGCAAAATTTGGAGTCCTATATAGTGATAAAACCCCAAAAAATGGCCTCTTAAACTCCATGCCCAATAATTAATGATGGAGTACATGAAATGAGATAAAATATTACATTAATTTTCAATTAAAAAGTTGAGATATTATGACAGGAAGCTCTGTGACAACAACAATCAAAATTCTATGATCAAAGCCTTCAGAAAATGCTAGAATTTTGACCTACTGCAAAGATGATGTTGACAGAGGTAGAAGATGGTCAAATTTCAAAAATCTAAAAAAGATGTAGTTTGGGAAATCAAATTTCCTATCTCCAATACAAATCTTAGCTTTCCATGAGGTGTTTTGGTTTTTCAACCAAGCCTAAATCCGAAAGTTAGGTAATTATGTTTTAGTTAGTTTATCATTTTTTCAAAACAATTTGTAATAAGGGTGTGTCTTTTCACCCTAAAGAGGTCTGTGAGCCACTCAAACATGTATATATACATAATGTAAAATGTTAAAAAAAAAAGACAAGATATATTTTCATAGGATATAATTCAATCAAAATTACAATATGAACTCTAATGTACTATTTTTTTCAACATTAATAAAGATAAGTGCTCTTCTTTTTTATTTGTGGTTATAAGTTATATGTTTTAAATTAGTCTTTCAAATTACTCTATGAACCAAGGTCTCCTACTGTGTTTTTCTATTTGATGCATTCATTTATGACTAATTTGTACAATTTGAATAATGGTAGCATGGTCTGAGAACCTGTTACTATTTCCTTTCGGGCTCTTAAGTTGGGTTAAAAACCATAGTACCTATTGTATAAGTTGTTTTAAATTTTGTTTCAATAGAAGCTTGTAGGTGGTCTCACTTTATAGGAGTGAGTTACCTTAAAACTATCTCTGATTGTACTTAGGATTGAAAGTTTTATGACTCTATAGCCCAAGTATTTAGAAGGCACTGATCTAACTATTATTTGGAAATTGTCATTTGGTTCATACTTTGTGGTTTGTAGATTATATAATCATTATTTCAAAAATATTACTTTTGAGTCTATAGTTTAATCCACTTTAGTCAAGATTTATAGAATAGAGATTATTAGAGGATTTGTTTCTTTCCTCCAAGGATCATTCACCACCTTGGGAGGAACTTTGTTTATTTATGTACGCAGTTGTGCAACATAGAGAATTTGATAGTTTAAAGTGAATTTAGGCCTACCAGCCTTGGCTTGATTAAGTCAAAATTGTAGAGGTATTAGTGTGTACCTGTCAATTGGCCAAAAGTGATCCATCATTTTTGGGCACCAACACACTCTAGGTAAGAAAAATATGTTCCACAAGAGGAACTTATGAACATTTTGTTGGACTCTAGATGTAAATCCTATGCACATTCTTAACCCACATATCTTCTTTATCTACAAATCCCTTTCTTGATGTAGGGGCATTCTAGGGTAGTTGGTAAATCTGCATGGTGGTGTGTTGAATTGGTTTTGTGTTGCTCAGTTGCAGTTTTAACCGACGGTCTCAGTTATTAAAGGAATCTCAGTTGGTGAAGGAACTCAGTGAAACCTCTGGTGCTTGGTGGAACTTGTGCTCGATGATGCCTGTGGTGCTCGGTCGACATGCTTTCTCAGTGATGCTTTTGTTCTTCAGTGATTCTTGGCATGCCCAGTTGTTTCACTAGTGCTTGGTTATTTCTCTGGTGCTAGGTAGTTCTGGTTTACCAACTTGGAGTTCTTGGAGATTTGGTTGGCCAACTTGGTGCATTTATTGTTGGTAGATTTTGTTGTATTCTCCTATGTAGATTTAGAGGTTGACATGGAGAATTAATTGTTTGTAAGGCTATTTGAGAGCTGATTGTTGTTGCATTTAATATATTTTTTTAATAGAAGCTGACTTGGCTTAGGAGTTAATTATTTCTTCTAGATGAATTTTGGTTTAGGAAATGTATTTAAGGAGTGTTTGGGTAGATGTTTAGGAGTCAGTCAAGGGAAGTAGCAGATAGAAGGATAGATTTTGGATCCTATGAGATCTTGAAGATTAGATTCTTTATCTAATAGTTGTAATAGTAGAGCTAGTGGTTTACTTTCTTGGAGACAAGGAGATTTCTTGGAGGCTTGCGAGCTCATGTTTAGATCTTCCTTAGGGTTTCTATCAATTGCTGATTTTTTCAAAGCTGTACTAGCTGGGAGATTGTAGAAATACTTTGTGATTATATTTAGTCCTAGCCCATAAAGC
Organism: Chamaecyparis obtusa; assembly: GCA_027943335.1. NCBI lineage: Eukaryota > Viridiplantae > Streptophyta > Pinopsida > Cupressales > Cupressaceae > Chamaecyparis > Chamaecyparis obtusa. Next base: position 318,852 of record BSBK01005092.1, read on the forward strand.
CTTATAGCCGTTCATGTTAATGAAAATTATGTTGAAACATTGTCTAGTTGTGTTATTCCACATTGTTGGTATTTTGCTGCAAGTTTGGACTATCCTTAATTGGATGCTCATTTTTTCTGTGTTAGGTGGTATTAGAGCTTGAAGTTCTTGAGTTTGTAAACTGATCTCTGAGTTGAGGTTGTTTGCACCAAGACCTTAATGATGATTTATTTCTTTTGGTTTTTGAAGATCTTGAATGATGCCTCTAAGAAGATTGGACCCTAGAGAGATTGCAGATCTCTGTGATTTTTGTGGAAATGAAGATTGTAGAGAAAGTTACAGTTGATTTCAGATCTGAGATGGAATTGATGAAGAATGACATGATCACTGAGGTCATGAGAGCTATTGCTTGTATGCCGAGGAATCTTGGTACTAAAGATGGTAATGAGGAAGCTACTATAGACTTTGAAGCTATTCGATCTAGTGGAGATAATCGGAGAGATAGATCTGGTGAAGACAAAATTGGTCTGTTGCATAGATCTGGAGCTCAATTAAGTACTAGTTACCAAATAAAAGTTTCTACTTTCTCTGGTACTTTGAGACTAGAGGATTTGATTGATTGGATTGGTGATTTAAAAGAATTCTTTGAGATTGAAGAAATTGAAGATCCTCTTAGAGTAAGATTGGCACATACTAATTTGAAAGGACATGCTTCTCTTTGGTGGAAAGAACTACAAAGAGATAGAGAAGATGAAGGTGAAACAAAGATCAATCAGTGGAGGTTGATGGTGACTAAATTGAAAGATAAGTTCATACCTTCCGACTATGAGCTTAGCTTGTTTAAGAAGTTGTAGAATCTGAAGCAAAAATATTTGACTATGGAGGACTATACCGAGGAGTTCTATAAGTTGACTATTCAGTCTGGACATAGAGAACTTGGTAAAGAAAAGGTAGCCCATTATGTGAATGGTATGAGATTCAATATTCAGGATGAGCTTGGTATGCTGGAGATTGATTCAGTTGAAGATGCTTATCAGTATGCTCTGAAGGTAGAAGATAAATTGAAAAGGAGACAACATAGTAATCCCTGATGGAAGGAAAATATTGATCACTCAGTGAAGGATAAACTGACTACTGAAGATGAACTAAAACCTATGGAGCTAAAGAAGAAGAAAGGTAGGGTTATCTTTAAGAGTACTCGTTATAATTGTGGTGAGGAAGGACATTGGTCTTTTGAGTGTACACAAAATAAATTTGGTGACCGAAGGATTGTTGTGGTAAATGAGAACATTTAGAATGAACTAGAATCTGAGAGCTTGCTGGTTTGGAGAACATTGCTCCGTGAAAAGAAAAAACCTTGTCAGAGGAGTGATTTGTTCATAACTAGGTGCAAGTCAAGAGGTAAAGTTTGTTATGTAATTATGGATAGTCGTAGCACTGATAACCTTGTAGCTAAGGATATGGTTCAAAAACTTGGTTTGAAGAGAATGAGACATCCTTATCCTTATCGAATTGATTGGTTGAAAGATTTTCAGGCTCTGGAAGTGAGGGAGAAATGTCTTGTTGATTTTTAGATTGGCCAATATAAGGATCAAGTGTTGTGTGATATTGTGGAGATGAATAGTTGTCATATACTGCTTGGTAGACCTTGGGAATATGATTGCAGAGCTATGTATGATTGTGTCAAGAATGTATTTACTCTTAAAAAGAATAACAAGAAGCCTTCTATGATGCCTTTATTAGATACAACACTCAATAGGAGAAGCCTAAGCTTTGGTAGCTGAGATGAGTTGAAGAATTCTAAAAGGATTGATCAGTATGGAGAACAAGCTTGTGTGTAGGGCTTATATGTGCAGAACTAGTTCGGGGTTTATGTGCTAAATCCTGGAAGATGTTCTTCCAGCCTATGGGAAGATCTTTTTAAACCTGGAGTGTCTGATGCAAGGGTATTCTAGGGTACTCGGTAAATCTACATGGTGGTGTGTTGAATTGGTTATGTGTTACTGAGTTACAACTTTAACCAACGGTCTTAGTTATTGAACGAAGCTCGGTTGCTAAAGGAACTCGGTGAAACCTATGGCACTTGGTGGACCTTGTACTCAGTGATGCCTATGGTGCTTAGTCAATGTGCTTTCTCAGTGATGCCTGTGTTGCTCGACGATGCTTGGTGTGCTTGGTTGTTTCACTAGTGCTCGGTTGTTTCTCTAGTGCTTGGTAGTTCTAGTTTACCGATTGGAGTTCTTGGGGATTTGGCTGGCCGACTTAGTGTATTTATTATTGGTAGCTTTTGTTGTATTCTCCTATGTAGATCTAGAGGCCGACATGGAGAATTAATAGTTTTTAAGGATATTTGAGAGCCAACTATTTTTTCATTTAATATTTGTTTTTAATAGAAGCCAACTTGGCTTAGGAGTTAATTATTTCTTCTAGCTGAATTGTGGTTGAGGAAATGTATTTAAGGAGTGTTTGGGTAGATGTTTTGGAGTCAGTAAAGGGGAGTAGTAGATAGAAGGATAGATTTTGGATCCTGTGAGATCTTGAAGATCAGATTGTTTATCTGATAGTTGTAATAGCAGAGCTAGTGGTTTTCATGGTTGGAGACAAGGAGATTTCTTGGAGGCTTGCAAGCTCAAGTTTAGATTTTCCTTAGGGCTTCCATTAGTTGCTGATTTATTTCAGAGAGGGACTAATTGTGAGATTGTAGAAATACTTTGTGATTGTATTTGGCCCTAACCCAGAAGGCCTTATAGTCAGGCATGTTAATGAAAATTATGTTGAAACATTTTATTGTTGTGTTATTTTGCATTGTTGGTGTTTGGCTGCAAGTTTGGACTGTCCTTAATTGGATCCTCCTTATTTGTACTGCATCATTTCTCTACAAATTAGCTCCACCCTCTACTAGATATATTAATCAAATCTTCTCAACACTATGTATCACATCAGAAAATGATAGTAATGAAATCTCACTACCACCTTCAACTTCTTGACATCTGATTTACCTTTGTTACAAGAATTCCTCTAATCAAAAGTCTTCTGCTGCAACACCTTACTCTTCTTATTATTTGATGCCAACTTTATCTCTAGTCTACTTCCAAGATCATGCTTCTGATCCATACTAACCTCTAGATTTAGATTCTTAGAACAATAAATCTTCACCATGCTCAAATTTCTAACACTTCTCCCCTCTACTTCCTTTAAAGGAAGTAAAGTAAATATTTGTCCATCCTTGTCGATTATGACTATATTTATAAATTACAATCATGAATAGCTCTGCTCTCATATTTCCAAGGTCTTCCCGATAGGACATGGCATGCATTCATGGATACCACATCATATAACACCTCATGTCTGTATGGTCTAATGTAAAAATCCTCTTTTACCTCAATGATGCGTTCATTTGAAAACCAACTTATCCCATAAGGACAAGGATGTTTAAGCCTCTTCAAACCATGCTTTTTCACCATCTCCTCTACTACAAAATTATCAATACTTACCACTATCCATAAAAACCTTACAACACTTTCCCCTTGACTTCCAAACATTCCTAAACAAATTCCTCCTTTCTATATGCTCATCTTCTTTCTTACTCAACATAATTCTCCTAAGCATAAGAGACTCTCCTTTCTCAAAATTTTCCATACTTTCATCAAGTCCATATGTAGATTTCTCCTCATATGTTATCTAATTATGTTTTCCCAAGCTCTTACCAGATCCTTGAGAACATTGAAAACCCATTGTTCTATGCGACCACATTTGAAACAAGTACCTTTAAATTCTCTATTTCTATTTCCTTTTCTAAATGTATTTTGATCAGGTTCAACCTCAATGGTTTTTTTCTCTTTTTCATTGCTCCTTTCTTTCTTATCCTTTCCTAGACATGATTACTTCATCTTCTCCTTAACATATCTTTTACCTTCAATATATACTGATAAGCATCCTCAGCTATATAAATCCTCAACATACTCATCTCATCTTGAATATTAAATATCAAACCATTAATCTACCTAGCTACCTTCTCCTTAGACATCTCTTTATGCCCAAATCTGATTTTTATCAAGTAAAACTCCTTGGTTTAGTCCTTCATAATCATGTACTTATACTTTAGATTCAGCAATTTATTGAACAATTGTAATTCATAATCTTTAGGAATGAATTTTTCTTTCAATATAGAAACCATAACCCTCCATCTAGTAATATTAATTTCACCATTCTCTTCTCTATATTTTTGTAGTTCCTTCCACCATAAGATAGCATGACCCTTCAACCTATTCTATGCTAATCTAACCCTATGTGGATCTCTGATATCTTCAAGATCAAAATAATCCACAAATTCACCAATCTAATCTATCAAATCCTCTAGATGAGAAGAACTAGAGAAATTAGGAATATAAAGTCTGATTATTACCTATTTGAGACAAATATCTCAATAATATTTCTACTTTTGTAGGGATATCATCATCCACAGTCTCAATCTCTTCAACAACTTCCTCATATTCCTCTTCAGTCTCAATATTTCTTTTCCATTCATTCAATACATTTCTAATCTAAATCATCATCTATATTTGAATGTCCTCCATCATTTGTTCTATCCTTCTAGGTGGAATATTTTTAATCTTTATGTACAACTACCTCAACTTTGGTGTTCTAGTTACAAGTTTCTAATTGCCTCTCCAATCGGCACTCTATTAGACATAGTTGCAGCCTGCCTCTAGTTTGATGATCTATTTTCCCTTGGTATGCCTTCACTAGTCAAAGAAAGTTGTTGACCGACAATAGTGCCTTTGTGATTCCCTTGTACAAGTTGTCTACAATTGTGGTGAAAATACATTCTCTACCATCCCCACAACAAACACAACTAGGACTTTACAAGCTTAGCAACGTGATCTAATAACATGGGAACTTCAACCTTACTCTGATATCATGTGATGCAATCCTAGCTTGAGTTTCCCCAATGGAGATGGTCAAACCGTGTAGCCAAAGTCAACACAATGGAAACAATCAACTCTAGATTATGAATAACTTAGCAATGAAAAATAAAGATGCCTTACAAGCCTTCATATTATAAGATACTCAATATTTACATCATCGCATGCCAACTTACATTCTAAGGAACACATGTCTAATTACATACAAAAATCCTGATTCATACTAGATGCTAACCTTTCCAATTCTATCTACTGAGAGCTCCCTTCCTCACCACTACTAAGGGACCAAAGCCACAATATATACATGATCACAAGCCAAAAATTTTCCAAGGAGATCTCATTCTCCAAGAATGAAGAAAATATATTAAAACATATAGGATAGGACCTAAATCTAGAAGAACTCCTCCATATAAGAATTAAATTCTATGTGATTGTACAAGGATGTTGGCTAAGAAAGAAGGAACATCAAACAATGAGACATTGAGCTTCACCGATCATGGAACAACTTCCAAAGATCAGAAAATGTAATATGACCATTATAACAGGGAGAAAAAATCAGACCAAACCAAAACTAAAGAAATCTTCATTAGGAAAGAATGGATCGAGATGTAAAATCAGACACAAAATCTTCATAATGTAGAGAATGTGTCATCGGGATCACGTGGAATAAGGAGCCAACTAGTAGTATTTCTACATGAAACATAGAAATAGGAAAACAAGAATAAACTAGAAAGTATATATTTTTAGGTGATGCAAGGTTGCCAATGAACCTAGAATGCTCCTACATCAAATACACTAATCCACTTCTAGCATACCAAGAACGATGAGATGTCTTTATTCTAAATCTCCATTATGTATAACTAAAAACTTTGTTACACCACTGATAGTGAACATGACATGCGAAACACCAACCAAATCACCCAAACTATCAATAAAAGTTTTTAAATTCAATTAGAACCAATTCCAACACTTCCTCATATATTCTAACAATAATTACCATGAATAACAAAAAGATTTCAAAATTATTTAGGTAGTAGGAAATTAAATATTTGTCCTTTTCTAGTTAAAGTAAACTTTTGGTATAGTTTCAATAAAATATTAAGTTCTATATATTGATTTAGAAATGAACTATTAGTAGTTATTATTCTATGAACCTCTCATAACATTTTACTCAATAAAGGAAAAACTAAACTTTGGGTTGTGTATTTGAAGTGAGTTATCTTATCGTTATATCTATTCACTCTTTATATTATAAAAACTTAACAAGAGTCACATATTTTGGAATATATATCAAAATGTATTTTTTTTCTTTTATGTTGATGTTTTGTACTTATCAACTATGTATGTTAGTAAGTTATCAACTACAACATAAAATCTTTATTAAAATACACATATCTTGAATGCAAGGAGAGCTATTTTATAATCTTATATATCACTAATATTAGACATTATAATAATGATTTCTCACAAAAAAGAAAGGTATCCTTAAAGGTATTTGAATAGATTTGGATAGAAACAAAAAATATTTTTATTTTACATTATGTAATCTACTGATTGTTGATGCAATTGGGGATAAGAAATAGTTTAAGGAACATTGTGACTTTGAAGTATTCTTGACATTAATTAGTTATGTAGGGTATATGCTTGCTTGCATAATTCACATTATTAACAAGTCCATATTTTTAGCAAGAATAAATTTTAGGTTATGTTCACCCACTAAGAACTATGTGTTTAATTCAATTAGATTATTTACAAGTTATTGTGTACCTGTGTATTACATGCATTTATTTCTTGAGAGATTATGAATGTGTATTTATATTGTTGTGAGCTTGAACAAGACTAGAGTAAATGTATGTTGGTTATAATTTTTGAAGTTACTATCTATTTGTACTATCTTTTAAAAATTCCTTGTACTCATTTACTATGTGGGAGAGATGAATTCGATGTGTGTGTAAATCATCATTAACAAATGTATGGGTGCATACATATGGAGGAATAAATAATGATAAGTCTCCACTCAAGATTAGAATTTTTTAATAGTTGTTCCACAGAAAGATATTTTGGCCAAAGTTTTTGAAACCATTTGTTAAATGATGGTATTATTATTCTCTACCATGTCATGACATTATATGCATAGGTTTTTTATGTATGGAATTGTATGCCACATAAATTATGCAACATAGAATGCATTACTTCTACCAAATTTAGATTGCTAGGCATCATTATATAGCGCTAGGCATTCTTCATGTTAAGAAAATGTTAAAAGAGGCTCATAATATTCATGGTTGGGTGGAAAAGTAATTTGTAAATGTTTTGACTCATGATGTGCTCAAGAGAGATAATTGTCAAGAGTCCTGTTGATGCGTGTTTTATGAATCACCAAATAGTAGAACAAATTATTGAGATATCTTATCCTCTCTTGAACAAAGTATCATGTATTCTAAGATTGCAAGCAGATCATACGTTAAATCCAAGGTTCCTCGACTTGTGGATAAGATTGGTGTTGATGTGATTTGCTAATGATCACAAGGGGCCTTTTTTTTTCAATCCTTTATGTCATGATGAATATGGGTACTATAAAAATATTTTCAATGAAGTACTATTTTTTTGGATTTTCACCGGATATACAGAAATAAAAGGAGGTTTATGTTCAAATATTCTAATCTAATCCTAAGGGTTATGATAGCAAAGAAAGTACACTAATGGATGAGTTCCTCAATTACCAAGTCATGCATCGCCAAGTCAAGCTAAAACTACACGTAGATTGGTGCAATATTCAAAGGTTTGTATAAATGATAGAATTCAAGCACATGGAAAGGGGTTTAGGATAACTTTGCATGATGATTTAGAATCACTAAAATGTCAAAATTATGAACTAGAAGAACTCATCAAAGCATCATCATATTCCCCAAAACAATCATAATGCTTTATCTACGACAATTATTCTAATTAAAAGAATTATGAAACCAAGCAAGCATTAAGACACATAAAATGATCACCACACTTCAATGAAAATTCTATTGTCTCGATATCCCATACTTGAAACAATCTCAAAATTCTCTCCTTGTAAATGAGAAGAAGAGGCCTTTATATAGGTCCTCAAAAACAATGAAAGACCTAGATCAAAACAAAAACTGATGGCCCATATTTTTCCACCTCAGCCCTAATAAGGGTTAGGGAATAGAAAAATGAATCTACATAAATGTAAAAGGAAACCACTACCATAGTGGGTAATAAAAGCCCACTACGTATGCACACTCAAAAGGAAGGTGGGGTGCAATAAATGACCATTACGTTTTCCCACTATGCTGTTAGAATAATTGAGAGCGGGGGAATCAGTTATCCATAGTCCCAAATTAGAATGTATAATCCAAAACAATTTACTTAAACTTTTGCAGCTTGGTAACTTAAAATACTATACTGTATGTGCCTTTACTAATTACCAGTCAATAAAAAACTAATGATTACCGACCAAATCTAATATGTAATATGTAAAGTATGATAACAAACAATCATCACAATGAACACATAACACAAAATATTTAACATGGAAACCCTCTGAAAGGAAAAACCACCTGGGACTGACAACCCAAAAATGTTCACTCTTCTGAAGTGAGGTCGGTGAAGACCCAACCCTATTAAAAATTACAAACACACTATTAGGTGTGACCTTGTTAGAGGATTTAAGACCAACCGTTATCGCCCAACCAAAATTCACTATGGGGTTGATAGGATAACAATGCTCATTCTATGAATGATACATAAAAGACCTACAAGTCCACTCGGTTAAGAGATTTCTCTATTTACAATGGTTAAAATGTAACAACAGTTGATCTGAATACAATACAACTTCAATTGCAGATTATCAGGTCTATTTTAATTCTCGTTCAAATCCTCTGATCAATATATCAATTCTATATCAACAATAATCAATTACTTACTATCGCTCGGTAATAGCTTTCTGACACTCAGTAAACTTTGTAGTTAGGTTCTTCTTAACTAGTTTGATCAGGCATACATGAAGCTTGTTCACATGATAGTTCTGTAGTCCTTCTTCAGGCATTAGTTTCATAATGAAACCTTATTCTCTTAAATAGACAATTAAACCATTTTATTCTCCTCCATAAGATTTTGCCACTTAAACCTTCCTCGGCTAATGTACCAGTAAAACATTTTGATTTCATCCTTTAGATCTTCCTTGAATTATGCTAGCCATTGATCTTCATAACAAACATTATCTCCATCACTAATTTCAATGTATTTTACAGCTTAGAAATCCTTAATGGCTCAACTAATCATTTAGTTCCTTTTCTCCTTCTCAGTTAAAAAAGAAATGCGTCGGTGAAAACACACTTGATTTATACTGTGTTCGGTATACACTACACTGCTTGGTGTATACTGTGATGCTTCATTAACTGACCACACTGCTTTGTGTCTTTTAGTTCTTTTCCTCATCATAGATGAATGAAACATAAGAAAATCAATAAAAAAAGGTCATAGACTCATGAGCAAGTTACACAATGTATTCCTTATCCTCATCTATCATATACATCTTCCTCATGTAGATATTTCTATTCTTCATCTCTTTTACTCCTTTACTACAGATGTTTAGTTATTGTAACTTACAAAATAAGTACTATCAAACTAGTTGACATCAACAACAACATATTACTAATTTAATCATATGTCATATCTAATCAGTAACTCGGTGATCTCTAATCACAGATCTTCAATTAGGTTCTAAATTAGTTGTAGTTCATCAATCTCTCCTTTTGGCATTGATGGCAACTCAAGTAATATGAAATATACCATACACATACCAAACATGTATTCTACAAATCTGTGAACAAATGTTGTACAAGATCTCCCTAGCTTAATATGTTTGATCACTACATTACTCAACAACATTACCAATGCAGATTTGACATTCTGCAAATATGATGTTTTCAGCTCTCTGATTCATTCTTTTGTTCTCAGTAACTGATCTTCAGTTCTCTCCCTTAGATATATGTTTCAGTGTTCTCATCGGTGCATATTGTTTCATATTGTTTATCTCTCCCTTTGACAATAATGCTAAAGAAACAAATAAACATACAACTTTGTAGTAGACATGTAACTCTCTATTGTCTGGTGCATTCTCTGTATCTTTGTATACTGATATACCAATCTGTTCCAGTTCTCCAAAATTTTCACAACCTTAGAAATGATCCAAAGTGTGAACTATGCTGCATCAATATGAATGATCTTCTAATAAGATTAGGCTGATGCAACATCCAGATCACATTACTAACCGGTAGACAGGGGACATACCCCAAGTGTAGTCCTCAAGTATTCAAATGTATCCTTTGGTAGAGGCTTTGTAAATATGTCTGCAAGTTTTTCTTTTGATGTAACAAGCTTTAGCTTAACTTGCTTCTCATATACTTGTTCTCTTAAGTAGTGATACTTAATAGATAGATGCTTTGTTTTAGAGTGCATCACTGGATTCTTTGAAATGTTTATTGCACTTGTGTTATCACAGTATATAATCACCGGATCAGTAATTATCTCATTCATACCTTCCAATACTTGCTCAATATATGCAATATTTGAATATTTTATAGCAGCAACAACATACTCTTCTTTGGCTATAGACTGAGAAATGCACGTCTGCTTCTTACTCATCCATGTAACAAGTCTTTCACTAAAGAAAAATGCTCCTGCGGTGGTAGTTTTTCTGTCATCCACATTTCCAGTCCAATCAGCGTCAGTATAGACTCTGAGTTCAAATTTGCCTTCCTTAGGATACCATTATCCATAATCTTTAGTTTTCTTTAGGTATCTTAGGATTCTCTTTGTAGCAACCATGTGTGACTCTCTAGGGTTTGCAAAAAATCTTGCAACAATTCCCACAGCATGTGCTATGTCTGGTCTACTATGCACTATATACATTAACTTACCAATCATTGATCGGTACAGTGTCTGGTTCACCTCTGTAGTTTCTTAGTCAGTTTACATCCAGTAGCCATCAGTGTTCCCATAGGTTTATCATCTTCCATGCCAAATGTCTTCAATACTTCCTTGATATATTTAGATTGTGTGATGAATATACCATCATTCTGCTAAATCACTTCTTGTCCAAGAAAGGACTTAATCTCTCCGAACATAGACATTTCGATTTCACTTCTCATTTCATCAGAAAATGACTTACAGGTTTGATCTTTTCCTCCAAATATAATGTCATCCACAAATATTTCAGCAATAAGAATAGTATCATCAGTATCTCCTTTCATATACAAATTGTTGTTCTCACTTGTTCTAACAAATCTAATACTTAACAAATAATTATGCAGCCTCTCATACTAGGCTCTCTATTCTTGCTTCAAACCATACAAAGATTTATGTAATCTACATACCATATGTTTCTTTTCTGGATCAATGAACCCTTCAGGTTGTTCTATGTAGACTTCTTCTTCAAGTATCCCATTCAGAAATACTAACTTGACATCTATTTGATAAGCTTTGAACTTTTTGTGTGCAACATATGAAAGTAACATTCTGACTCATTCTAATCTAGCAATAGGTGAAAATGTTTCACCATAGTCAATTCCTTCCTCATGTGCATATCCTTTACATACCAATCTAGCTTTATTCCTTGTTACCTCTGCATTCTCATTTTGCTTGTTCCTAAAATCCACTTAGTACCAATAACATTCTTATCTTTAGGTCAGGGTACTAAGGTCCAGGTTTCATTCTTCTCTATTTTTTCTATTTATTCTTTCATTGCATTAACCCATTCATCATTTTCTAATGCAACTTTTACATTCTTCGGTTCATAATCACAAACTAGACATGTACCTTGTCTCGCTTTACTCCTTGTTTGCATGCCAGCTTGTTTGTCTCCAATGATTTGTGTTTCAGGATGGTGTCTTTTGACAAAAATCACCAGTATCTAATTTCTTCTTTCTTGTTCATCCTGTGTAGGTTCATTTGCTTGCTCAGTAGATCCTTCCTACCCATCAGTTTCTCTTTCCTGCTCCTCGATATTATTTTCCTACTCACTGATTGTCACTGTCTGTGGCTTTGGTAGATACTCAGGTTCTTCAATGTAAGTGAATCTACTGTAGTCTTCTGGTTCCTTTCTTTTTTCCTCTATGTTCTTATCATGAAACTCATCAACTTGAACATTAGTGCTTTCAATCATTTTATTAGTTACTCTGTTCAGACACTTATATGCTTTACTTTTACTGGAATATCCTAGAAATATCCCTTCATCACCTTTTCAATCAAACTTTCCATTTCTTTCATCTTTCAGAATAAAATATTTGCTTCAAAAAATTCTAAAATAACTTATAGTAGGTTTGTGTCCAAACCATAACTCATAGGGTGTCTTATTAGTGTCCTTCTTTAGTTGTACTCGGTTTAGCACTTAGACTGCAGTTCTAACAGCTTCCCTCTAGTATGTCTAGGCAATATTCTTTTCTATCATTAATGTCCTTGTGCAGTCAACAATTGACCTATTCCTCCTTTCAACAATGCCACTCTATTGTGGTGTCCTTGGTGCAGAGACCTATCTTTTCATACCATGCTCATTAAAAAAATTAGTAAATTCATCAAAGATAAATTCACCTCTTATATCAGATCTTAAGCATTTCAAATCTTTACCAGTCTCTTTTTCTACATTTTCTTTATACCAGTTAAACATCTTGAATGCCTCATATTTTTCTTTCAAGAACATGATAGTCATCAACCTAGTATAATCATCAACAAAAAGAATCAAATATCTGTCTCCATAATAACTCTGAGTTCTCATAGGTACACATAGGTCGGTATGCACTAACTCAAGTATCTTCTTTGTTGACTAGTCTTTTCTTTTGAAACTAGATTTAGTCATCTTACCTTTCTGACATTCATGACACATAACATGATCTGGTTTAGATAAGTTAGGTAGACCTCTAACTCTTTTTCTTTTACTGATCTTAATCATGTTATCAAAATTCACATGGCATAACCTTTTATGCCACAACCATGCATCTTCATATTTCATTACTAAATAAGAAGATTGATCATTATCAAGATAAAATATATTACCTTTGGTTTGTGTACCAGTTCCAACAAGTCTTCCTCCATCATCAAATATTTTCACCTTTTTGCTCTCAAAAGAAACTTAGTGGCTTGAATTGTTCAGCTGTGCCACACTTAGAAAATTATAGTTCAATCCTTTTACCCAATAAGAATTTTCACATTTTAATCTATCATTTATCATTAGGAATCCTTTACCTCTTACCATACATGGTGCATCATTTCCCATTCTTACAAATCCTCCATTGTATTCTTCAAGATAATCAAATTTTTCTTCATCACTAGTCATGTGATGTGTATAGCCACTATCTATAATCCATGTATCATTCTTATTAACCTTAGAGATAAGTGTTGTCTCTACATACCTTTCATCTTCTTTAGAATCATCCTTCATTACCACAAATACAACCTCCACATCATCATCAATGTCGATATTGATGTTATCTTCTTCCTCATCAATGTAGCATACCTTCTTGCCTTTGTCATTATTGTCTCAATTATCTCTTTTGTAGTGTCGGTAGCCTTTGTTGTATCTTCTCCCATAGCTTCCTTCAGATCGGTCTTTGGTTCTATCATCATCTTTCTTATGTGGACATCTAGTAGAAATGTGACCAACTTCTTTACAGTTAAAGCATGCTAAAGGTAACTTACCTCTATACCTTCCTTTACCTTTAGGTAACCTTCTAGACATTAGAGCTTCAAGTTCATCATACTTATTTCTAGAATTACCAATCTTCAGAAAAGTCATAAAAGTGGATTCAACATTAGGTGCAACACTATTATCATAATTATTTAGTTCAAATGTTGTAAGCTTTCCAATCAGATTATCAAGAGTTAGTGTGTTGTTAGGTGCTGGCCTATTTTCATGAATTGCAGATATTCTGATGGCATAGATAGGAAATAAGGTCCTTAGAATTTTTCTTACCACAGTCTCTTCATCAATGACTCCATCTGATGCTCTAATAGTGTGAACTACCTCCTTTATTATGTTTGTGTACTGCACAATCTTTTCACCTTCTTTCATCTTCATATCATCAAATCTTCCTCTTAAGCTTTCAGCTCTTGCTCTCTTGATATTCGCATCACCACTATAAACTTGAGCTAGTTTATCCCACATCTGCTTAGCAGTAGTACAATCCTTGATGTCTTCAAATTCAGCATCTGAACAGGTAGCAACAATCTCCATCATAGTAACATTATGTTCATGCCTTTCCCTTAGTTGATCAAGGGTCAAGGGACCATTGGGTGGTGCAAGGTATCCATTTGTCATTAGATCTAGGGCAGAATTCCCAATCCCAGATATATGTAGCTTCATTTGACTTTGTCATATTGTGAAGTTATCTTTGTTTAGCTTTTGCACTTCCCTCTTAAATATTTTGAGACCTTTGTGCTGAAGTCCTTAAAACTCTATTCCAAACAACCAATGCTCTGATACCAATTGTTAGAATAACTGAGGGGGGAGGGGGGGGGAATCAGTTATCCATAGTCCCAAATCAAAATGTATAATCCAAAACAATTTACTTAAACTTCTACAGCTCGGTAACTTAAAATACTATACTGTTTGTGCTTTTACCGATTACCAGTTAATAACAAACTAATGATTATCGACCAAATCTAAAATGTAATATGTAAAGTATGATAACAAACAATCATCACAATGAACACATAACACAAAAGATTTAAAGTGGAAACCCTATGAAGGGAAAAACCACCTGGGACCGACAACCCAAAAATGTTCACTCTTCTGAAGTGAGGTCGGTGAAGACCCAACCCTGTAAAGGTTACAAACACACTATTAGGTGTGACCTTGTTAGAGGATTTAAGACCAACCATTATCATCTAACTATCATTCACTATGGGTTTGACAGGATAACAATGCTCATTCTATGAATGATACATAAAAGACTTACAAGTCCACTCGGTTAAGAGATTTCTCTGTTTACAATGGTTAAAATGTAATAGCAGTTGATCTGAATACAATACAACTTCAATTGTAGATTATCAGATCTATTTTGAGATCATTCAAATCCTCTGATCAGTATATCAATTCAGTATCAACAATAATCAATGACTTACTGTCACTCGGTAATAGCTTTCTGATGCTTGGTAAACTCTGCAATTAGGTTCTTCTTAACTAGTTTGATCAGGCATACATGAATCTTGTTCATGCAATATTTCTATAGTCCTTCTTCTTCTGGCATTAGTTTCATAATGAAACCTTAGTCTCTTACATAGACAAGTAAACCTTTTTCTTCTCCTCCATAAGATTTTGCCACTTATTCTCCTTCATCCATTTTGCCACTTAAACCTTCCTCAGCTGATGTGCCAGTAAAACATTTTGATTTCATCCTTTAGATCTTGCTTGAATTATGCTAGCCACTAATCTTCATAACAAACATTATCTCCATCACTGATATCAATGTACTTTATAGGTCAGCAATCCTTAATGGGTAAACTAATCATTTAGTTCACTTTCTCCTGCTTAGTTAACAAAGAAATGCGTCGGTGAACACATGATCGGTTTATACTATGATTGGTATGTATAATACATTTCTTGATGTATACTATGATGCTTCATCAATTGACCACATTGCTTTGTGTCTTTCAATTCTTTTCCTCATCATAGATGAATGAAACATAAGCAAGTCAATAACACAAGGTCATAGACTCATCAGAAAGTTACACAATGTATTCCTTATCCAAATCTGTCATATACATCTTCCTCATGTAGATATTTTTTTTCTTCATCTCTTTTACTCCTTTTCTACAGATGTTTAGTTATTGTAACTTACAAAATAAGTATTGTCAAACTAGTTGACATCAATGACAACATATTACTCATTTAATCATATGTCATATCTAATCAGCAACTCAGTGATCTCTAATCATGGATCTTCAATTAGGTTCTAAATTAGTTGTATTTCATTATATGCATTAAATGTGCATGTTTTCCTATCTTTGACCTCTCTACTTGAATTCTTGGAATCTATCTACCACTATTTCCAATTCTTCTACACTGATGCTAGGTGTCAAATCTTGCTTGAATTCCAATGTGACTATTGCTCGCTCAGACTTCTTCAAAATATCATCTCAATTCGGTACCAAGTCCTGAGTAGAATGCATATCATTCAAGAACATATAAAGGTTCACATAATCATCCTTCATGAAAAAGATCATCTGAAAGGACTCCTCCAACTTTATTTTTAGGTTGCCTAGAGTTATCTCCTCTTTTGCAAGCCTTTGTGATAAAAGTGAGGTGATGTTATTGGAAACTTCCTATTGAATATTATGAACTATTTCCTTCAGTCGAGTGGATTCCTTAACAAAATCCTCAAAAATCTCCTTAGCCAATAACACTCTTCCATACCACCTATAAAATTCATATGCTTCACCCTTTCTAACAACCCTACCATCAATTGTGTTGGTTGTTCTCTTTGATCTTCAAAACTTGTAGATTTATACTTTGATGGATAACTATAATGAAACTTTGACTCTATCACCACTCCAAAGTCTACAAGGAAGATGGCCAATTAACAAGGATCAAGGAGATCCTCCTACACTTTGAGAATCAATGCTCAGGTGGGTGTACCCTTGAATCACTTCTTCAAAGGAGTCTCTAAACAATATATAACTATACCTTTTACTGTCTGATTGAAATGTTTTATCATTTAATTATGTGTGTGTGTGATTGCTAATGATGGACTGCTTCTAGGGAATGGATCAGTGCCTTATCCCAGGGTAGAGAGTCACTTAACAACCTATATCACCCTAAAACCTTAACTCAAACAAATATAGATTCAGAGTAAGTGCTTTGCCTATTACTCCCCTCACTCACATACCAGGACATCAAATCCTTATCTTGCCATGAACTCACTGAACTTACCTTAAAGACTTTAATCCTAACTTTGTTAGGAACTCAAAGATAACCCCAAAATACTCTTTGTTTACCATATGCTAACCCACTTTCTGCAATCAACATATATGAGCTCAAGAGCAAAACAAAAAGACATACACCATTATGAGATTGGAATCCAAAATATTCTCACTAAGACTTGCTGAATCAATACATTACCAAATGACAAAATGCAAAAAGGAAACAAACCCTAAATCTAGGCTCTCCTTGTTCAAATTTTCATTATCAACAATCTGGGACCAAAACCAAAAGAATTGGAACCTCTGCAAACTCAAAAAGTCTACAACTTATACCCCCTAGTCATCTTGGAAATTTGCAACAAGCTACAGATGACTAGGGTTAGGGTTTCAACCACCCAACCTGCTAGAAACAATCATGCATTTAATTCAGGGGTGGGAAACACATCCAATCCAGGAGAGAGGAAATCTCAAATAGATCTCAAGCATCAAAATACTCCATACAGCATAAAAGTCTCTGCAATCAAGTAACAGGCCTTTGGACCACTTTGCAACCACCAAACAAATCCAATCAGGCCGCTAAAACATTTAAAACCAGTCCTTCCTATCACAAAAACTCTCTATAAGTTTGAAATCAAATACCAACGGTCACTTCTTTGGCACCAGCAGTGAATCGACAGTCAAAATTTAAACCTTTATCAACTTTATATCCCCGCCGTCCAATCAATCTCCCTTCACGGGCTTTATGTTTTGAACCCATTAGACATCTCGAATTAACTCCGCAACGGCGACGGACAATAGTTTATCCCATGATCACATAGCATGAAGATGGGCTATGTGATCATGAGACAACCCGCTAACACTACAATCACTGCTTACCCCTAAGTATTGGACCCACCACGTGTATCCACCTCAACACCTGCCAGCCAATGAAAATCATGCACATCAGCACCTCTTGGCAAATGGACCCACCACCCACAAAAGCCTTGCCCCTTTGGGAAGATCAGATAGTGGTTGCATGATTGCAAAGGGGAGGAATATTCCTCACGATCATGTGGCCACCGTAGACCTCCTCTGCAATGTCATTCTGCCTAAGAATACCGGGCCCACCTTATCTGGTGAATTGGCGACCGAAGAACTTTTGCCAGTTCATGAAATGCTTTCCACCATTGCTAAAAAACTTAGCGATCATGTGACCATTGTTCACTGAAACGTCAGATGAATTAGGGCATCGCCAAACATTACGTGAAGCAATGACAAGAAGGAAATTTGTCAGGCCGCTAAAAATTTATCGTGACTACCAAACCGCTTGCCTTTACTGCCACATGTCACACCACCATTCACTGTAGCTGCCAAGTCATATTGACACAGGACCCACTAATGCATCCAGAAACCAGGTCCCACCAACAACAAGCCACTGTGCAAATACATGGATGAATAGAATAGCGCCAAATGTGCATATGTGTCAATCGAACCACCTGCCTTCCTTATGAGAATCAATGGCCATCGCTATACTGCTGCATTAAAGGTCGAGAAAGTTATATCAATGGTATAAAAATAGCCACAAGATTAAACCAAACTTTAATCTGCCCGAATGCCAAGAAGACCAGTCCCACCGCACATATCCGCCAATGAGCCCTAAGCGCTAGATGTCAACTGGTCGCATGGTCGCATGTTAGAAATTTTTGACATGCGATCATGTGATAACCAATCATTTTGAGACCCCTTGAAATATCGGGCCCACCACCCATCACACTTGCATAGGTAGGAAATGCCAGTCAAACAGAAAACTATGAGGTTGAAAACACACACAAGATTTTTGACACAGTGAAAGACCGAAAACACACAGGGTTTCTAACACCAAAAGATAAGCGGACAAAAGCAGGAAGCACAAGGTTGAAAACAATGAAGGGTTTCACATAGACCAAAAACATCATGGATTTTCAGAAACACTGTGGGTTTTCGACACTTAGACAGATTTTTTAAATTGTTTTCTACAGACCTTAAAACTTGAACAACTTTCTAGATTTTTTGATTCAGCACATGTGATTTGGGCTAGAGCAAGGTGACACATTGAAGAACACAGGGCTAAGGGCACTTCAAGAAAATTTGCAAGGAAATAGGCCATTTCCATAAGATTTTGCTATGACTAGAAAATGGACTAACAGTGGCTCTAGTTGGGGATGCATGGCTCTTGCAAGCATGGCAAGGATTCAAAATCACTGGGAGAGCAGACCATCCCATTGGATAAAATTGTAGACAGCAAGGAACAAGCAAGGCAAGACAAGCAACCAGACCAAAAACTGAAAGACCAGGGCAAAATAGGGTAGGGGCAAGCAACCTATATACAGAGATCTACAAAATGTACAACCCTAACTACTATTCATGGAAAACAGAGTACTTCAAATGAAGTACTGCTTCAAGAATTGTCCATGAACAGGCAACTCTTGAATATCACCATTAAAATCCTTGATGATGTAAGAATCTTGGCCCCATTTCTCATGAATTAGATATGGCCCTAACCAAATGGGATCAAATTTACCATGCTTCCCCTTATCCTCCAATCTGGCATTCCAAACTAACACCAAATCACCAGGTTCAAACTTCCTGTCAACAGTCCTTTTATCATATAGATTCTTAACCTGCAACTACAATTTGGCATTCCTTGCAACTGATTCTCTTCTAGTTTCATCCAACCTAATGAGGTCCTTAATTCTCAACTGCATTTCATCATCAATGTCATCATCATTTAACTGCACAAACTTGTACATCTCCAATAAGTTATTCTAAGGCATTCTAGCATGAATTTTGTATACTAAGTCAAATGGTGCACAACCAATTGCCCTTTTCATAGTTACCCTATCAGCCCATAAAGCTAATGGAAGCTTTGAATTCCATGCCCTCTTATTTTTCTCAAGGATTCTTTTCAAGATCTTAATCAGACTCTTCTTAGTAGATTCTACCTGACCATTTCCTTGTGGATGATAAGGTGAGGAATTAGAAATCTGAATTCCCAAACCTTTGCAAAAGTCCTTATATTTGGCAGACTTGAAGCACATAGCATTATCACTCACTATCCTCTCAAGGCACCCAAACCTTGTAATAATATTATTCATCAGAAAGTCAATTACCACCCTGCTAGTTGCATTCCTTGTAGGTATAGCTTCTACCCACTTTGTAAAGTAATCAGTGGCAACTAAGATCCATGAATGTCCTCCACTTGACTTGCTTGGTATCTCCCCTATGAAATCAATTCCCCATTGTTGGAAAGGAGCCTGAACTTCTACTGGCTTTAATGGTACATTACCTAAAAACTTAAGCTTACCAGAGAACCTTTGACAAGCATCACATCTCCTTACCAACTGTTCTGTATCCTTGAAGATTGTGGGCCACCAAAATCCTTCTCTCAAGATCTTATGAGTATTTGTTTTACCCATATAATGTCCACCACAAACTCCCTCATGCATCTCCTTCAACAATACATTAGCCTGATTCTCATCTACACATTTCAACAGTATGCAATCCAAATTTTTTCTATACAACTTACATTTCACAATTACATACTTGATGGCCTGTAACTTCAATGTCCTCTTTTGATTATCATTCATACTATCTGGACACCTCATGTTTCTCAAATAGTAAATAATATCCTGATACCAAATACAATCATCCATATCAATTTCAGAATGATTTACCTGGTTTGCATCTAGATTGGATTGAGCCATCAATTTTGCCAATCCTTGACCTCTAACCAACTTAGTGATCTAGATCTCAACATTGAATTCCTAGATCCTATTGATCCATTTGCACCTTCTTCCAGAAACCTCTTGTTGTGAGAAAATATCCTTCACAGCCTCACTTGGCACAAAAGCAATCACAACTGCTCCCATCAAGTAACACCTAAAAGCTTTGATTGCTTTCGCAAGTGCATAAGCCTGTTTCTCATTTATGTCATACTTTAATTCTGCAACCTGTAAAGATTTACTGAAAAATGCAATAGGCTGCTCAAAACCATCCTTATTCTTTTGTAACAAAACTACAGCAATAGTATGAAAAGATGAAAAGGAAAACATATGCATTGGGACATTATAATCAGGTTCCATAAGCACTGGTGCATCTTTGATAGCCTACTTGATATTCTTGAAGGCCTCATTAGGCTCACCCTCCCAATTGATTACAGATCCCTTCTTCAACATCTTGGAAATAGGTCTAGTAACCTCTGCAAAGTTTGTCACAAACCTCCTTAGAAAATTGACCTGACCAAAGAAGGACTGAATCCCTTTAACATTCTTTTTGTCTCTGAATTTTATCAATGGCTACTACCCTCTCAGGGGCAATTCTCACTCCTTGCTTCCTAACTAAGTGGCCAAGCAATTTCCCTCTGTGACACCAAAAGCACGTTTCTTTGGGTTCAAAGAAATGCCAAATTCCAAGGCCCTCAAAAATATTTTTTCTAAATGAGCACAATGGTCCTCTTCCCTCTTGGAATAGGCAGTTAAATCATCCTGATACACAACAAGGAAAGCATTGATAAAATCTGAAAAGGCAACATCCATTGCCCTCTGAAAAGTAGCACCAGCATTTGTGAGACCAAAAGGCATTCTCACATAGACATATGTTCCCCAAGGTGTTGTAAAGGCTGTTTTGAATTGTTATGATTCCTTGACAATGACCTGATTGTAACTAGAGAAACCATCCATCATTGACATCAATTCTGACCTGGTTACTCTCTGCAACATAGCCTCCATATTGGGCAAACAATAATTATCTTTCAATGAGCTAATGCTCAAATTCTTGAAGTCCACACAAAGCCTGATGTCATCATTATTTTTTCTTACAGGAAAAAGGTTTGACACCCAAGAAGAATGCCTTATAGGCTTGATAATGCCAACATCTCTCAACTTCATTAATTCTTCTTGCATCTTGGGCACCAAAGTAGGATTAATAGGCCTTTATTTTTTTCGGAAAGGTTTAGCATCTTCTTTCAATGGAATAACATGCTGAAATAAATCCTCTCTATAAACCTTTAGGTCATGATATGACCATGCAAAAACATGCCTAAATTTCCTCAATAATTCAATCAAAGGTCTCCTTACCTTTTGAGATATATCTCTACCAATGTATACTTTCTTAGGTGCCTCATGTGATCCAAGATTTATCTCCTCAAGATCAGCATGATCTTCTCCTTTGATATTCTTTTGAACTCTATCTTGGTTGTCAAAGATAGTCTCCAAAACAACAAGCCCCTTGGGCACCTTGTTAGTTCTAAGTTGAATGACCTCATTGCCTAAGACAACCTCCCTTTCTCCTACTAACTCAACCAAGGCTGAACAATCAAATTCCTAACCATGATACTGATCCTTGCAATCCATAAAATTCAAAATATCATTATCATCATCAAAAACTTGCCAATTCTCAACATTATCTGGTATACTAGGCCTAGCCTGAATTTCAACTTTAGAGATACCAGAGAATGTGACATCATTGGGATTGATTGCAATATTGGCTAACAAGTCAGCCACCTTGTTGTTACTCCTATCCTTCCACTCAATATTGAAGGCATCAAAATGTTCAATCAAATCCCAAACTACATTCCTATATTGTTTCAACCTTCTATTCTTGGAAGCATACACTGACCTGACTTGGGACACCAATAGCACTTAGACACTTAATACCATGCTTTTGTGCCAACCTCAATCCTAACAACAAGGCCTCATATTCTACTATATTGTTGGTACAAAAGAAATTCAATGTGAAAGAGAACTTGTAGGTGTCTCCATCAGGAGAAATAAGTAAAATACTTGCTCCTGCACCATCTTTGCAATTTGCACCATCAAAGTACATTACCCACAAATTACTCTTCACAAAATCAGCACCTACTTCAACAGAAATAGGTGACAAAATATGTTCATTTTCAAATACAAGGATCTCTGCCCTAAAAGCATTAACATCAGTATCCACAAAACATGTAGTTTCATTATCTATGTTTCTCTCAATCATGTGGCATACTCTTGGCTCTCGTTCAATCTTGACAAACTGATCATCAATCTTGAAAGTTTCATAAGACAAATCACACTCTAAACTTCCACCCATGGCAGCACTCCACCTTCTAGACATCAACATCCCATAATGAAGGGGGATATCCACCACTAAAACACTCATTGTTAGCTCTTTCTCTGGATATGTTTCCAACCTATATGGCATTGCATTGATAGTCCCAATAACTGGTACCTCCCTCTGATCCATTGCACAACACCTGCCCTGCACTGTATCAACTTTAAGCCACAACCTCTCCATGATCTTGAAAGGAATGATAGTATTAGAGGCACCACTATCAATCATACAATTTCTTAACTTCATCCCATTCACAAGAACACTTAAGAAGAATGGGTCAATATTTTCAAGGCTGGCATTGATAGAACTGTCCAAATATATTGGAGGAATTTGAGACACAATTCCCTGAGCAGCAACATCCTTCAAAGCTTTATCCTGAGATCCATTGCATGAAGTATCATTTTTGTGAGTATTACCAACCCATGCAATAGCTTTATCTTTATGTTCAGGGATCCTCAACAATTCTAACAATGGAACCTTAATTGTAACTTGTGACAATACAGATAACATGTCAACAGGGGTAGAAGCAGGAATCTCAATTTGCACTACCTTAACATCCTTTTTCTTGTCTGACACATTAGGTGTATTGACCACCCTCACTTTTTCAATCCTAGCCATTGTGTTAACTGGCTTCTCAATCTCACTAGAGACCTTTTCAATTCCAACTCCCTTAGGCTCACAATGCTTACCTTTTACATTCTTGAATTTCACCATGTGATCAACCTTTGATTTGTTCTCATTAGGTTCTCTGGAATTGGTACCCTTTATAAACATTCCTGTAGCTTTCTCATTTGTATTCCTTGCCACCATGCCTCTAGTTTTCACCTAGGCAATCATTTCTGCAGTAATCCTATCCATCTCTTCTCTAGAAGGTCTTCTCAAATTTACTGGCTGGGGAGAAGAGTTCATGTTACATGTTTTTTGATCAATGCATTCACCATCAGAAAAAACCTCTTGATGAAAAAGGGCCTGATTATGTCTCTTCACATTTACATCTACCTCCTCATCCAAATTAGAATCATCTTCATATCCCAGATATGAAGAAACCATGTTGCATCCAACATCATCTTGTTCTTCTTCTTGTTTTATCTCCTCATTGCCACAATCTTGATTTGTAGCCATAGATTGTGCAACCACACAATGCTCGACAGAATGAGGGGACTGGCATGCAACACACCAAGATATGTTCTCCATGACATTTATTGAAGCCCTATGTAGAGGGTCAGGGACACCTCTGTCATTATTTCCTCTTGCAGCAGGGATAATAGGCTTGCCATCCTTCCATTGGGTGTTGTAGGGGTAGTTTTGCAGTCTATTCTATTTATTGAAATTGTTGTTGAATTGAGGCCTTTCATTGGTAGGAGAACTGATGTTACTATTTGTAGGTGCCTTCAAATCCTTCAATGCATTAAGCACCTTATCCAATTTATCTTCTTCTTGCCTCCTAGATCCAACATTCTTATCATTTTCTTTCTTATAATTCTTGTCCCCAAACAACTTTGGGTCATCTCTCTTTCCACCCAATTTTCCTGATATTTTCATGTTGTTCTCAATATTGACAGCAATCCTAAAAGCATCCCTAAGAGTTATTGGTTCTTTATCCCTCAATAAATATCCCATCTTCCCATCAAATGCATTGAAGTATGTAGTTAGAAAAACATTGTCATCTAACCGCATAACTTGGAACAACTTATGCATACCCTTATGAAATCTCATGTTGAATTCAGCTGCAGTCTCATTCTTATTTTTCCTTATGGTGTTGAATTCATTCAACATGAAACTAGCATTAGGCCTATCACCATACTACTCTTTGAAACATTTCTCAAAAGAGTCCCAAGTATCAATACATCTATCAGGAAGCCTCTTAAACCAATCTCTAGCATCCTCCATTAGAGATTGAACAAATAGTTTCATGACTACATCCTCATACTCTACCTCATAATCATTAAGCATATCAACAAATAACCTAAGATGCTCTTCACAACTAATAGCATTATTACCAGCAAACTTAGGTACCTTATCTCTAATATCATTTAGAAAAGCATTTGGATAGCCAGGAATTCCATCAAAGCTTATTTGCCTATAGCCTTCTAGTTGCATAGGTCTTCTTTGAAAGCTCGAACTAGTGTTAACCCTAGGATCAACATTAGCATCTATATTTATTTGTGCATCTGACTGCTGCCTAGGATCTGCACCTATCCTAGCAGATGAAGAAGGAAAAGAACTAGTAGCATTACTAAGTGGAATAGCAGTAGTCATAGATGACATACCTAGTTCAATAGCAGATGGGCCAAGAGCATTAGCTGAAGAAGCCCTCAAAAATTGAATCTTCCTTTTCTTTTTTGCAATGGAAGCCTCAACCTCAGCTCTCTCTAGTTCTCTTGCAAGGTCCTCATCTTCTTTTCTCCTTCTCTCCATTTCAGTGTCCTTATTTGAATCAAGTGGTGGGATCCCTGGTATTTTCACTAATTTGCTTGCTTGGTCACCCACCATCTTCTACTTTCCTTTCTCATTAATGATAATAGCAGGTCTAGTGATCCTATGCACATATTTATCTTTAGGCAAAGGGACATAACTTTGCACTTGTCTAACCACAGGGCCCTCCCTATCAAATTCATGATCTTGAAGCAAGCACTCTTGCTCACTCCTCAAGGCATCAAGATCACCAAAAACATCATGCTGCAGAGTTCTAGGAGTAGAAGCAAGCATTTTGTTTCTCTCCTTCATTTCATTTATTTTTCTAAGAAGAGACTACCTCTCTATCAAAGCATTTACCTTTTCAGCCTCTCTCTCCTCCTATAATCTTTTATGTATGGCATCCTGCTCTGCCAACTACAACCTTAGTGCATTCAAGTCATCAAGATCCACCATAATGTCATCAGAACCAGATGACACATCCATATCAGGAAGATTTTGATATGGGAAGTGAACTTGCCTATGTCTCATGGGTTCTCTTCTAAAATGATCTTCATCAAGATCCAGGTCAACCTCTAAACCCATATCTCTATTTTGTTCATTCTGACTTGCAGGCAATGGACCTTTGTCATGAAATGTAGCCTTAGGGGTATCATAGAATCTCTCTTTAGAGTGACCACCATCTGATCTAGAAACTCTATCTTGTGAACCATCCTCACTTGAGGATACATGTGGTACTTTGGCTCTAGCATTTCTTTGTTATTTCATGGGAGCACTAGTAGACTCACCATTGCTTCTAATCCAGTTCTTCTTTTCTTATCTAGGTATTTTCTCCAAATTGGCCTCTGGATTCTTTCTAACAAAAGACCTAGTATTTCTCCTCTTATCCATGATTTATCAATATGTAGCACTAGTTCTAACCTTTGAGTCACCACCCACCTAGATGGGAAATCTTTGAAACACAATAGGAAAACAAGAACACACTTACAACCTTCCTCTCTAGATTCTCACCAGCAAAATCATTGTCTTCTTGATGGCTTGGAGGGGCACGTCTATCTAGTCAATAAGATACTACAAAATTTTGAAACAACCAAAGAGTCTAAGAGACAAACTTCCTTTTCATTTCTCTCCCTAGCGGAGTCACCATTTTGTTGGTTGTTCCCTCTAATCTTCAAAACTTGTAGATTTATACTTTGATGGATAACTATAATGAAATTTTGACTCTATCACCACTCCAAAGTCTACAAGGAAGAGGGCCAATTAAAAAGGATCAAGGAGATCCTCCTACACTTTGAGCCTCAATGCTCAGGTGGGTGTACCCTTGACTCACTTCTTCAAAGGAGTCTCTAAAAAATATATAACTATACCCTTTATTGTCTGATTGAAATGTTTTATCATTTAATTATGTGTGTGTGATTGCTAATGATGGTCTGCTTCCAGGGAATGGATCAATGCCTTATCCTAGGGCAGAGAGTCACTTAACAACCTATATCACCCTAAAACCTTAACTCAAACACATATAGATTCAGAGTAAGTGCTTTTCCTATTACTCCCCTCACTCACATACTAGGACATCAAATCCTTATCTTGCCATGAACTCACTAAACTTACCTTAAAGACTTTAATCCTAACTTTGTTAGGAACTCAAAGATAACCCCAAAATACTCTTTGTTTACCATATGCTAACCCACTTTGTGAAATCAACATATATGAGCTCAAGAGAAAAACAAAAAGACATACACTAATATGAGATTGGAATCCAAAATATTCTCACTAAGACTTGCTGAATCAATACATTACCAAATGAAAAAATGCACAAAGGAAACAAACCCTAAATCTAGGCTCTCCTTGTTCAAATTTTCATTATCAACAATCTGGGACCAAAACCAAAAGAATTGGAACCCCTGCAAACTCAAAAAGTCTACAACTTATACCCCCTAGTCATCTTGGAAATTTGCAACAAGCTACGGATGACTAGGGTTAGGGTTTTAACCACCCAACCTACTAGAAACAATCATGCATTTAATTCAGGGGTGCGAAACACATCCAATCCAGGAGAGAGGAAATCTCAAATAGATCTTGAGCATCAAAATAGTCCTTCATATGGCACAAAAGTCTCTGTAATAAAGTAGCAGGCCTCTGGCCCACTTTGCAACCACCAAACAAATCCAATCAGGCCGCTAAAACATTTAAAACTAGTCCTTCCTATCGCAAAAACTCTCTGCAAGTTTGAAATCAAACCGAAATTGTCACTTCTTTGGCACCAGTAGTGAATCGATGGTCAAAATTTAAACCTTTATCAACTTTATATGCTTGCTGTCCGATCAATCTCCCTTCCCGAGCTTTACATTTTGAACCCATCAGACATCTCGAGTTAACTCCGGAACGGTGACGGACAATAGTTTCTCGCATGATCGCATAGCATGAAGATGGGCTACGTGATCATGCGACAACTCGCTAACACTGCAACCACTGCCTGCCCCTAAGTATAGCACCCACCATGTGTATCCACCTTAGCACCTTCTGGCCAATGAAAATCACACACATAAGCCTGGGAAATGGACCCACCACCCATAAAAGCCTTGCCCCTTTGGGAAGATCAGACAGTGGTTGCATGATCATAAAGGGGAGGAATATTCCTCATGATCATGTGGCCACCGTAGATCTCCCCTACAATGTCATTCCACCTAAGAATACCAGGCCCACCTTATCTAGCGAACTGGCAACCGAAGAACTTTTTCCAGTTCATGAAATGCTTTCCACCATCGCTAAAAAACTTAGCGATCACGTGACCATTGTTCACTGAAATTCCAAATGAATTAGGGCATCACCAAAGATTACGTGAACCAGCGACAAGAAGGAAATTTGTCAGGCCGCTAAAAATTTATCGGGACCGCCAAACTGCTTAGACCCACACACAGGCCTACCTTTGCTGCCACATGTCACACCACCATTCATTGCAGCTACCAAGTCATACTGACACAGGACCCACTAACGCATATGGAAACTAGGTCCCACCAACAACAAGCCATTGTGCAAATACATGGACGAATAGAATAGCGCCAACTGTGCATACGTGTCAATAGACCCACCTGCCTTCCTTATGAGAATCAATGGTTGTTGCTATACCGCTGCATTAAAGGTCAAGCAAGTTATATCAATGGTATAACGATAGCCACAAGATTAAACCAAACTTTAATCTCCCCGAACACCAAGAAGACCGGTCCCACCGTACATATCCGCCAACGGGCCCCAAGCGCCAGATGTCAACTGGTCGCATGGTCGCATGTCAAATTTTTTTGACATGCGATCATGCGACAACCAATCATTTTGAGACCCCTTGAAATACCGGGCCCACCACCCATCGCACTTGCGCAGCTAGGAAATGCCAGTCAAACAAAAAACTATGAGGTCGAAAACACACACAAGATTTTTGACATAGTGAAAGACCGAAAACACATAGGGTTTCTAACACCAAAAGATAAGTGCAAAAAAGCAGGAAGCACAAGGTCGAAAACAATGAAGGGTTTCACATAAACTGAAAACATCATGGATTTTTAGAAACACTGTGGGTTTTTGACACTTAGATAGATTTTTGAAATTGTTTTCTGCAGACCTTAAAACTTGAACAACTTTTTGGATTTTTCGATTCAGCACATGTGATTTGGGCTAGAGCAAGGTGACACATTGAAGAACACAGGGCTAAGGGCACTTCAAGAAAATTTGCAAGAAAATAGGCCATTTCCGTAAGATTTTTCTATGACTAGAAAATGGACTAACAAATCAGTTTCTCACTAGGTGTCTCCATCAACTTGTGCAATTGTGTAATTATTTTTTTTCCTATAGATGTGCTCATCCTCCCAAGATCCCTCCATACACTGGATTCAAGAAACAATAGCAAGTGCTCTTTTATGTATCTTCACCAAATCCTCAACATGTTTGTAGGCCTCATTCTTGATGCCCTCCATCCAAACATTTTCCCTTTGTGAAATCAACCTAATTCTATCTATTGCTTCAACAAACTCCATAGGGGCAACTGAATGAATAGATGATCATTCTCACTAACTAGATGAGACAGGCTACTTATGTAGTCACATAGGGCTTTAATTTCACCTTTTTGCCTCTAATACTTCTCTTCAAGCTTCTTCATTTTTTCTTACACTACTTGCATGGAGTCATCAAAATCCTCCATGACCTATGCCCTGGATGCATGACCTAAGTCAACCTCGGTTATATTATATTCTTCAGAAGCAATTTGATCATTTTCTTTATCTAGCATTGATGTTGCAGCCTATAGGAACCTGACTCCAGATTCTCCTTGGATAATATTTGTGAACTTCTTTTCCTTTCCCTTTTCATATGATCAATTGAATCGGTCTAGGATTTCCTACAATTCATCTACTGGATCAACCTCATTTTGTTGGCTTCTTTGAATCCTCTATCTTAGCCATTATGGAACATCTGCATCCTAATGTTTTTGCACTACCAACTATTCTTGTCCTTTAATTGTTGTAATATAAATTTCTTCCTTAGCCCTTAGACTTTCTGTCATTTCCATAGGGGCTACAACTTCCATTATAGGAAATCCTTCCTCTATTGTAGGAATTTCTATCACTATTTCTGGAACTTCCTCTTCCATCATTTCTCTTTCTAGAAGTGTACTGAGACTCTCCTTAGTGGTGATATCATGATCTCTATTGCTTCTTTGTGGAAATATTTTATTAGTGTTGATACTTAGTCTATCTTGTACTGACTTTATTTATGTGGTCTTGCTCCATCATCCTCAGGGTGATATTTTTCTCCTCCTTGGTGAAATTTCCTATCTCTTGCACACTGGGAGTCTGGCTAGGAAATGATGGAACATATATAGACCTCTTCCTTTTCTATTGTGGTTCTTCAATGTGGAGGTCCAACTTCCTCTTTGCATGTACTTCTTGAGCAACACCCTTATCCTTTCTATGCTCTACACTACCTAATGGAATTTTCCCATCTTCATTGAATCTTCCTTGTGGTTTCCTTGGTCTTTCATCCCTCACTGCTTGATGACCCATTAGCTAGTATGTCCATTGTTCCTTTGGTATGAACACTTGGATCAATTTCCTCCCAATCCAGTATCTAGTGAAATCCAAGACTGGTCTAGAAAACATGTGAAGGTCTAGAACTTCTTTCCTTGCCTAATCATAGGCACTAATTTATCTCTTCTCAGGGCAATATCCTTTTTGGACCATATTTAATTCTTCCTCCATCTGGTTAGGAATATGAAAATTCTTGCATGCTCTGATCCGGTTTAGTGGAAATTTGGAGTGCATATTTGTCTTTACCTCATGCTCATCTGTAGCATTTTCCCAAAAATCCTCAAGGTGTTCCATATGCTTATATCTAATCCTTTCCACTGACTGTATCTTGTTGTAAGGATTAGCCTTTATGTATGCAGTGAAAGATGGAAGAACAATAATTCCTCATGGGACTTCTCAGCTTCCTTTAGGCATGTGCACATTTTAGCTTCATCTCTACCTATGGAAATTAGAAAATCAAGTCCCAATTTCTTCTTTCCTTTCTTAATCTTATCATAGACAGTCAGTTGTCGAGTGATCTCCAGTAGGATCATTTTATCTGTTAGATACCTAGTAAACTTGTATGGCTGGGCTAAAAATCCTTGAAGCCTGATGTAAGAAAAAGTGGGAAACTGAATAAACCATGCCCCATATTCTTCTACCAATTTTATGGCTTCTGCCGATGATCTCACAAATAGCTTCTTTTTTAAAGTTCCCAAAATATGCATTGCAAATGCGTCATTGACCCAGACATAATCATTAGTTGCATGTAGATGTAGTTGGAGATAGAAATCATATACTTTCAACCATTGACTTCCACTCTCGATTTCTCCTTTGCATCTCATTCCTTCATATATTATTGCATGGGCTAGCACATAGATGATGTACGAACTCATGTAGAATTTATTTGTCTGCACCAAGCTCTCTAACTACTTGCTCAGGTTGTTACTGATCAACCTTGCCCAGTCTACATGATTATGTTCTTCCACTACCTCGTCAATAAAGTACCACATCCAACTTTCAAAGAGATAAGACTAAGGTAGGTCGAATATCCTGCTCAACATCATTATCATGTCACTATATTAACAGTGGAAATCTAGCCACACGAGCTCTTTGGGCATCTTATAAAAATGAGACTTGTTCTTTCTTAGCCACTTGTTATTGATGATCTCCTCATAGTACTAGACTCTGGCTATGAATACTCTTTCAGCTTTCTCATTCATTTTCATCACCAATCTCTTAGAGGAAGGAATTCTAAAGGCCTCTGAAATAGCTGGTGGAGAAAGGTCTGAAAGTAGGTTTCCATCAGCATCCCTGATTGTTCTTTCTCTCACCTGGTAGTGCCTTGCACACTCCTTGATTAATTTAGGATGCTGGAAGGTAAGAGGAAATCCAGTCATAGCCACCATACCATTATTCATGATCTGGTTGGCTATGTGTGTTAGATGATGTTCTTTATATCCGAACATCCTCTTGTGGAATTCATTCAAGTCTAGGCATCCAAGGTTGGTGTCACTGACTTCTGACAACTTTGAAACGATCTTGGATTCCAGATAGAATATGTTCTGATCATTCTTTATCAGCTTCCTTCTCGTCATGCTTTCTCCTCTTAGTTCTGCCATCTCATTCTCCTGCAAAAAAAGAAAAGAAACTGACATAAGAGCATGCTGGAAAACATAAACCAAAATAATATCTCTAGATAAGAAGATTTCAGAATTTTGGAAGTTTCTATATTTTCCTCTAGAATAGGAATTTCCTTCCTCCAATAATTTTCATGATCCTTCCAAATTTAAGAAAACAATCTCTTTCTGAAAATAATTCTCATGCTTCCCAAGAAATACCTTTTCTCACTCTTTCAGAAAATTCACTCAACTTCTCAAAAAATTTTCCTCTCAAACAGAAATTCTCACTTTCTTTCTCAATCATGCATCTTAGCTTTCTTCTAATAACTCATTTGTGAAAAAATAAATTGGGAGATGGTCTCTTTTATAGACTTGGGAAACTTGGAAAGCTACTTTAAAATGAAGCACTAAATTTAGTAGATTCCACTTTCAAAGAGATTCCTTGCCATTTGTCACTGTTTTTCTCTCAGCTTATTGGCCAGTTTCTAATTCGAGTGTCCAACTTCATGGAGAATTTTTATCCTATTTCACTCTCTTTGGTTTTTTCAATTTCTTTAAAATATTAATTAATAAAATATTCAATTAATATTCAATTATTTGATATATTAAAATCCAAAAGCAATTTTCAATATATTTTTTATTTTTTTGTGAGTTAATTAATTAAATATCAAATAAATCTATATTTAATTAATTTTAAATTTTAAAACGTAAAATAAAAAATCCTTTAAAGCAATTTCCCATTTTTCATGAATTTTCATTTCTATTACTTTTATTGTTTTCTTTTGTGTTTTAATTGAATATCAATACAAAAATAAATATTCAATTGGAATTTCAATTTTAAATCAAAATTGATTTAATTCGAGCTTTATTTTCCATGTTTAATTTTCTTTTCCTCACGCTTTGGATATTTTAAGATTTTTGGTTTTTTTCCCTAATTCTCCAAAATTCTGACGATTCGAATATTCAAGTTTTCATTTTTTAAGATTTTGGAAATTTTTCTTTTTGATTTTAGAATTTTCAATTTCTATGAACTTATCGAGCTCTTCAATGTTTTCTAAATTTTCAATTTCCAAGCTTTTAAGAATTTCCAAGATTAAAATTTTGAACTTCTCTTGTGTTCTAGAAATTTTCTTTGATCATCAATTTTTCCATTTTTCAATCAAAATATCAAATATAAAATTCAATATTTAATTTGTTAGGAATAAGGTGTCTCAACCTTGGATAATTCCTATTCTTATTATTTGTTTTGTAAATGTATTTTTTGCAAATAATGTAATTAAGTGTGAGTGTACATGTCTAGTTGGCATGTTGATGTGTCACTCCACTTGATGTGTCGACATCTTGTGCGTAAGGAGATCATGACTAAAATGGTCATGACAGATTCCTATGACGCGTAAGAACTATTTAAGGAATGTGCTATGACAGGTGTAAGAGCATCTTATGACTTGGGCCTATTTGAGTGCCCAAGAAGAAGTGGTTGGTGTGTGTAAGAGAATATGCCAAAAATAGGTTGGTATGACAAATTCTCTTACACTTCTCTTGTGATCGTTATTTTTGGCGGATTCTATGACAAGCTGTCATAGTCTATTCTAGGGATGGATGCCTATTCTTGGGATTGCATGTAACAACTATGTACATGTGGCTTTGTGCATGGGTCTTGGTGGTTGTGCCTATTTTTGGGTCCAGAGGAGTCTATATATATGATCCTGCTCCTATGGGAGAGATATAACAGAAGTTTAAGTCTTGTTGGCTTTGTCTCTCATTTCCTGAAAGAACTTGCATTGCAAGTGTATTGTAATCTTTGTGTTGAAGATAATACATTGTGCAGGTTTTGGAGTACTGGGGTTTTTTACTGAAGGGTTTTCCCTAGGGTATATCATTGTGTCATTCTCTATTTTTCTGTATGCATTGTATGTGGTTACAATATCTTTGTTAAAGTAGTTAACGAATTTGAAATTGTAAGGATTTATAAGAATTTGCACAATACTCTCCTATAGAAATTAGCGTAGGAAGCTATTTCTGCACCTGAGTTTCCTTACATAATTGGTTTCCAAATTCGGCTGAACAATTGATTTTCTTCAAATTCCCCTGATTTTAAAAAAAAAGGACTTCCCAAAAATCCGAACCTCTAGAATTTGAAATTTATATTTTACTTAATTCTCAAACTTTGAAACATAAATGATGACCTTGCATTTTGAATGCATTTTATATTGTTTTTGGATTTAACTTTCCATGAGCATCTTTGTTATGCGCTATGGGTGCATATGGGCCGAAGTGAAGGATTTTTCGTTTAGGAGCACGTAGGCTAACTCCCAAGCTTGTTTAGCATTTTGGCTTGTACTAACCTTAGCCAAGCTAGTAGCTTTTCTTTTGACCTTAGAAGGTCTTTCAAGTGTGTTCCTAGGTGGATTAGACTAGGTTCAATCCAACCTAGATGTTTATGCTTTTATAGTGGATAGTGCTAGATTAGGCCTTAGTGGGAAACTGGGTGTTAAGGTGTCCAAAAGTCTTCTAGACTTATCTAGGATTAGAAAAGTTCCTTAAAATGCCAAAATGATGTTCCTACATCATTTACTAGGAGTTAGTGGTCACTAAATATAGTTTTAAGAAATGATGGAAAAGTTGCTATAATGTTGTCATGACAACATTTGCATTTTTGGCAAATGTTGCATGCAACATCGACAAATTTTATCCCTTCGAAAGGAAGGGTTGTTATTAATGCTTAGTGGCATAAAAACATGGAGAAGGCATATTTTAGTTAACATAGGATCCCATTTCCCAAGGTAGTACGATGTAAGAAGGTTTTGGATTTCTAATGAAGGCACAATGTTTTATTTTGCAATGACAATCAACTTCTTTTGTGTGCATGAGTTATTATATGGATTGAAGTGTGAGAGATAGTGATACATCTATGTAGTAGAGTTAATTGTAAGAACTTTATGTTCAGTAGTGTAGAGGTTTTAAGTCCATTAGGTTAGTCTTTTAAATTGTTTTTCAAGTAGTAGAGTTGTTGGTGTTCACAGGGAGATTTTGGGAAGAATGGATCCCCCATAGAATCCAACAATGGAAATCACTAGGGTCTGGATGAATATGTTTGGGGAGCCCATGTACAGTGTAAATATGTGATAGAAATGCTTGTAGGTGTGCTTGCACAAATTCTTCTCTAGGACATTACTTTCCCTAACCTCTCCAAGATCCAAAACTCTATTCTAGGACCTTAGTAGTCTTTTTTCTCTTGGCCTAAGACTATTCTAACTCAACTCTATGATTTAATCTCTTTGTGCTTCACCTTGAAGGATTACTACCATTTAGGGCGCTTTAACTCTTCACTCCTCCTTGGATGACTCCAAGTAAACATTTACCGTGAACTCTTCACAAGTGTTGCAGGGGGTCCATTCTCCATCATAACATCCATTTGTATCCCTAATGATTCCATTTGAATAGTACACAAAGAATTTTGTTATTGGGTTCAAGATCTACCATGCCCTTGGCTTAATAGGCCTAATTGATCTAGTCACCCTAGATAGGGTACTTTTCCCAAATCTTCCTAAAAGCTTCCAAATCTAACTTCACATTTAGATACCCTTTTGGGAGACCTTAAATATTTTTGTGAGCTTAGCATTCTAGGGCCTCCATACATTAGATTCCTAGAATATAGGGCTAATACGACTATTTTTATGCAGTCTACTGATTTCTACCTAGAAATCTATGTTAATAGATTGGCCAATGCCTAGTTTCATTACCAGATAACAATACGTCTATGGTCTATATGAAACCATGTTCCATTCCATCCTTTACTCTTTCCATTACAATTGCACACTAAATCTTCATTATCATGCACCTAGTCGGGTAGACTAGTCTCGCCTAGGGCATGATGTTAAAATGGCCATCTGGTTCCTCATGCTTCCTCGTTGAATATTGGTCCAGGAGCACCTAGGCTAACTCCCAAGATTATTTAGTATTTTGGCTTGTATTGAACTTATCCAAGTCAGTAGCTATTATTCTGACATTATAAGGTCTTGTAAGTGTGTTCCAAGGTGGATTAGACTAGGTTCAATCCAACCTAGATGTTTATGCTTTTCTAGTGGATAGTGCTAGATTGGCCCTTAGTGGGAAAATGGGTGTAAAGGTGTCTAAAAGTCTTCTAGACTTATATAGGATTGTAAAAGTTCCTTAAAATTCCCAAATGATGTTCCTATATCATTTAGTTAGAATTAGTGATCATTAAAGACAATTTTAAGCAATGATGGAATTTTTTTTATAATGTGTCACGACAACATTTGCGTTTTTGGCAAATGTTGCATGCAACATTGAAAAATTTCATCCCTTCAAAGGTAACAGTATTTATTAGTTCTTAGTGGCCTAAAAACATGGAGAAGACATATTTTAGTTAAGATAGGATCCCATTTCCTGAGGCAGTACAATGTAAGAAGGTTTTAGATTTTGAATGAAGGCACAATGTTTTGTTTTGTAGTGATAGTCGACTTGTTTTGTGTCCATTAGTTATCATATGGATTGAAGTGTGAGAGCTAGTGTTAGATATATGTAGTAGAGTTAATTCTAAGCACTTTCTGTTTACTAGTGTAGAGGTTTTAATTTCATTAGGTTAGTCATTTAAATTGTTTTTCAAGTAGTATAGTTCTTGTCGTTCACAGGGTGATTTTGGGAAGAATTACTCCCCCATAGAATCCAATGGTGGAAATAACTAGGGTTTGGATGAATATGTTATGGGAGCCCTTGTACAGTGTAAATATGTAAGGAGGAAGCATGAGTAACCAAATGGCCATTTTTAACATCATGCCCTAGGCCAGACCAGTGTACCTGGCTAGGTGCATGACAGTGAAGATTTAGTGTGAAATTGTAGGGGAAAGGGTGAAGCCTTGAATGGAGCATGGTTTCATATAGACCATAGACATATTGTTACCTAGTAATGAGACTAGGCATTGGCCAATCCATTAACATAGATTTCTAGGTACAAATGAATAGACTGAATAAAAATAGCCCTATTAGCCCTATATTTTAGGAATCTACTGTACCGAGGCCCTAGAACCCTAAGACCACCAAAATACTTAAGGTCTACAAAAAGGGTATCTGATTATGAAGTTAGATTTTGCATTCATTTGGAAGTGTTTAGGAAGAATTAGGAAAAGTACCATTTATATGGCTATTAGATCAATTAGGCCTATTAAGCCAAAGGCATGGTAGATCTTGAACCCAATGAGAAAATTATTTGTTTCTTGTTCAAATGGAATCATTAGGGATACAAATGGATGTTATGATGGAGAATGCACCCCCAACAACACTTGTGAAGAGTTCCTAGTAAATGTGTAGTTGGAGTCACCCAAGGAGGAGTGAAGAGTTAAAGCACCCTAAATGATAGTAATCCTTCAAGATGAAGCACAGGGAGATTAACTGATAGAGTTGAGTTAGAATAGTCTTAGGCCAAGAGAGGAAAGACTACTAAGGTCCTAGAAGAGAGTTTGGGATCTTGGAGAGGTTAGGACAAGTAAAGTCCTAGTGAAGAATTTGTGCAAGCACACCTAGGAAAATTTCTATCAGATTGGTATTAGAGCCTTCTAGAGTAGGCTTGTGGTGAATGTTCCAGCAAGAGGACTCAGTAGGAGACTCTAAAATGGTGACCAATGTTGAGTTGGCAAAGAAGGTGGAAGAGAAAGAAGAAGAAAATAGATTTGTCAGAGATAGATTG
Source organism: Chamaecyparis obtusa (assembly GCA_027943335.1). Classification (NCBI taxonomy): domain Eukaryota; kingdom Viridiplantae; phylum Streptophyta; class Pinopsida; order Cupressales; family Cupressaceae; genus Chamaecyparis; species Chamaecyparis obtusa. The sequence continues at coordinate 356,599 of BSBK01005092.1, forward strand.
GCCGAGCTAGAACAAAAAGTGGATGAAGTAGATGAGAAGGCCGAAGAATTTAAAGACACGATAGATGGAAAACAAAAGGAGATACCTTTAGAGGATGAGGTCCCTGAACTAGACCCAATACTAGTAGAGGATCCCTTATTGAAGCCATTGAATGCCTTAAATGGATTGTATAACAGAAGCTCAAAAGGTCAAAGTGGTTAAGGCTAGACTGAGAGGCCCTCCACTCACTTGGTGGAAATTTATACAAGATGAGGGAGATAAGGAAGATAATAAGACTATTGCTACATGGAAGGGTATGGTAGAAAATGTCAGAGACACCTATGTACCTGAGGATTATGAAATCCAGTTGCATAAGAGAAGACAATGTTATAGACATAAAGACTTAGATGTGAACTCCTATACCAAAGAGTTTCAAAGGCTATGCATGAGGTCAAGAGTTGTGAAAGATGATAAAGTGATGGTAGCCATGTACCTTAATAGTCTCAAGTAGACAATACAAGATGAAATGATTCTATTAACCCCTGACACTGATTAGATATGCCACCAAATAGTAGTGAAGGTAGAGGAGAATCTAAGGAAGAAACAAGACTCCAACACTACCAGAGGTAGAGGTAAAGGAAGAGACAATAGAGGACAGAGAGGTGGATATGGTGGAAGAAATATAGAGACCAAGCTTCAAGGAGAAACCAAACTTACTGAGAAGAAAGAGGGGATTTCAAGTAGAGGAAATTCCAATAGAGGAAGAATCTCCAATAGAAATTTGAGACAAAGGAGAAATAGTCAAGGAAGAGGATCTTACTTTTCTACTATGAAGTCTTACCACTGTAATAAAATTGGACACCCTACATACTGGCATCTAGAGAAAGGTTCTACTTCTCATGGATGTCACAAGAGGGTAAAATATGTTCAAGAGGAGCCTAGTGGTGGAAATAAAAAACCTAAGGTACCCTTGGAGTCAGAGGAAGGTGAGAACCTAATGATGAGAACGACACTGATAAAGGAGCTAGTAAAAGAGGAACCATGTCAAAGGACATCAATGTTTAGAGTAAAATGTAAGATGGTTGGTAACATTTGTAGAGTCATCATATACTCAAGGTCTATTGACAATATAGTGTCAGACAAAGTAGTCAACAAGTTAAAATGAAGAGAATACCACATAGCAACCCATACAAGGTCACTTGGTTCAACAAAGGACAACAAGTCCTTGTCAATGTACAAGCATGGCAGGAATTTTCAATTAGAAAATATAAAGCCAAGGTGTTGTTTGACATCCTACCTATTCATGCATGTCACATATTCCTTGGGAGGCCATGGAAATTTGACAAACAGGCCATGCATGATGGAGCAAAGAATTCTTATTCTTTCAAAAAGGATAATGTGACTTTCAAGATACAGTCGCTGCTAGAGGGTTGAGAAGTGAAGTCATCAAACCCAAATATCTTAATGGTCAGTGAAAAGAAGTTCATAGAAACCTTAAAGGAAGGAGAGGGAGTAGGATTTTCACTTGTGTTGAAGCCACAGAAAGTAGGCACTGATAAGAGACTAAAGAAGCCATAATTACCAAAAGAAGTACAAGATATGTTGTAGAGATATGAGGTAATTGTCAGTGATGGACAACCATCAACCGGCCTACCCCCTAAAAGAGTTGTAAGTCATATAATTGACTTCATCCCTAGAGATAACCTTCCTAATAAGTAATCATATACGATGTCCCCTCAACAAAATGAGGAAATTTCTATGAAAATCCAAGAACTCCTAAGCCAAGGTCTCATTAGTAAAAATATTGGTCGTTGTGCTATTCCCAATTTTTCTTAGCACCTAAAAAGGGAGGAACTTGGAGGTTATGTACTGACTCAAAGGAAATAAATAGGATAACCATTAGGTATAGGCTCCATATCCCTAGGATAGAAGACCTAATGGACATCCTAGGAGAAGCCAAATACTTCACTAAAATTGACCTAAAGAGTGGTTACCACCAAATTAGAATCAATGAGGGAGATGAATGGAAGACAACCTTCAAAACCATAGAAGATTTGTATGAATGAAGTCCTTAAAGACTACATTGGAAATTTTTTAGTAGTGTATCTTGATGATATTCTAATCTATAGAAAGACCAAAGATGAACATCTCAAACATTTGGAGATTGTTTTCAAGAAGCTACATGAGGATAAATTGATGATAAATTTGGAGAAATGTGAGTTCATGAGGCAAGAGCTAGTGTACCTTTGGTTTTTATTGTCTCAAGGTAATATAAATATGGATCCTAGAAAAGTGGAAGCCATTCTCAATTGGCCAACTCCTAAAACAACAAAAGAGGTGAGAAGCTTTCATGGTTTAGCTTAATATTATAGGAAATTCATTAAACAATTTAGTGCTATTTGTGCTCCTATGCTTGATACCATAAAAGGAGGAATAAAAAATAATTTTTGTTGGAATGAGAAAGCTAACCATGGATTTGAATTGTTGAAGAAAAATATTTCCACTCAACCAATCTTAACTTTGCCAAGTTCTCAGAAGTTAATCACAGTTGAGTGTGATCCTAGCATTGTGGCTATAGGTGTTGTCTTGAGCCAAGAGGGAAGACTAGTGGCATTCCATAGTAAAAAAATTAGTGATGCAAAGAAGAAGTACTCTTCTTATGACTTAGAGATGTATGCTCTAGTCCAAGAACTAAGGAAATTGAAGCACTACTTGCTTCCAAATGATTTTGTGGTCTTTTCTAACAATCAAGCACTAAGTTTCCTGAATTCATAGAAAAAACTCCATCATAAGCATATGAAGTGGGTAGATAATTTGCAAGCCTACACATTCAACATCAAGCACAAAAAGGGACTGTAGATCAAAGTAGTTGATGCTCTAAGTAGAAGAGCCATGATTACACAAGACTTACACCTGCAGAGCATGGGTATTGATAGCTTCAAGGACCTATATGCAAAAGATGAAGACTTTGTAGAGATTTATAAGGTATTCCAAGAACATAAGAACCATTTTCATAGTGAATTCTCTGAATATACTATACAAAGTGAACTCTTTTTTAGAGGAAGTCAACTATGTGTTCCTAGAGGGTCTATTAGAGAAAATATGATTCAAGAGAAGCACAATGGTGCAGATAGTGGGCATTTTGGCATCAATAAGACCCAAGAGTTAGTGCAGAGGTTCTACTTTTGGCCTAGAATGAATTTGGATATTAGGAAGTATGTAGAGAGTTGTGTGGTGTGTCAGAAAGAAAAAGGGTACATCTTCGAATGTCGGCCTTTACCAAACTTTTCCCTTTCTTAGTAGACAATGGGAATGTTTGAGCATGGATTTTTTTATGGGATTTCCAAAGACCAAACAAGGAATGGATAGAATCTATGTCATTGTAGATAGATTTAGTAAAATGGCACTGAGTATAGTCTATGATAGGGATACTAAGTTCATGAGCCACTTTTGGAAAACACTATGGCATAAGGTAGGCACAAATCTATCCTTGGGGTTTACAAATCACCCTCAGATAGATGGCCAAATTGAGGTGGTCAATAGAAGCCTAGCGAATTTGTTAAGATGTCTTGCAAAGGAGTATGGTCAAGCTTGGGATCAACTCCTAGGACATGAAGAGTATGCATATAATGATACAGTGAAGATGACTACTAGTAAGATTCCTTTTGAGATAGTCTAAGGCCTACACCCAAGAGGTATATTTGAGCTCAAATAACTAAGGATGGAGCCAAGAGTAGTGGTTATGTTGAAGACTTTGCACACTCCATGAAAGAGGTGCATGAAATAGTGAGGAAGACTCTACAAGAGAACATCACAAAGTTCAAGTAAAAGGGTGATGGAAGGAAAGAGGAGGTTCACTTTTAGTTAGGATACTTAGTTATGGTCCATCTCAACAAAGAAAGACCATAAAAGGGAGTCCCCAATTAGCTACAAATGAGAATATTGTGACCATGTATTATTTTGGCCAAATATGGAAATAATGCATACAAAGTTGAGCTTCCAGAGGATACTGGTTTGTCCCCAATCTTCAATGTTGTAGATTTGGTGCTGTATAAAGGCCCCACTCCAGATCCAGACCAAAGTCTTACTAAGGTCATCAAAGAGGTAGAAGACCTAAATTTTTCATCTACACCACCTAAGAAGGCAAAGAAGATACTTGATTCCATGGCCTACAAGAGGACTAGACAAAGGACATACTATGAGGATTTGGTAAAATGGAATGGACAAGGTGATGAAGAAGCCACTTGGATCAAGAAATCATAGTTCAAGGAGTTGGGAGTGGATTCCAACTTACTCAATCCAAGGATGGATTGAAGTCTTTTCATTTGGGGAGGATGGTGTAGGAGCACCTAGGCTAACTCCCAAGCTTGTTTAGTATTTTGGCTTGTACTAACCTTAGCCAAGTCATTAGCTTTTCTTTTGACCTTAGAAGGTCTTGCAAGTGTGTTCCTAGGTGGATTAGACTATCTTTAATGCAACCTAAATTTTTATGCTTTTCTAGTGGATAGTGCTAGATTAGGCCTTAGTGGGAAAATGGGTGTAAAGGTGTCTAAAAGTATTCTAGACTTATCAAGGATTAGAAAATGATGTTCCTAAATCATTTAGTAGGAGTTAGTGGTTATTAAAGATAGTTTTAAGCAATGATGGAAAAGTTGATGGTTAAAAGTACAAAGTCGTGTCACAATTTATAAAGAAAAAGGTCAACAACACACAAAATTTTTAACTTTAATGACATAAAAATGTCATTTATGTTTAGAATTTGGAGATGATGTAAACTAATTAAATGTATACAAGTGGATGAAGTTTATGCCTATAATTTTTTTTTAAAAATTGAGCAAGAATTCGCATAGTTTTTTAATGTTTGAAGTCTATTTTTTACTTGCTGAAAAATGCTGAAAAATCAGGGTCTTGTTCCCACCAAAAAAGTATATGTAAATAATCTTTTTTTCCTTTGATTTCAAACTTGGTTATAGATAAAATGTAGAGCTAGTGCAGAAAAGAAGAAAAATTAGTTTTCAATGTATATTTTCTTTGTTATAACTATTCAAAGTCAAACATACCTGAAATCAATAGTTTTCATCTCCCACCAAATTTCCCCTATCAAATCTACGCCATTCAGGAAAAAGTTTCACATTCTTGAAGAAAACCATCTCCTCTTGTGTTAAATATAAAATTTCTTTTTTTTTATAAGATTTACTATTGTTCTCTATTTTTTAAGCATATTGTTCTAGAATGTTAAAATACCTACTTGCAATCTTTTAAAATTATAATATATTAGATCTAATTAAAATACTATAAAAGTTATATGATGATAATTTTGAATCTGTGCTCTAAAAAGGGTATTTTTATATTTCTAAAAAAATATCATTAAAAAGAGTAGGGGTTATTGAAACATCATTTTTCTGAAATAATTTTGTTTCTTTAGTAACTGGTATAAAATATGTATTTAATAGATATTTCCAATTGGAAAAGTTGAAGCACTTATCTATCTTAGCTAGAATGAATCTAGCTAGACCATATGTTTGACAAAAAATAATTTTAGTTAGAAATACTCAAGTTTAGATGTGTTGATAAGTTAGCCTGAAACATGACACAACTTTGTGCTTTTACCCTCCTATGATGTTGTCATGACAACATTTGGATTTTTGGAAAATGTTGCATGCAACATTGACAAATTTGATTCCTTCAAAGGTAAGGGCTGTTATTAATTCTTAGTGGCCTAAAAAAATGGAGAACACATATTTTAGTTAAGATAGGATCCCATTTCCCAAGGCAGTACGATGTAAGAAGGTTTTGGATTTTCAATGAAGGCACAGTGTTCTATTTTGCAGTGACAATTGACTTTTTTTGTGTGCATGAGTTGTCATATGGATTGAAGTGTGAGAGATAGTGTTAGATCTATGTATTAGAGTTAATTCTAAGAACTTTTTGTTTAGTAGTGTAGAGGTTTTAAGTTCATTAGGTTAGTCTTTTAAATTGTTTTGCAAGTAGTATAGTTGCTAGTGTTCACATGGTGATTTTGGGAAGAATGGAACCCCCATAGAATCCAACCGTGCAAATTACTAGGGTTTGGATGAATATGTTAGGGGATCCCCTTTATAGTTTAAATATGCAAGGAGGAATCATGTGGAACTAGATGGCCATTTTTAACATCATGCCCTAGGCAAGACCAGTGTACCTGGCTAGGTGCATGACAGTGAAGATTCAATGTGCAATTGTAGGGGAAAGAGTGAAGGCTCGAATGGAGCATGGTTTCATATAGATCATAGACATATTGTTACCTGGTAATGAGATTAGGCATTGGCCAATCCATTAATATAGATTTCTAGGTAGAAATCAATAGACTATATAAAAATAGCCCTATTAGCCCTATATTCTAGGAATCTATTGTATAGAGGCCCTAAAACCCTAAGACCACCAAAATATTTAAGGTCTCACAAAAGGGTATCTGAATGTGAAGCTAGATTTTGGAGTCATTTGGAAGTTTTTAGGAAGAATTGGGAAAAGTACCCTCTCTAGGGCTATTAGATGAATTAGGCCTATTAAACAAAGGGCATGGTAGCTCTTGAACCCGATGATAAAATTATTTGTGTCCCATTAAAATGGAATCATTAGGGATACAAATGGATGTTATTATGGAGAATGTACCCCCTGCAGCACTTCTGAAGAGTTCATGGTAAATGTGTATTTGGAGTCATCCATGGAATAGTGAAGAGTTAAAGCACCCTAAATTGTAGTAATCCTTCAAGGTGAAGCACAAGGAGATTAACTCATAGATATAAGGTAGAATAGTCTTAGGCCAAGAGAGAAAAGACTACTAAGGTCCTAGAAGAGAGTTTGGGATATTGGAGAGGTTAGGACAAGTAAATTCCTAGAGAAGAATTTATGCAAGCACACCTAGGAAAATTTCTATCAAATTGGTATCAGAGCCTTTTAGACTAAGCTTTTGGTGAATGTTCCAACCAGAGGAGTTAGTATGAGACTATACAATGGTGACCAATTCTTAGTTGGAAAAGAAGGTGGAAGAGAAAGAAAAATAAAATAGATTGGTCATAGATAGATTGGCTCAGCTAGAATAAAAAGTAGATGAAGTAGATGAGAAGGCCGAAGAAATAAAAGACAAGATAGATAGACTAGAAAAGGTGATACTCTTAGAGGATGAGGTCCTTGAACTAGACCCAATCCTAGCCGAAGAACCCTTCTTGAAGGCATTGAAGGCCTTATATGGAAAATGATTAGAAGGAATTCCAATCTTTAATGGAAAGATGGAACCAGAGGTAGTCCTAGACTAGATTAAAGGACTAGAAAACCATTTTGAATTTGATGGTCTAATAGAATCCCAAAAGGTCAAAGTGGCTAAGGCTAGACTGAGAGGCCATGTACTCACTTGGTGGAAATTTATCCAAGATGAGAGATAGAAGGAAGGTAAGAAGCCTATTGCTAGATGGAAGGATATGGCAAAAAAAATCAGAGATGCCTAAGTACTTGAGGATTATGAAATCCAGTTGCATAAGAGAAGATAAAAGTTTTAGACATAAAGACTTAGATGTGAACTCCTATACTGAAGAGTTTCAAAAGCTATGAATGAGGTCAAGAGTTGTGGAAGATGATAAACTGAAGGTAGCCAAGTACCTTAATGGTATCAAGTGGATGATACAACATGAAATGAGTTTATTAACCCTTGGCACTATTCAGAGATGCCACCAAATAGCAGTGAAGGTAGAGGAGAAGCTAAGGAAGAAACAAGACAAAAACACTACCAGAGGTGGACACAAAGGAAGAAACAATAGAGGACAGAGAGGCAGATATTATGGAAGAAAATCAGAGATTAAGTCTCAAGGTGAAAACAAATTTATTGAGCAGCAAGAGGAGAGTTCAAGAAGAGGAAATTCCAATAGCGGATGAAGCTCCAATAGAAATTGGAGATGAAGGAGCATTAGTCAAGGTAGAGGTTCTTACTTTGCTACTATGATGTTTTACCACTGTAATCAAATGGGACACCCTACATACTAGTGTCCAGAGAAAGGTTCTACTTCTCGTGGAGGTGACAAGAGGGTAAACTATGTTCAAGAGGAGCCTACTGGTGGAAGTAAAAACCTTGAGATACCCCTGGAGTCAGAGGAATGTAAGAACCGAATGATGAGAAGGACATTGATAAAGGAGCTAGTAAAAGAGGAACCAAGTCAGAGGAAGTCACTATTTAGAGTGAAATTTAAGATGATGGGTAAGTTTTGTAGAGTCATCATACACTTAGGTTCTACTGACAATATTGTGTCAGAGGAAGCAGTCAAGAAGTTAAAAATGAAGAGAATACCACATAACAAGCCATACAAGGTCACTTGGTTTAACAAAGGATAGAATGTCCTTGTCAATGAACAAGCATGGGTGGAATTTCCAATTGGGAAATATAAAGACAAGGTGTTCTATGATGTCCAACCTATGGATGCATATCACCTACTCCTTGGGAGGCCATGGTGATTTGATAGACATGCCATGCATGATGGAGCAAAGAATCTGTATTCTTTCAAGAAGGATAATGTGACTTTCAAGATACAGTCACTGCTAGAGGATGGAGAAGTGAAGTCATCGGGCCCAAATGTCTTAATGATCAGTGAAAAGGAGTTCATAGACACCTTAAAGGAAGGAGAGGTAGTAGGCTTTACACTTGTGTTGAAGCCAAACAAATTAGGCACTAACATGATAGTCAAGAAGCTAGAATTACCAAAAGAAGTACAAGATATATTGCAGAGATATGATAGCATTATCAGTGCTAGACAACCATCAGCCCTATCCCCTAAAAGAGTTGTAAGTCATAGAGTTGAGTTCATCCTTGGAGCTACCCTTCCTAATTAGGTAGCCTATAAGATGACCCCTCAACAAAATGAGGAAAATACTAAACAAATCAAAGAACTCCTAAGCCAAGGTCTCATTAGGAAAAATATTAGTCCTTGTGTTGTTCCCACTATCTTAGCACCTAAAAAGGGAGGAACATAGAAGTTATGTATTGACTCAAGGGAAATAAATAACATAACAATTAGGTATAGGTTCCCTATCCCTAGCATAGAAGACCTAATTGACTTCCTAGGAGAAGCCAAATACTTCAATAAAATTGACCTAAAGAGTGATTACCACCAAATTAGAATCTATGAGGAAGATGAATGGAATACAACCTTCAAAAGAACAAAAGGTTTTTATGAATGGCTTGTAATGCCATTTGGGTATACAAATGCCCCCTCCACATTCACGAGACTCATGAATGAAGTCCTTAAAGACTAAATTGGCAAATTTTTTGTAGTGTATCTTGATGATATACTAATAAATAGCAAGAGCAAAGATGAACATCTCAAACATTTGGAGATTTTTTTCAGGAAGCTACATGAGGAGAAATTGATGATAAATTTGGAAAAATGTGAGTTCATGTGGCAAGAGCTAGTGTACCTTGGGTTTGTATTGTCTCAAGGTAATCTAAAGATGGATCCTATAAAAGTGGAAACCATTCTAAGTTAGCCAACTCCAAAGACAGCAACACAGGTGAGAAGCTTTCATGGTTTAGCTCAATATTATAGGAAACTCATTAAAGAATTTAGTGCTATTTGTGATCCCATGCTTGATACCATAAAAGGAGGAATGAAAAAAAAATTTGTTTGGAATGAGAAAGATAAACATGGATTTGAACTGCTGAAGAAAAATATTTCTACTAAACCAATCTTAACCTTGCCAACTTTTGAGAAGTTATTCACAGTTGAGTGTGATGCTAGCAATGTGGTTGTAGGTGCTATCTTGAGCCAAGAGGGAAGACCAATGGCATTCCATAGTGAAAAACTCAGTAATTCTAAGAAGAAGTACTCTTCTTATGACTTAGAGATGTATGGTCTAGTCCAAGCACTAAGGAAATGCAAGCAGTACATGCTTCCAAAGGAGTTTGTGGTCTTTACTCACAATCAAGCACTAAGTTTCCTGAATTCACAAGACAAAATTAGTCATAAGCATATGAAGTGGGTAGAGTATTAGCAAGCCTACATATTCAACATCAAGCACAAAAAGGGACTACTGAACAAAGTATCTGATGCTCTAAGTAGAAGAGCCATGATTGCACAAGAGGTACACCTGCAAAGCATGGGTATTGATAGCTTTAAGGACCTATATGCAGAAGGTGAAGACTTTGCAGAGATTTATAAGGTATGCTAAGAACATAAGAACCATTTTCATAGTGAATTCTCTTAATATACTATACAAAGTGATCTTTTGTTTAGACAAAGTCAACTATGTGTTCCTAGAGGGTCTATTAGAGAAAATCTGACTCAAGAGAAGCACAATGGTGCACTTAGTGGGAATTTAGCTATCAATAAGACCCAAGAGTTAGTGCAGGGGTTCTACTTTTGGCCTAAAATGAATTTTGATATTAGGAAGTATGTAGAGAGTTGTGTGGTGTGTCAAAAAGAAAAGGGTACATCTTCCAATGTTAGACTTTACCAACCTCTTCCCATTCCTAGCAGACCATGGGAATGTTTTCAAGCATGGATTTTGTTGTGGGATTTCCAAAGACCAAAAAAGGAATGGATATCATCTATGTCATTGTAGATAGATTCTGGAAAATGACACATTTTGTCCCATGCAAGACAGTGCATGATGCTAGTCACATAGCACATTTGTTCTTGGAGGAAGTAGTAAGGATACATGGATTACCATTGAGTATAGTCTCTAGTAGGGATACTAAGTTCATGAGCCACTTTTGGAAAACACCATGGCATATGCTAGGCACAAATTTGTCCTTTGGGTCTGCATATCACCCTTGGACAGATGGCCAAACTGAGGTGGTCAATAGAAGCCTAGGGAATTTGTTAAGATGTCTTACAAAGGAGTATGGTCAAGCTTGGGATCAACTCTCAGGACAAGTAGAGTATGCATATAATGATATAGTGAATAGGACTACTGGTAAGATTCCTTTTGAGATAGACTATGGCCTACTCTCTAGAGGCATATTTGAGCTTAGAGAAATCAAGGATGGAGACAAGGGTAGTGGTTATGTTGATGACTTTGCACACTCCATGAAAGAGGTACATGAAACAGTGAGGAAGACTCTACAAGAGAACATCACAAAGATCAAGCAAAAGGTGGATGCAAGGAAAAAGGAGGTTCACTTTTAGGTAGGAGACCTAGATATGGTCTATCTCAACAAAGAAAGACTACAAAAAGGAGTCCCCCATAAGCTACAAATGAGAAGATTGGGACCTTGCACTATTCTGGCCAAATATGGCAATAATGCATACAAAGTTGAGCTTCCAGAGGATACTGGTTTGTCACCAATCTTTAATATTACAAATTTTGTCCTATATAAAGGCCCCACTCTAGATCCAAACAAAAGTCTTACTAAGGTCATGAAAGAGGTAGAAGACCTGAATTTGTCATCTACACTACCTAAGAAGGCAAAGAAGATACTTGATTCCAGGGCCTACAAGAAGACTAGACAAAGGACATACTATGAGCATTTGATAAAATGGAATGGACAAGGTGATGAAGAAGCCACCTTGATCAAGGAATTAGAGTTCAAAAAGTTGGGAGTGGATTGCAACTTACTCAATCCAAGGATGGATTGAAGTCTTTTCATTTGGGGAGGATGGTGCAGGGGCACCTAGGCTAATTCTCAAGCTTGTTTAGCATTTTGGCTTGTTCTGACCTTAGCCAAGTCAATAGCTTTTCTTTTGACCTTAGAAGGTCTTGCAAGTGTGTTCCTATGTGGATTAGACTAGGTTCAATCTAACCTAGATGTTTATGCTTTTCTAGTGGATGGTGATAGATTAGGCCTTAGTGGAAAAATGGGTGTAAAGGTGTCTAAAAGTCTTCTAGACTTATCTAGGATTATAAAAGTTCCTTAAAATGCCTAAATGATGTTCCTACATCATTTAGTAGGAGTTAGTGGTCATTAAAGACAATTTTAAGAAATGATGGAAAAGTTGATATAATGTTGTCATGACAACATTTCCATTTTTGGCAAATGTTGTATGCAACATCAAAAACTTTTATCCCTTTGAAGGTAAGGGTTGTTATTAATGCTTAGTGGCCTCAAAACATGGAGAAGGCATATTTTTTTTAAGATAGGATCCAATTTCCCGAGGAAGTATGATGTAAGAAGGTTTTGAATTTTGAATGAAGGCACACTATTCTGTTTTGCAATGACAATCGACTTGTTTTGTGTGCATCAATTATCATATGTATTGGAGTGTGAGAGATAGTGTTTGATTTGTGTAGTAGAGTTAATTATAAGCACTTAATGTTCAGTAGTGTAGAGGTTTTAAGTTCATTAGGTTAGTCTTTTAAAAAAATTTGCAAGTAGTATAGTTGATGGTGTTCAGAAGGTGATTTTGGGAAGAATGGCTCTCCCATAGAATCCAACCATGGAAATCACTAGGGTTTGGATGAATATGTTAGGGGAGCCCCTATACAATGTAAATATGCAAGGAGGAAGCATGAGGTACCAGATGACCATTTTTAACATGATGCCCTAGGTGAGACTAGTGTACCTGACTAGGTGCATGACAATGAAGATTTAGTCTGCAATTGTAGGGGAGGGAGTGAAGGGTTGAATGGAGCATGGTTTCATATAAACCATAGACATATTGTTACCTGGTAATGAGATTAGGCATTGGCCAATCCATTAACATAGATTTCTAGGTAGAAATTAGTAGACTGCATAAAAATAGCCCTATTAGCCCTACATTCTAGTAATCTACAGTAGGGAGGCCCTAAAACCCTAAGACCACCAAAATATTTAATGTCTCCCAAAAGGGTATCCGAATGTGAAGTTAGATTTTGGATTTATTTGGAAGTTTTTAGGAAGAATTGGGAAAAGGACCCTGTTTAGGGCTACTAGATCAATTAGGCCTATTATGCCAAGAGCATGGTTGATCATGAACCTGATGAGATGGAATCATTAGGGATACAAATGGATGTTATGATGGAGAATGCAGCCCCTGCAGTACTTGTGAAGAGTTCATGGTAAATGTATACTTGGAGTCATCCGACGAGGAGTGAAGAGTTAAAGCACCCTAAATGGTAATAATCCTTCAAGGTGAAGTACAAGGAGATTAACTCGTAAAGTTGAGTTAGAATAGTCTTAAGCCATGAGAGAAAAGACTACTAAGGTCATAGAAGAGAGTTTGGGATCTTGGAGAGGTTAGGACAAGTAATGTCCTAGAGAAGAATTTATGCAAGCACACCTAGGAGAATTTCTATTAATTTTATATTTTGCATTATCCTTGACTGCCTCCGGAATGCGGTATGGGCACATATGGACCCAAGAAAAGGATTTAATATTTTTCCATTATCCGTGACTATGTTGGAGATGCGCTCTGGGCACAGATTTTGTTGAGTTGGGGATTATTACTTTTTTCAAACTCTGCAATCGAGCATGAAGTGTGCTCTGGGCGGATATGGGGAAAGGGTCAGGATTTTAATTTTTGACCATTCCTTTCTCACATTGAAACATTCTTTTCTATTCTTAGACTCCACGGTGAAGACTTGTCTTCCCAACTTTTCTCCATTCCTGTACATTCCACATGCTTTGACAAGCATCCAGGAAAAATCGTATTCTCCAGTTTGGACATGTTTGTGTATGTCTGTGTTCCTCTGTTTTGACGGTTATTGAAATAAGTTGGGCGTATGTAAGTTTCTACTACGGATTTATTTCTCGATAAAGTTTCTTTTGTTCATTGTCATATGTGCCCATAGCTAGATCCCGTCAATCTTTCCTTCGGAAAACAATATGAAATTCTTCAAAATACGCTGGGTGTAGATTTATGTGGACTCCTGCGATGAGTTTCTTCATCGAACGGGCTCCGGTCTTGAAGATGCAACTTAGAGCCTACCGAGACAAAACAAGACACAAGGGCCAAGCGGGAAAAGGAAATACAGGGGTCCCATCGGAGATGGGTGAGGTGGGAAAAATGTCACAACAAGTCCCCAATGAAGGTTGTCTCTACAAAATTAGAAGGGAAATTTAAAAAAAATGATTAGATATTCAATGATTTATCTTCATATTTCATACATTCATCAACATTGGAAAATATAAATCCATTATTTTCTTAGTTAAATACTAAAACTCCCTTATAACTTCTTCATAGGAATGTAATTTCCCCACAAATAACAACCTTACTAAATTATTATATTTAATCTAGCCTAAGACTAACCATTGATAATGTAATACATCAACAATTCACCCACAAATTATATTAATTCAAATAAGATTTTAACATTTTAATGGTTTTGCCAACCCTTTCAGAGACATTGATGAATTACCTTCATAATTACTAGTCGCTCACCCAAGAAACACCGAATTAACTGCATCTATTTATTTTCTTAGTATAGAACCTAAAACATTTGGATAATATGTGAGAACATTAAAAATGATCCTAACCTCCATGTTCAATGAGACACATTTCCTCTAAAATTAAACATATCCTGCAATTGTTTCTAATGTATTCTCTAGTGGTACACATGAGATACATTTCCTCCAAAATTCTACATCTCCTCCAAGTTTTCCAAGACCTCTTAAAGTGTTGTGGAAATAATCACCCCTCTGATATAAAAATCACCATCCACATGTTTGAACATGAGACACCTTTACTTCAAAAGTTTACATCTCCTCTAAGACATCTAAAGTCTCCTCAAGAAGTTGAAAAATCATCAACCAAATATGAATCTAAAAAAGTGCACCCAAACAAATGTTGCTTGTCATTAATTTGGAAAGGGATATACATAAGGCTCTTTGCATGCAATGAAATATCCATGAGAGAGAAGCTAGCTCAAGACAATAAAAAATATCCACCTCTATTACCTCCAACCTGTGGTACATTTAATTAGATCAATTTGTCTCATCCTTCTCTAGCTTAAGATCCCTCTTTAAATGAGGTCCAAACATTTTATTGTTCATCCTTTTTACGCAAATATTCACATATCCTTACAAAGTTTTCAATTCATTAATAATCTTTACAATTTCATATGACTTTTCTTGAGGAATAGGAAAGTATGTACTATAAATGGGTGACATCTTGATTTTTCTGAAATCACACATTTTAAAGAAAATATTATGATTTAATCCTTGAGAGCTATTATTTAAAGGAATTAATTGAAAACAGTGAGATAAAAGCCTCTTATATCAAACTCTCTTTGGTATAACCTCTCCACTCCTTAGTCATACCTGTAATCGAATCTCCTTTGCACCTAATCAAAATCATGACAAAAAAAAATTAACATTAGCATTTGGGGGATCAAATTAATTCATTAGACAAACCTAGATGCAAGATGGTATACCACTCAAAGAAATGCTTCTAATGATTATGACTTTAATATTGATTAAGACCTTGTATTTTTAGATTTACTAAACATAGGTTTTTTACCCTATATATTAACTTATATGTCCAATGCTTGTGGAAAAATAGTAAACTAAATAAAAAGAAAAAAAAATAAAAATTATCATTAGGTCTTGATCTCCTGTTTCCAACACAGATAGAATAATTGACTTTTGATACATATAGTACAAGTTAGAGAGTATCACATGAGCCTATGTCTAAATTATGGTGGGCAGAAAACCTTAGAGAGTCGCACCGTAGTTTTTAAATGCCAGAGGATATTGTACGAGTGGGTGGAAATTATATGAATTGGTTGGTGGCGAGTGGATAGTAGTGAGTCAAGGGGTGCGGCACATGATTGATGTTAGGGATAAGGTGGGCCCCTTTATCATCACTAATAAGATTAGGCGGGATAAGGGCGACCACTTCAACGTCAATGGTGAACATTCAACATTAAGAAATCTAGCGCCCTATCCTGGGCTACGCAATTTTGTTCAATGAACCTGTTGGGCCTGTTCAGATGATGAAATGGACGGACAAGTGATGAAGGTAAATGCTCCTCAAAAATTATACAGGCTATGTTATTTTCCTCGTCGTATGGGATGAGGCCAAATAGATCTGCTCTACCTATTGTAATGAAAGAAATGTCAAGAAGAATGTGTTTTGGCTCCTAATTTTTCTCCAGATGATCAGACAAGTTTGTAATCGTGAAGGGAGTGTTTTGAACCAACCATATGGTTAAACTGGTTCGATTTATCTGTAGGTATACCCCATTTCATAACCCTAATTTTATTGCTTATATATCCATCAGAGCCAAGGAAGGATATTTTACAGGGTGGATGCCTCGCTATGGTTGGCACTTCTATGGGAAAGTATAGATTTATTTTATTAAGTTGATTTAATGGAAGCTGCTTGTAGCCCTCTCTGCCCGATTGCATATTTGTCTGGTTCATCTGGAGGAAAATTGGGATGCACAACACTTTCTCGTGTATTTCTTGCATTGCAGTGGGCCTGGCGGATACTATTTTTTTCTTTACTAACAAAAAGGGCTCACGACGCTTTAATCAGTGGAAAGAATCCTAGATCAAGCCTTAACTGTATGGAATCATAGCGGATGGGAGAAGAAGGGTAAAGGAAGACCAAGAGGTAGAGGATTACAACTCTCTATGGAATCCCTGCTTGAAAGCATGCATGAAAGCTGCAGAAAAGTTAAAATGCTTAGGGATTCCTCTACTGCTATTTTAGTAGTTTAGAAATCAGTTATTTCGCTATGGGTATTATGGTATGAATTTTTATTTTTCTTGGCTGAGGCCAGAAGAAAATTTATTTAATAGAAAAGAGAAGAAATGGTTTAATATAGCTTATATTTCGAAGCAACGAAACCAGGTGAGAGTTCGCTGTATGTACAGCTGAAAGATCCTTTTGGTAACGTGTTAATCTCTGATCTGCAACGTTGGAAGACCAATTTTATTATTTTAATGGAGAAGTTCATAATTTTTTCTCGTTAGTGAAAGCAAACGGGGGCTGCAGAGCAGAGTCCCGGCCTGAATACTAAATCGATGCAGATCTAGTCTTTAAGGAAGATCTCTGTAAGTCAAAGTGTCGAACAATTGCATTCAATGTTCGGGTTTTTAAATTACTTAATGTATTGATAAATATGTAAGGTTTCTATCTTGGCCATATTTTCCAATTTTACTGTCTGAGAGACGTATTTAAAGATATAGATGGAGATCCTGTATTTTATTGGACAACATTTATTTCTAAGTGAACCATAGATGATGTATCCACAATGTCAAAAACTGCTCTGTTTTTCTTTAATTCAAAAGAGTTGTATTTTAGTTTATTCAGTAACATTGATGGTTCTACCAATTCATTGAACATCACCAAAGAAGAGAGCTATGGTATTAAGTTATTAAAGGTCGTTGAAGTCAATATCATGTTAATGAATGATAGAGTATAGTTAACCAGAAAAAACTTATTATATTTGTCTCATTTTTCTATAATTTCATGATTTAAATATTGTTGTTGTTATCACTGAGGATTATTAGCTTCTTCAAGATCGACTGGCTGTGCAAATGATGAATACATAAATTTTCCGCCGGTTGCCCCTGAAATTAGAAAACACCACATTTGAATATATGCAAAAATAGCAGTATGCTTCACGGATATGGAATCCAAGATCTTGCACTAGCAACATTTTATCACTTTGAAGGTTATGAAAGTGAAGACCAAATCACATTAGGAATCTACAAAAAAAGTAAGTGTTCAACTAAAGTATAGCTTCTAAAAAGTTAGCGTGCCCATATTTTGCACCATGTAGTAGCACGATCTTCCCATGGAACGAATCAAGCAAGACCTGATGAAAAATTAGAATTAAAGTGCAGCTTTAGTCCCTGCAGGACACTACTAAAGCTTTGAATGGAATTATTGTGAGAAGATAGTTAAACCCTGCAAACTAAATAGAGAAATACATTTAGTATGATGATTTGAAATGAGTATGGTACATTATAGGATATTCTGCATGGAGTGGATGTTATATATCTATAACAAACAAGGGAAGATATTGTAACCAAGGGATGATTTTATCTGAAATCTCTATATCACACCCAGTAGATGAAAATTAACCTTCAAAAGCAAATGAAAAGCTCTTTTTAGGTTCTATTAAAAACGGGGCTAACATGTTCAGTTTTATCATTGAGACATAATATTTGGTGTTTGGCTTCAAAACCCTTGGCATATTTTAGAATTGTCTATATGGCGAAAAAATATTCTTCGCTTTCCAATTCTAAAGAAATAATAAATATTTAAGCCGAGGTAACATGTAGGAACAAACGTTCCCATAAAAGTCCTTTATGAAGAACAGTGAGAAAAACAACTTGCAGTAACATGCTTTATTGAAGTAAGAAATAGAGAATATAATAGCTGGCAACAATTTCTGCCTGACATCATGGATCTAAATTAGATATCAAATGTATTACTATAAAACAAGTGCCACGTAGTGGTCAAGTACTTGTCTTTAATTTTGTAATAAATTATAATTATAATTTATCATTAAAAGAAATAAATAAATAATGTTATTGAAAAGGTTCTTGCCATATGCAGAATGAAAATTATACATTGAAAGAAAACAAAAATGATTACTAATTGAAAAGCTACTACAAAGTCAAATACAAAAGATGGCTTAAAATAACTACATAGTATAATAATATTATACAATGGTATCCAAATACCTGATATTATGTACATCTGAATGTTTAAAATATTTACAATATAGTAGTTCTGTGTTGCAGGAAAAACTTAAATATCACTTGCACGGTAAATATATTTTGCCAATGTGGTGAATTTGAAATATCACTTCTAATTATAAAGTTTGGAAAAAGTTAAAAAACAAATTTTTCCTAAGCAAATTAAATGTGAAAAGTAAAGAAACATAACCATTTTGAGTACACTGAGGTTAATATCACATGCAAGAACGAGAGCCTAGATTATTTTAAGCTTCTTTTAAATAATAAAAATTGTAGAGGAATTGGAGCACTATTCAAAAAGAAAAGAACTAAATATTCTAATATATAAAAAGTATATAAATAAAGCTATAAATAAACAAGTGCCACGTAGTGGCTAAGTACTTGCCCTTAGTTATAGTTTTAATTATATTAGCATATAATTTTGAAAAATTTAAACTAAACAATTATTTAAATTTATTTAATATATTATTAGGTTAGGTTAAATATTTATTTTGAACGTGAGATTGATCTAAATAATTTGTTTATTCTATTAAAATTAGAATTATTTTTAAAAATATTTATTTTAAATTTAAGCTATTTAAAATATGTTTTTTGTTGTAGATCCTATTATAACATTATATAAATTATATTTTTAATATATAATTATATTTTTAATTTTTCCCTAACCAATCATCTTTAAGATAACAAAATTTGAACAAGATATGAATGCAATTTTCTTTTTTGATTTATGTACATTTTTTTTCCTTTGACAACAATGAATAATAAATATTTTTTTAAAGAAAATTATTTATAGTTTTTGAATATTTGTTGTTAGTATTTATACAAAGCCATGATAATGGTTCTAATTGGTATGCTTCCAATTGTATATCAAAAAAGCTTATTATGAAAATTGTATACTTTGTCACTGCAAATGGAACAAAGCTTGAACATGAATGTTATGTAACATAAAAAGAATCAAGAATCCCAAAAAAAAATAGATGGTTCCGCTAATGTTATGTGTCATGAGTATGAATCACATAATATATCTTATAAACTCAAAAAAGAATATTCAATCATGTTTTAACTTTTTACTCTTTTTATTAGAGCTTGAAACTAGGCTGGCAATTTAATTAGGATTCATGTTAGAGTTCAATTTCATTCAAGGTTTATTGGTACAATTCTATTTAGTTGAGGGTTAAGGTTGGATTTAGTTTATTGTTATAGTTAGGATTCAATATAGTAATTTATCTATAATTTTGTTATTATCTTATTCTTATATGTAGCATAATCGTAGAATTTTATTTTTATGTAAAATTTAATTATCAATAATAAATATGTTGAAGAAAAATAAGTATTTGAATCACAATCCTTGAATTATGTATTATGTATGATATAAATATTAAAATTTTGAAAGACATCTTGAAAATAATAAACTTTACATTTGTAGATTGAAAATTATATTGTTTGTATCAACATGAAATCACATAACATTGATATGCCAATGTAGATATCTAAATATTAAGAAATAATAATAAATATTTAGTTCATGACTATGACGTTGTCCATGGTCAACTAACTTTAAAATTTATAAAGGATTTATTATGTAATGTAAATGAATTAAATTATTGATGACATGCATATTGTATAGATATAGATAGACTTCTAAAATTAGATGCTTTTAGTGTTCTTTTTATTGTTTAGAATAGTAAACATTATCATTTGTTCATATCTATGAATGGTAGAGATTTTTAAAAATTGATATCTTTCAACATCTTATACATAAATTTTATTTAAAATGGTAATTATAATCTTAATTATTTTTAATTATTATAATCCTAAAATCATTATAATTAAGATTGTCTAATTAAAATTAAGAATAAGGTGAGAAATGTGGATAGAATTAATAAAAAATTAAAATAAATAAAAAATAAAATATGATTAATAAAATTATTAGTAGTTATAATGACATCCTAGATTCCCAAATTCTCATATTTTTTCATTTAATATTTTTATTTTAGTTTTGTTACCAAGATTAATTCATAGGTTTTTGTTGCAGCTCCATTCTACAAGTTCTTGCTACTAGCTATTAGTTCAAATAAAATTTTAATCTTTAGTTTTAATAAATTTTATAAATTATTTCACTTTAATATCTTATTTAAAATTATTGATAAAATATTTTATACTTAATTTTAACTAGTTTTAATTTTTTTAGAAATAATTTATTATTATAAAATAAAATATTTATTTACTATGTTTAATTTAAATTATAATATTTTGTAAGGGAAAATATATCACACATTTATTTACCTAAATATTTATTAATGCATAATTAACACATAATAAATTTTCAAATATTTTAAAAAAATATATAAAAGAGAATAAATATATATTATATTATATCATATATTTACAACATTTTTATTTACATTAAAAAAAGTGAGTTATATACTAAAAAATAAACTCATGTAATATAATTTAAAATTTTTAATATACAATTAATATAAAAAAGAAAAATATTAATGAAAATCCTAATTAAAGATAAAAACAAAAATTGTTTCCAAGCCCCCAAAACTATGCAATATGAAAGGACAATAAATAAAAAACATGGTAAATTTTAATTGGTTCACTCGTGTAATAAGACTTCAAATGCATTTATCCAATGAGATGATCAAAAATTAATTTCTAGATATTATAAATTTGAATAATTTGCATCTATATTTTAGAAATGAAAAAACTTATAATGAAATATAAAAAAGAATTTATTTTCATTGGTGTAGAATAGTTCATTTAGTCACTAGTTAACATAAAAACTCAAAAAGTGATACAATAGTACTTAGCCTACCGACAAGTACTAATAAAACTTTACCATTCACATGTGTAATGTTTCCCTCATATCATTTAACACATTCACATGTGATTATAACACATGTATAAAATCACTCACTACTGACAAACATACTCATTCACATTTCTTTTGGTGCATATGTGAGAACCTTCATTTCTCACCCTTATTTAAATTAAGATAATTTCAACCCTCTATTTTTGTTAATTAACATCATGTTAATTTTTACTTCTCCCAAATTTTCAATTATAAGTCTCTCATTCATACAAGTTAATTATTTGTCCAGTATCAAGGGAAAATAAAAACACATAAAAAATAAAACCAACCAAAAAATAAACCAAACACCTTTTCATCTTCTTTTGGTACCCTACTCCATTCCTTTCTCCCTCTCCTACACTCATCCTCTTTTATATCACCTAGTTCCCTCCACATGCTTAGCACCTATCACCACTATTTCTACACCTTCCCTACTCTCCTACAAAATTAATCCCTTTTCTTCACTTAAATTATACCCTTCACTCACGCACTAATCCCTCATTTTAGCCTCCAATACACAATCTACTTGAAAAGAAGGGATTTTATCTTCACTCATCTAAACATTCAAACTAGAAAACATTTCTAATATGTCTAAATTTTATTGGAGAACAACCGATTAGGCCCAAATTCAATCCCTTAGAAGAGTTGGGAATTATGGTTGATTGTTTTCTTTTGGAGTTGATATGATTGGGTATGATGGAGATGCTAAATGATATAATTTAACTAGTTAAATTATTGGGAAATTAACCATAATTAGCATAAATTAAAATATATGTAACTACAGTGAAAATTATAATTCTAATTTCAAAATAGGATATAAAAAGGAGCTTATGTCTCAAAGAAAAGTCTAAAAATTCAAGTCTAAGGAGTGAGGTGTGATTGACTAAAGCTATTTGCATTAACTTTAATATATTAATATTCTATCAGGATGCTATATATATCATTCTCCAAAGTTTATAGTCAAAAAAGATTGGTCACTAGATTGACACTCCACTGAGTAGGAATTTTTAACCTTTACAAAATATAGAACCTTGTATATTAATCTTCTCTTTAAAAATATGCAACTATTTATCGTGGAATTCAAAATTTATGCATAGAAAAAGGGGAAATGAATTGCGATATATGGGGGCTTGTCTTAGTTAAATATTAGGAAAGAGTTGACCTATATGATAATGATAATGATTAGAAAAGAGAGCATACCCTTGGTACAATATAGACTAAGTTTAAAATAAAATGATATTAAATAAGGATTGATAATGTTTGTGATAAAATTATCTATAGATAATACTTTCAAATTTTGATGTGATAACATAACATGAAAAGACTATTAATCATGTCAAAATGCCCAAATTAAAATTATTGTACTAATACTCAGATCTTAAGCAATTCACTCGCAATGCCTTCTTTAAGTTGTGTGGAATTCTAGGGATTTCTTATGTTCAAATTTCTTACAAAAGATTTCAAACAATATATGGTTCTAAAGGTATCTCATAAATTAGGTTGACTTGCAACCATCTTGTTTAAATTTTGGGATTATATAACAAATGGGAAGAATTCAGACTACAAGAATTTTGAATTTAGGTCCCATTTTGTAGGACAATGGTGCTAGGTACCCTAGTCCATTGATAATATTTTATTATGTGCCATAGTTTATTTACAAATGCAAATGAAAAGTGCACAAGTCTACAACATAGGATCTAGTCACAAAATGACCATAAAATGACATAGCAACATGGCTATACATAAGTTTGAAATGATATATTGGGTGAAATTAAAGAAATTCCCTAGAAAGGAGTTTGAAATTTTTAGTGGTTATATAATTTATGACACAACATTTAGCTTCCACTTTAGCATGCAAGGGTAATCTTACATTTATACTGAGAGAGAGAGAGAGAGAGAGAGAGAGAGAGAGAGAGAGAGAGAGGAGAGAGAGAGAGAGAGAGAGAGAGAGAGAGAGAGAGAGAGAGAGAGAGAGAGAGAGAGAGAGAGAGAGGAGAGAGAGAGAGAGAGAGAGAGAGAGAGTTGCCAAAAGATAGGTTGTCCCTAAATTCAAAAGACCAAGGACCCAAGATTAGTATCTTAACTCGTACAAAGACATCCAAGGAAGTGCCAAAAAAAAGAGAGGTAACAAGTCAAACAAAGGAAAAAAACAAAAAAAAAAAAGGATGAAGAAAAGAGTTAGTACTAAAAATAAAGGCTCTAAGTTGACTAGTTGAAGAGACCTCCATAATCAAAATATTGCAACTACTAATATTATTCTTGTAATGTTAGTGGAAAATCACAAGTGGTCTTATAGAAAGATAAAGAAAATATGCTAATTAATATCATTCTTAACATGTTATTTGTAATAAGTAATGATAAATTTAAAATTATTTTATCATCAAAATCAATTAGTCATGTGTAAATGAACGTGAATAGTAATAAGGATTGATTACTTCACTAATATATTAAATTAATATGATTAAATCAAAAGATCTAGCTTCTCCATGTGATACTTTTTAAGTGCTTAGATAAATATCTAATTACTTAGTAATAAATGTTTAATAACAAACTACAATTGTTACATCCTATCTGTAAGAATTTGCCTAAGGCATTTAATGTAATGTCAAGATCTAGAAGCTCAAGAGATAGCACAAATAATAGAGACAAGATAATATGATAAAATGAATAATTCAATAATGATCAATTTATAATAGATAATAGATGTATACAATATAGATGTGTCTAAAATATTGGCAATGTATGATAACTAGAAGATATACAATTGATAAGCTATCAACTAGATAATGTGTAATCACATGTCCACCAAAGGTAGATCATCCTCTATTATATATCAAAGTATGTGCAACATGTGCAACAATGAGAGGATGATAATGTGATTATTGGCAATTTGGCTGAGTTGGTTACATAGATGTTGTCATTATGGAAACATATGATCCACATGAAGATCGCACAGGTCAGAGAGCTAGTATGTTAGAGCGCAATGCCAAATTGTCTAAGTATGAGATAGTGTATTTTTACTAGTGAACCTGAAGACAATTTTTGTTTGCGATGTCGACTAGAGTAAGTTCAGTTCTTGCGGACTTGAACATAGAATCTATGATGACTATTGAAGCCTCATCTCAGAGCGCAAGTTAGTACAGCATGTATGGAAGAAGTTATGACATTTTTACTAAAGAAAGTGTCAAGCCGACATGGCAAAATATGAAGATAGAATTGATAAAGAGTTAAGGGATTATTTTGTTTATCAAAATAATGACTTAACAATATAAAGGGATGACATCCTAGATGTTAACCCTTGGATAAAGTTATTTTGTAATATGATAGTCGACTGGAAAGTTATTAATATTAATAACTTGTATAAATGTAATTGTAAATTGTAAGAAGGATAATGACAATCAAGAAGTGATATGAAGCGAGATATATGATATATATGTAATAGCGATAGTGAAAAAGGAGTGAAGAGATATTGATGCAAGTAGTATAAGGTTATGTACCTTAACCTACTTTTGTAATTAGTGAATATTGTATATTACTTGTTTGGGCAGTGGGCTCATCTAGTAATCACATTTTGTACTGCCAACTCCTAATAGGGTTGAGGCTTCTAACAAGGCATATAGTCCCCTTAACCAGGATTGAGACACTATATGCATGTAATAGACTCCTAACAGGGTCAACATCCTTAACATGATACTTTTGATTAGTGGATCTTTGTGGGTACCATCCCCACTAGGGTTTTCCCTTGGCTAGGGTTTCCTTGAGAAAAAATAATGTGTTATCAGTTCTTTAGTTTTATTGATATGCATGTTGTTTAGCTTCTTATGTTATGCATGTGTAAAGATAATCTGTTATATCCATAATTGGGAAAAAGATAAAGTTTGTAGAATACTGATTCACTCCCCCCTCTCAATATTCCCTATTTCTAACAATTGGTATCAGAGCTTAGTTACTCGGAAAGAATCATTCAAGGAAAGCCTAGCAGCTTGAGTAAGATCTATATGGATATGGATCAACTACAGAAGAATCTTGAAAAAGCTCTTGAATAGATTGATATGCTTACTAATGAAAGAGATACTTTGAAAAGAAAATATGATGATGCAAAAAACCTCATTGAGAAACTGAAAAATAAGTTGGAAGATCTGAAATCTGAAAAGGAATCCAAAGTTTTCATTGAAGATTGTGATGACAATTTAGAAAAAGAAAATGAGATCCGTAAGCATGAACTGAAGATAGAAAATCAAAAGCTTAGTCTGAAAGATGGAAATGGCAAGAATGAAACAAATCTAAAATCTAAAAATCAAAGTCTAAAGACTAAAAATGAAGGACTAAAATCTAAACTTGGTAAAGTAACATCTGAATTTGAGAGAGTCAATTTGCAGTATGCTGAACTTAAGAAATACAATGCAATTGTGAAAGGTGAACTGACTCAATCCAAACAACAACTTGAATGGCTATATTCAACTAGTGAAAATATTGATGAACAAATATCTTATCAAAAACCATTCTATGATAAGACTGGTCTTGGATTCAACACTTTTAAAGCAAATGAAGAAAGCAAGGAACCAGATCTGAAATGTCTGAAAGTATAGATGAGAAGAAGTCTGATGAGACTAACAAACCTGAAGATACACCTAAGGAAGAAGAACCACCTAAGCAAGAGGAATCACCCAAAGGTATGCAAAAAGAATTCAAGGTAGATGTTTTTCTTGTAATATTATTGGTCATATGAAGAGAGATTGCACAGGTAAGCAATTTAAACCTCTGAATGGTTATTGTTATAATTGCCATGGTTTTGGACATAGAGCTATTGAATGCAGGAAACCTAAATTTATTGAAAATAATAATAGTAGTAGAATGTTTAGGAATACTAACAATGCAGATAAGAAACCTACTAAAGATATGAACAGAAGAAATGGACAAATATGTTATAGATGCAACAAGGTTGGACACATTGCTAGAAATTGCAGATCATAGATCAATCAGCCTGGACCAAGATATGGGAACAATGGAATATTTTGTTAGATATGCAACAAGATTGGACACACAACAAGGTTTTCCAAAATGAACAATAGCAGTTTACATCCTAACCCTAACCCTAGAAATCATGCAAGAAGAAATGAAGATGCAAGTAACAGTCAGAAAGGATGTTGTAGTAATTCTGATGAAGTGAAGTTTATCAAAAGCACAGATCAAGGAGACATATTCAACATTGATGGTAATTAGGAAGGTGAAGTATTAAAAGGTAAGAATGAATCTTTACCTGACCCATCTCAAAAGTACTTAATTTATGAAAATTACAGTAGAATAGGAACTTAGATTAGTGTAGAAGTAGATGTATGATGAATTGAGTCTTGCACAGTTAATGTAAGGTAGTATATGATGTTCTAATGCTATGGTTAAGAGTGCAAAGAAAAATATTATGTGTTGTGAGATTGCAAGAAGTTTTAAGTTTTGTAGGTTAGTAGAATCAGCTTTTTGGAAAGAAGCGGCAAAAGAATTGAATGTGATGTCAGATCTAAGTGAGATTGAATTAATAAAAGGTCATGATCAGTATTATTTGATCATCAAAGTGAATTCAAGTGTTAAGGAGATCAAAGAGCAGTGATTGGAAGCATTTTGCAATGATTTGGAGAAGAATTTTGTGCCGAAGCTACGCAAGCCCTAAATCATGAAATCAAGGTATTGTACTTGGTAGATCTGTAAAGGAATTAGAGGAAATCATGGATGTTTCTTTAATTCACAATGTCAAAGATAAAAATAGACCTAAGATGAAAAGGGGGACCAGTAGAACCCTTGGAAGATGATCCTAGGTTATCTTTATCATCTGTACCAAATGAAGATTTACATCTTGAAAATGTTATAAGTTATCTTGGATGTAAACTAGAGACTATCAGTGATAGTGATTTCACCAAGAGATATCAGAAGATCTACAATTAGCACATGACATTGAAAGAAGAATTTGAACATTTGAAAGATAATGAGATCATTCAGTATGCATTGCAGTATGAATTAGATAATGAAGAATGTTCTAAGATTATTCTAAGTAGAATTCATAATGGGAAGTTTTGGTTGGAAGATAGAGTGATAGATATCATAGCTGATTTGATTCATGAAGTTACTGGACTATCTAAAACTGGAGCCATTCCTTTAAATGAGAAGAACATGATGAAAATAGTCATAGACAACAAAAATTCATCCTATAATGGTAGAGGAATTGTGATTAGTAAGATTCAACAAGATGATGTCAGATACTTATGCAAGATCCTAACCACTAAGTTTTGTGCAAACTCAAGAGAGGATGACATGGCAGCTAGAATGATACATGTAGCTTATCTAATGTGTGTTGACAAAGTACAAGTTGATATGTTTGAGATTCTAAGAATTCAACTATTTGAGAATTTGGAAAACATTAAGAAAACTAAGTATACACAGTTTAGATTCTCATCCTAAATCACCTATATGTTTTTTCATCTATTGAGAAGATTTCCTTACACCATTGGAAATGATTGGAATAATGGTCAAACTACAACGGAAAGGATTAACCTAGTGTACAAGCGGCATGTTATTGATAAAGTGAATAGAGTGCAATATTGGTAATCAAGACATTTCAGGATATAGTGTCTAGCAAATCAAGGATCCCATAGTCTCTTGCAAAGAAGTATAAAAATGAGATATGTTTCATGGTTGATACTGACTTTACCTACATTGAAGCAGTAGAACCTAGAACAGAGTTCATAGACCCTCTTGGCTATGAGATATCTGAGTTAGAGACATAAGAGTATGTGAGTAGGTTACTTAAGTGCAAGTTGGACACTCACTGTAACATGTTTGGAACCTTTGAGGAGAACTTCAACTCCACAAAGACCTTACTTCAAGAGAAGTAGTCAAAGAAAAGAGTTGAGAGTACTATCAAGAAAATTCTAAAAGATATAGGGATGACTGAGCATGAATTCTTGGTAGCAAAGAAAATAGCAGTAGCAATCAAAGATATAGGACAAAAATAATTTTTGTCTATTCCACCTTTATCATCAATTGCACCACATCAATAAGAATCACAAGTTAAGGTGAAAGTGGAAGAAATTAAGAAGGATCAAGAAGCAAGGAT
Organism: Chamaecyparis obtusa; assembly: GCA_027943335.1. Taxonomy (NCBI): domain Eukaryota; kingdom Viridiplantae; phylum Streptophyta; class Pinopsida; order Cupressales; family Cupressaceae; genus Chamaecyparis; species Chamaecyparis obtusa. The sequence continues at coordinate 385,132 of BSBK01005092.1, forward strand.
ATCCACTAGATCCACTTCCTCCACACCTAGCAAAAGAGTAAAAGAGAGTGCTACTAGACCAGGTAAGAGACAAAAAACATTAGTGCATCCAGTTCCAAGGAAAATTGTAGAAATCAAAGATGATGACACTTTTATTAAGAAGAAAACTTGGAAACCTAGAGTTGAGAAGCTTAATGAGAAGATCATTCAAGATGGAGACTTTACAAGAATGAATAAGTATTATGATCTCTATGATTATGTAGAGAGATTAAATCTAGAAAATGCAATGGTAAAGCATATGATTTTGTCTAATAAGAAGTTTGATACAATTCAGGGTAAGATACCTGATGATTTGTACAATAAACTTGTGAATAGGAAGAAGAGAGCATCAGAAGAAGACACGTCTATTAGAGAGAAGCTTGTAAGAAATCTTTGTGTTGTAAAAGATGAAGCACACTTTAGTCAGATTATGAATGCTTTAAGAACCCATTTGAGAACCAAGAAGAGAACCATTCAAGTCATGGGAGGCACATATGAAGAAGTTAATGCAGAAACAAAGCAAGCAATCATCAAGATTATGTCAGAGAATGCTAGAGAACCATCAGCTGCAGTAGAGAAAGCAGGTGAAATAGAACAAGAGGGCATTCCCTCTCCACCAGCCATAAACACTGAAGATGAAGTCATGAATGTAGAAGGAACTAAGATAACCTTGGATACTGATGATAATGTATTCAAGAATCTGGAAAACATTGTTGACAATTCATCTTTTGAAGAGTAGGAGACCACCAAAGGAGAAGAGAAAACAAAGACCATAGTTTTAGAACCCACAGTGATAGAAAAGCAAGTACCTATTTCCACTAAAGAAGATATCAATCTTACTCCTGAGACTGGAAAGAAGAATCATATTGGATCTATGATTGAGAATTTGGGAAAGGAAGTAGATGATGATGATCAGATGGAATTGATCACATCCTTTAATAAGATCATTGGAAAGAACAATGAAGTAAAAAGTCTTGAAGGATGCTTGAAGGAGCTTACTGAGAAGTTACAAGGCATTGTAACTACACAAATTGTAGAAGCTGACCCTCAAGAGAAAGCAAAGACAATGATGAACACTTTTGACAATGAGTTCACAAATTTAACTGATATAGCAATAGTGAAATCTCAAGTAGCCTATGAGGCCAAAACACTTTTGAACATTAGCCAAAATATCAGGAATGATATCAACAATCTTGATATCTGTATAAAGGACTTGAGAAAGAATTTTGAAAGAGGAAAATCTTTGTACATCTAGTGTACAAAATCAGAGATCTTGACAACAAAAGAAGATCTGAAGATGAAGATGAAGGAAGAAGAAATTCAGAATGAAACTAACTTTCTTTCAAGCCCCAATGTGAAGGTATTTGATGTTGAGAAGAAAATTCATAAGATATATGATGAGATCAGAATTTTTCAAGATGAAAAAGATAGGAAAATGAAAAGATTCACTCTTTTAAGAGAGCACACTTCTATGAAGTTAAGTATTATTGAAGGGCAATTGGAAGAATGTCATTCAGCTAAGACATCTTTTCAAAAGTTTATCTCTAAGAATCTCCAAGCATGTGAGATAGCATCTTATGGATTATGCAGACTACTCAATATGGCAGATTCTATTAAGAAATCATGGGAGAAGGAGTTAGAGGCTATAAAGATTGATTTTGCAGATTGTGTTGCAAGCCTACCGGCTTTGCAATATTGAATTAAGGTATAACTTTTTGTGAATAGAGTTTTGTAACCCTCCTTACCTTTATTCTATCATTATTGTCAAAGGGGGAGAGATATGTTAGCACCTTGAAAAATTTTCTTGGCTCTACCCCTTTTCTTCTGGTCTCTACAGTTTTTTTTAGGTCTAGCATAAACCCTTAGTTCAAATTTTTGAAAAACTAGTCATTGGTATGAAAATCCTTTGAAAAACCCAGGCCCTATTCTAATTTCAAGTTACCTTTCTGGGTCACTTAAAAGTCCTAATGCACATGTGCTTTATATTTTTGGTCGACTCACGGTGGTTTTCCTTTAATTTTTCCTAAGTTTCTATACCCTCGGCAGCCTTTAATATTTCCTAAGTCTAAGTGACCGGCAAATTAAATATTTCCTAAAGTCTTCAACACTTAATATTTCCTAGGCCTGGCTCTCTGACACCATATTGATCCTACGGTTGTCGTGAGTTTGCAAGGGGTTTGTCAGAGGCTTGCGATCTTACGACAACCATTGATCCCTTTCCATGACGTAGCATTTCTAAGTGGGTGGGTCCACTGTCCGAGGATGTTGAATTGGCAACTTTTTATTGGTCGAGGGCGGTGAGTTGGATATAACTTGTCAGGCAGGCCTGGTATCTCAATCGGCTAAGATTCTAGATCGATGGTTGGTGTATAAGTGCATAGAATCTTTTGAGCCTTTCAGATCTTGCACCATCCGTTTGATCTTCCAGGTGATATAATGTTCTTGGTGGGTCCTAATTTCCATGTAAGCATAGTTGGCAGTCTCTCGTTGGTCCATGAGGTAATGACTTGGCATTTGTTAGTGGGACCTATTTCCGGATGCATTAGAGGGTCTTGATGTTGTTAGTAAATCAATGGTTGGCGTAAGTTCTTATGAGATATGTTAGAGGTTTAAGATCTTGCGCCAATGGTTGATTTCATATCTTGTTAAAGGGTTGTTAGGGTAGGGTAAGATTCTTCATCCAATGGTTGTCTTATGATCTGAAGGAATCTTGGAGGTCTATGTGAAGATGAGACAACCGTCGATCTTATTGATGTGGGCCCGGTGAATTTTCTCAGTCTTTTGGCAGTTTGGACAAGGTTCTGGTGGTCTGACAAATTTCAAAAGGTTCTCGCTAATTCACAAGGAAAAAGTAGTGGAGTTCTAAATGGCTGGCAATTCAGCAAACAAGCGTTCACATTGTAGCTAAATAATTTGGTGGTATTATAAAGTAATGCATGAATGGCTAATTCCCTTCAATCGCCAAGTCACTAAATGTGACTGAGGTCATGTTAAAAGGTAAAGGCATTAAACCCATGAAATAAAAGGGTCTGATGGTCATGATATAAAGTTGACCTAATTTTTGAATGTAGACCGTCGATTCGCTGCTAGCACCATGAATATGACTGTTGCTATTTAAATTCAAATTTCTAATGGTTTCCAGCGACAAAAAGGACAGATTTTAATTGCTTTTGAGGCCAGATTTGATTTGTTTGGTGGCGTTGATGGTTGCAGTGTGGTCCAGGGTGTTCCATGATCATTTGTAGGGGTTTGTACTGTGTTTTTTTTGCCCGAGGTGTGTTGCAGGTGGCCAAAAAAGGTTGACAAATTTGGAATTCCATGATTTGCAGTACTTTCCCAGAGATCTATCATAAGTGCAAATCTTTCTCACGCATTGCCGACTAGTTTTCATCCTTTGCATTTATTTATTGACTATTTCTAGTTGATCTGGTGGGTGAAACCCTAACCCTAGTCATCTGTAGCTTATTGCAGCCTATTTTGGGTTTCCAAGATGACTAGGGGGTATATATTGTATCATTTTTTACTTAGTGAGGGTTCCAAAACTTTCTTTTTGGTCCCTGATTGTTGATGTTAATTTACTGAATGAGGAGAGCCTAGATTTTATGTCTTTTCCCTCAGCATTTTGTTGTTTGATAATGTATTGATCCTGAAAATTTTAATGAGAATACATTTGGATTCCAATTTCATGTTTGTGTATGTCTTATTATTTTGTTCTTGAGATCATATATGTTAATTTCACAAAGTGGGTTATCATATGGTAAACAAAGTGTATTTTGAAATCATCTTTGAGTTCCTAACAAAGTTAGGATTAAAGTCTTTCAGGTAGTTTCAGTGAGTTCATGGCTAGAATTTCCTGATATGTGAGTGAGAAGGATAATAATCAAAGCACTTATCCTGAATTCAAGTGTGTTCAAGTTTGGTTTCAATTGATATATGTTATTAGGTGACTCTTTGCCCTTGGTTAAGGCACTGGTCCATTCTCTGGAGGTTGTTCATCATCAATCACACACACATTTAAATGATAAAATATTTAATCAATTGGTAAGGGGTACAGTTGTATATTGTTTTGAGACTCTTTTGGAGAAGTGAGTCAAGGGTACACCCACCTGAGCATTAAGGCTCAAAGTGTAGGAGGATCTCATTGTTGATCCTTGTTAATTGGCCCTCTTCCTTGTAAACTTTTTAGTGGTGATAGAGTCAAAGTTATATTAAAGTTATCCATCAAAGTATAAATCTACAAGTTGAAGATCAAAGGGAACTCCCCAACAAAATGGAAACTCTACTGGGGAGAGTCTAGAGATAAAAGTTTTCAAAGTACACTCTTGTTTTCCTATTGTGTTCAGTTAAAGATTTCCCACTTTGGTGGGTGGTGACTCAAAAGGTTAAAATCAGTGCTATAGATTGCAAAAGATGGAAAAGAGAAGGAATACTAGGTCCTTTGTTAGAAAGAATATGGAGGTCACTTTGGAACAATTACCTAGATAGGAGGAGAAGAGTTGGATCAGAAGAAATGGTGAGTCTACTAGTCCTCCCATAAGAGAACAAAGAAATACTAGAGGTAGAGCACCACATGTTTCCTCAAGTGAGGAAGGTTCACAAGACAAAGTTTCTAGATCAGATGGTGGTTTCTCTGAAGATAAATTTTATGATACCCCAGAGGTTGTATTTCAAGACAAGGGTTCATTTCCCGTAGGTCAGGATGAACAAGCCAAAGAGATGGGTTTTGAGATTGATTTAGATCTTGATGAAGATAATTTCAGAAGAGAACCCACGAGACCAAGGAAAGTTCATCTCCCATATCAAAATCTCACTGATATGGATGTGTCATTAGGTTCTGATGACAGTATGATAGACCCAGATGATTTAAATGCATTAAGGTTGTAGTTGGCAGAGCAGGATGCCATACATAAGAGGTTACAAAAGGAGAGAGAAGTTGAAAAGGTGAATGCTCTAATAGAAAGATAGTCTCTCCTTAGAAAGATTAATGAAATGAAGGAGAGAAACAAGATGCTTGCTTCTGCTCCTAGGGTGTTGCAGCATGATGTTTTTGGTGATCTTGAAGCTCTAAGAAGTGAGCAGGAATGCTTTTTGCAAGACCATGAGTTTGATGAAGAGGGCCCTGTGATCAGACAAGTACAAAGTTATGCTCCTTTGCCTAAGGGTAAGAATGGACATGAGATCACTAGACCTACTGTAGTTATTAATGAAAAAGGAAAGCAGAAGATGGTGGGTGTCCAAGCAAGAAAACCAGTGACAATACCAGGGATCCCACCACCTAAATCAAATAGGGAGATAGAGATAGAAAGAAAAAGAAAAGAGGATGAAGCTCTTGCTCAAGATTTGGAAAGAGCTGAAGTTGATGCTGCTATCGTAGAGAAGAGAAGAAAGATCTAGTTCTTGAGGGCTTCATTAGCTAATGTTCATGGCCCTTTTGCTACTGAACTAGGTATGCCATCTATGAACACTATTGTTCCACTTAGCAATGCTACTACTAGTAATCTAATTCCTAATGTATCTACCAAATAATTTGTTGATCCTAATAGATAGTCAAATGTGAAAGTGGGTGGGAATGTAGATAAAAATAATAATTCTAGTGGGAACACTAGTTTAGGATTTCAGAGAAGACCTATGCAATTAGAAGGCTATAGGAAAATTAGTTTTGATGGGATATCGGGCTACCCGAATTCTTTTCCAAATGATATAAGAGATAAGGTACCTAAGTTTGCTAGTACTAATGCTATTAGTTGTGAGGAGCATCTTAGGTTATTTGTTGATATTCTTAATGATTATGAGGTAGAGCATGAGGAAGTAGTCATGAAATTGTTTGTTCAATCTCTAATGGAGGATGCTAGAGATTGGTTTAAGAGACTTCCTGATAAATGTATTGATACTTGGGATTCTTTTGAGAGATGTTTTAAAGATTAGTATGGTGACAGGCCTAATGCTAGTTTCATGTTGAATGAATTCAATACCATAAGGAAAAATTAGAATGAGTCTGCAGCTAAGTTCAACATGAGATTTCAGAAGGGTATACATAAGTTGTTTCAAGTTATGTGGTTAGATGACAATGTTTGTCTAACTACATACTTCAATGCATTTGATGGAAAGATGGGATACTTGTTGAGGAACAAAGAACCAAGAACTCTTAGAGATGCTTTTAGGATTGCTGTCAATATTGAGAACAATATGAAAATATCAGGGAAATTGGGTGGGAAGAGAGATGACCCTAAGTTGTTTGGGGACAAGAAATGCAAAAAAGAAAATGATAAGAATGTTGGAACTAGGAGGCAAGAAGAAGATAAATTGGATAAGGTGCTCAATGCATTGAAGGATTTGAAGGCACCTGCAAATAGGAACATCAGTGCTCCTACCAATGAAAGGCCTCAGTTCAACAACAATTTCATTAAGCATAATAGATTGCAGAACTACCCCTACAACACCCAATGGAAGGATGGTAAGCCTATTGTCCCTAATGCAAGAGGAAATAATGACAGAGGTGTCCTTGACCCTCTATAAAAAGATTCAATAAATGTCATGGAAGACATACCTTGGTGTGTTGCATGCCAATCCCCTCATTCTACAGAGCATTGTGTGGTTGCACATTCTATGGCTGCAAATCAAGATTGTGGCAGTGAGGAGATAGATCAAGAAGAAGATCAAGATGATGTTGGATGCAACATGGCTACTTCATATCTAGGATATGAAGATGATTCTAATTTTTATGAAGAAGTAGATGTAAATGTGAAGAGACACAATCAGGCCCTTTTTCATCAAGAGGTTTTTTCTGATAGTGAACACATTGATAAGAAGACATGTAACATGAATTCTTCTTCTGAGCCAGTAAATTTAAGAAGACCTTCTAGAGAAGAGATGGATAGAATTACTGCAAAAATGATTGCCCAAGTGCAAACTAAAGGCATGGTAGCAAGAGATACAAATGAGAAAACTGCAAGAATGTTTATAAAGAGTACCAACTCTGGAGAGCCTAATGAGAACAAATCAAAAGGTGATCACATGGTGAAATTCAAGAATGTAAAGGTAAGAATTATGAGCCTAAGGGAGTTGGAGTTGAAAGATTTTCTATTGAGATTGAGAAGCTAGTTAACACAATGGCTAAGAATGAAAAAATGAGGGTGGCCAATACACCTAATGTATTAGATAAGCAAAAGGACACTAAGGTAGTGTAGATTGAGATTCCTCCCACTGCCCCTATTGATATGTTATTTGTATTGTCCCAAATTATAGTTAAGGTTCCATTGTCAGAATTTTTGAGGATCCCTGAACACAAAGATAGAGCTATTGCATGGGTAGATAATGTTCATAACAATGTTGTTGCATGCAATGGACCTCAGGATAAAGCTTTGAAAGGTGTTGTTGCTCAGGGAATTTTATCTCAAATTTCTCCTATATATTTGGACAATTCTGTCAATGCTAGCCTTGAAAACATTGATCCATTCTTTTTAAGTGTCCTTGTGAATGGAATGAAATTAAGAAATTGTATGATTGATAGTGGTGCCTCTAATACTGGTATGCCTTTTAAGATTATGGAAAAGCTAGGCCTTAAAGTTGGTACAGTTCAAGGTAGATGTTGTGCAATGGATCAGAGGGAGGTACCAATCATTGGGACTATCAATGCAATGCCATATAGGTTGGTGGCATATTTGGAGAAAGAGTTAACAATGAGTGTTTTGGTGGTGGACATCCCTCCTCATTATGGGATGCTACTATCTAAAAGATGGAGTGCTACCATGGGTGGAAGTTTATAGTGTGATTTGTCCTATGACACTTTCAAGATTGATGACCAGTTTGTCAAGATTGATCGAGAGACAAGAGTATGCCACATGATTGAGAGAAGTATTGATAATGAAACTACATGTTTTGTGGATACTGATATTAATGCTTTTAGGGAAGAGATCCCTGTACTTGAGAAGGAACCTATTTTGTCACCTATCTTTGTTGAGGTAAGTGTTAATTCTATGAAGGGTGATTTTTGGGTAATGTACTTTGATGGTGCAAATTGCAAGGATGGAGCAGGAGTAGGTATTTTACTTATTTCTCCTAATGGAAAAACCTACAAGTTTTCTTTCACATTGAATTTCTTTTGTACCTACAATATAGCAGAATATGAGGCATTGTTGTTAGGACTGAGGTTGGCACAAAAACATGGTATTAAGTGCTTAAGTGTTGTTGGTGATTCCGAGTTAGTGGTGTCCCAAGTTTGGTCAGTATATGCTTCCAAGAACAAAAGGTTAAAACAATATAGGAATGCAGTTTGAGATTTCATTGAACATTTTGATGCCTTCAATATTGAATGGAAGGATATGAGTAACAATAAGATGGATGATGTGTTAGCCAATATAGCAATCAATCCCAGTGATATTACTTTTGCTAGTCTCTCTAAAGTTGAAGTTCAGGCTAGGCCTAGTGTACCAGACAATATTGAAAATTGGCAAGTTTTTGATGATGATAATGATATCTTGAAGTTTATGAGTTGTGAAGATCAGTATCATGGTCAAGAATTTGATTGTTCAGCTTTGGTTGAGTCAATAGAAGGAAAAGAGGTTGTCCTTGGAAATGAAGTTATTCAACTTAGAACTAACAAGGTGCCCAAGGGGCTTGTTGTTTTGGAGATTGTCTTTGATAACCAGGATAGAGTTCAAAAGAATATCAAAACAAAAGATCATGTTGATCTAGAGGAGATAAATCTCGGAACACATGAGGCACCTAAGAAGGTATACATTGGTAGGGACATGTCTCACAATGTGAGAAAATCTTTGATTGAATTATTGGGAAAATTCAAACATGTTTTTGCATGGTCATATGATGACCTAAAGGTTTATAGAGAAGATTTGTTTCAACATATTATTCCACTGAAAGAAGATGCTAAACCTTTCCGACAAAACAAAAGGCCTATTAATCCTACTTTGGCACCTAAGATGCAAGAAGAATTGATGTAGTTAAGAGATGCTAGCATTATCAAGCCTATTAGGCACTCTTCTTGGGTGTCAAACCTTGTCCCTGTCAAAAATAAGAATGGTGACATTAGACTTTGTGTAGATTTCAAAAATTTGAACATCAACTCATTAAAGGATAACTATTGTCTGCCCAATATGGAAGCTATGTTGCAGAGAGTGACCGGATCTGAATTGATGTCTATGATGGATGGTTTCTCTAGTTACAATCAGGTAATTGTCAAAGAATCAAAATAATTTAAGATAGCTTTCACTACACCTTGGGGGAAATATGTTTATGTGAGAATGCCTTTTGGTTTCACAAATGCTGGTGCTACTTTTCAGAGAGCAATGGATGTTGCTTTTGCATATTTTATCAATCATTTCCTTGTTGTTTATCAAGATGATTTAACTACCTATTCCAAGAAGGAGGAAGACCATTGTACTCATTTAGAGAAAATATTTGTAAGGGCTTTGGAATATGGTATTTCATTAAATCCAAGGAAATGTGCCTTTGGTGTCACTGAGGGTAAGTTGCTTGGCCACTTAGTTGGGAAGCAAGGAGTGAGAATTGACCCTAAGAGGGTAGCAGCTATTGATAAGATTCAGAGGCCAAAGAATATTAAACAAATTCAATCCTTCTTTGGCCAGATCAATTTCTTGAGAAGATTTGTAACAAATTTTGCAAAGCTTACTAGACCTATTTCTAAGATGTTGAAGAAAGGATCTGCTATCAATTGGGAGGGTGAGCCTGATGAGGCTTTCAAAGATATCAAATAGGCTATCAAATATGCACCAGTGCTTAAGGCACCTGATTATAATGTCCCAATGCACATCATTTCCTTTGCATCTTTTCACACTATTGCTGTAGTTTTGTTACAAAAGAATAAGGATGGTTTTGAGCAGCCTATTGCATTTTTCAGTAAATCTTTGCAGGCTATTGAATTGAAGTATGACATAAATGAGAAACAAGCATATGCACTTGTGAAGGTAGTCAAGGCTTTTAGGTGTTACTTGATGGGGGCAGTTGTGATTACTTTTGTGCCAAGTGTAGCTGTGAAAGATATTTTCTCATAGCAGGAGGTGTCTGGGAGAAGATGCAGATGGATCAATAGGATCCAAGAATTCAACATTGATATCCAAATTACTAAATTGGTTAGACGACAAGGATTGGCAAAACTGATGGCTCAATCCAATCTTGATGCATATCAGATAAATCATTTTGAAATTGATTATACATGTGATATGGATGATTGTATCTGGTATCAAGATATTATCTATTACTTGAGGAATATGACATGTCCAGTAGACATGGATGACAATAAGAGGAGGTCATTAAAATTATAGGCCATTAAGTATGTAATTGTGAAATGTAAATTGTATAGAAAAAATTTAGATTGCATACTTTTGAAATGTGTGGATGAGAATCAAGCTAACAAGTTGTTAAAGGAAATGCATGAGGGAGTTTGTGGTGGGAATTATATGGGTAAAAATACTGCTCATAAAATCTTGAGAGTAGGATTCTAGTGTCCTACAATCTTCAAGGATGCAGAATAGTTGGTAAGGAGGTGTGATGCTTGTCAAAAGTTCTCTGGTAAGCTTAAATTTTCAGGTAACATGCCATTAAAATTAGTAGAAGTACAGGCTCCTTTCCAACAATGGGGAATTGATTTCATAGGGGAGATACCAAACAAGTCAAGTGGAGGACACTCATAGATCTTAGTTTCCACTGATTACTTTACAAAGTGGGTAGAAGCTATACCTACAAGAAATTCAACTAGTAAGGTGGTAACTAATTTCTTGTTGAACAACATTGTTACAAGGTTTGTTTTCCCTGAGAGAATAGTAAGTGATAATGCCATGTGCTTCAGGTCTATTGAATATAAGGACTTTTGCAAAGGTTTAGGAATTTAGATGTCATATTCCTCACTTTATCATCCGCAAGGAAATGGACAGGAAGAATCCACTAATAAGAGCTTGATTAAGATCCTCAGGAGGACTCTTGAAAAGAATAAGAGGGCATGGAATTCAAAATTTCCATTAGCTGTATGGGCTGATAGGGTGACTGTGAAGAGGGCAATTGGTTGTGCACCATTTGACCTAGTATATGGAATACATGCAAGAATGCCTCAAAATAATTTTTTGGAAATGTATAAATTTGTACAATTATATGATGATGATATACATGATGAGATGCAATTGAGAATTGAGGACCTCATTAGGTTGGATGAAACAAGAAGAGAATCAATTGCAAGAAATGCCAAATTGCAGTTACAGGTTAAAAATTTGTATGACAAGAAGACTGTGGAGAGGAATTTTGAGCCTGATGACCTAGTATTAATTTGGAATGCCAAACTGGAGGATAAAGGAAAACATGGTAAGTTTGATCCCATTTGGCTAGGTCCATATCAAATTCATGAAAACTGGGGCCAAGATTCATACATTGTGAAAGAGTTGAATGGTGAAGTTCAAGAATTGTCAGTTCATGGACAATTCTTGAAGAAATACTTCAATTGAAGGTATTTTGTTTTCCATGAATAGTAGTTAGGTTTGTATATATTGTAAATTCTATAAATAAGTTGCTTGCCTCTATCCTATTTTGTCCTGGTCTGTAAGGTTTTGGTCCTGTTGCTCTTTGTTGTCAGTCTTTTCCAGTGGGATGGTCTACTTTAACCAATGATTCTAAGTCCTTGCCATGCCTGTAGGAGGCATACATCCCCAAATAGAGCCACTGTTAGCACCTTGAAAAAATTTCTTGGCTCTACCCCTTTTCTTCTGGTCTTTGCAATTTTTTTTAGGTCTCTGGCATAAACCCTTAGTTCAAATTTTTGAAAAACTACCTGTTTGTATGAAAATCCTTTGAAAAACCTAGGCCCTGTTCTAATTTCAAGTTACATTTTTGCGTCACTTAAAATTCCTAATTCACATGTGCTTTATATTTTTAGTCAACTCGTGGCGATTTTCCTTTAATTTTTCCTAAGTTTCTATACCCCTAGTGGCCTTTAATATTTCCTAAGTCTAAGTGACCGGTGAATTAAATATTTTGTAAAGTCCTCAGTGCTTAATATTTCCTGGGCCTGACTCTCTAACACCATCTTGATCCTACAGTTGTTGTGAGTTCACAAGGGTTTTGTCAGAGGCTTGTGATCTTACGATAGCCATTGATCCCTTTCCATGACGTAGCTTTTGTAAGCAGGTGGGTCCACTAGCAGAGGATGTTGCATTGGTGGCTTTTTATTGGTCGAGGGCTGTGAGTTAGATATAACTTGTTAGGCGGGCCCAGTATCTCAATTGGCTAAGATTCCAGATCGAAGGTTGGTGTATAAGCGCATAGAATCTTTTGAGCCTTTCAGATCTTGCATCATCTGTCCGATCTTCTAGGTGGTATAATATTCTCAGTGGCTCCTAATTGCCATGTAAGCACAGTTGGTAGTCTCTTGTTGGTCCACAAGGTAATGACTTGGCATTTGTCAGTGCGACCTAGTTTTTGAATGTGTCAAAGGGTCCTGATGTTGTTAGCAAATCAATGGTTGGTGTAAGTTCTTATGAGATGTGTCAAAGGTTTAAGATCTTGCACCGACCATTGATTTCATATCTTGTCAGAGGGTTGTCAAGGCAGAGTAAGATTCTTCATCCGATAGTTGTCTTATGATCTAAAGGAATCTTGGAGGTCTATGTGAAGATGAGACAACTATTGATCTTATTGATGTGGGCCCGGTGAATTTTCTCAATCTTTTGGTGGTTTGGACAAGGTTCTAGCGGTCCGAAAAATTTCAAAAGGTTCTCACTCATTCACAAGGAAAAAGTAGTGGAGTTCTAAATGGCTGGCGATTCAGCGAACAAGCATTCACATTGTAGCTAAATAATTTGGTGGTATTATAAAGTATTCCATGAATGGCCAATTCCCTTTAGTCACCAAGTCACTAAATCTGATTGAGGTCATGTTAAAAGGTAAAGAAATTAAACTCATGAAATAAAAGGATCCAATGGTCACGATATAAAGTTGACCTAATTTTGAATGTAGATTGTCGATTCACTGTTGGCACCATGAATATTACCATTGCTATTTAAATTCAAATTTCTGAGGGTTTCCAGCAACAGAAAGGATTGATTTTAATTGCTTTTGAGGCTGGATTTGATTTGTTTGGTGGTGCCGATGGTTGCAGTGTGGTCCAGGGTGTTCCATGATCATTTGCAGGGGTTTATACTATGTTTTTTGTGCTCGAGGTGTGTTGCAGGTGGCCAAAAAGGGTTGATAAATTTGGAATTCCATGATTTGTAGTACTTTCCTAGAGATCTATCATAAGTGAAAATCTTTCTCAGGCATGGCTGATTGGTTTTCATCCCCTGCATTTATTTTTTGACTGTTTCTAATTGATTTGGTGGGTGAAACCCTAACCCTAGTCATTTGTAGCTTGTTGCAGCCTGTTTTGGGTTTTCAAGATGACTACGGGGTATATATTGAAGCATTTTTTACTTAGTGAGGGTTCCATAACTTTCTTTTTAGTCCCTGATTATTGATGTTAATTTACTGAATGAGGAGAGCCTAGATTTTGTGTCTTTTCCCTCAGCATTTTGTTGTTTGATAAGGTATTGATGATGCAAATTTTAATGAGAATACATTTGGATTCGAATCTCATGTTTGTGTATGTCTTCTTATTTTGTTCTTGAGCTCATATATGTTAATTTCACAAAGTGGGTTATCATATGGTTAAAAAAGAGTATTTTGAAATTATCTTTTAGTTCCTAACAAAGTTAGGATTAAAGTCTTTTAGGTAGTTTAAGTGAGTTCATGGCTAGATAAGGATTTGATGCCCTAATATGTGAGTGAGAAGGATAATAGGCAAAGCACTTATCCTAAATTCAAGTGTGTTCAAGTTAGGGTTCAGTTGATATATGTTATTAGGTGACTCTTTGCCCTTGGTTAAGGCACTGGTCCATTCTCTAGAGGTTGTTCATCATAAATCACACACACATTTAAATGATAAATTTTTTAATCAATTGGTAAGGGATACCTTTGTATATTGTTTTGAGACTCCTCTGGAGAAGTGAGTCAAGGGTACACCTGCTTGAGCATTAAGGCTCAAAGTGTAGGAGGATCTCATTATTGATCTTTTTTAGTTGGCCATCTTCCTTGTAGACTTTGGAGTGGTGATAGAGTCAAAGTTATATTAAAGTTATCCATCAAAGTATAAATCTACAAGTTGAAGATCAAGGGGAACTCCCCAACAAGATATATAGCAGAAAATTGTTAAGGATACATACTCTTAGGGGGAGTACTATATTAGAGATAAGATTTTTTGGAGTTATAAGGATAGTATATATATTTTATACTATGTCCACAATTTTGAGATTTTGAAGTTGTAGACTTAGCCAATTTTCTCATATGTTGCCACCAATGACAAAGTTGGAAATTGTTGGCAATTTGGCTGAGTTGGTTACATAGATGTTGTCATTATGGAAACATATGATCCACATGAAGATCACATAGGTCAGAGAGCTAGTATATCAGAGTGCAATGTGAAATTGTCTAAGTATGAGATAGTGTGTTTTTACCAGTGAACTTGAAGACAATTTTTGTTTGCGATGTTAACTGGAGTAAGTTCAGTTCTTGCACACTTGAACATAGACTCTATGGTGACTATTGAAGAAACCTCAGAGCACAAGTCAGTACAGCATGTACAGAAGAAGTTATGACATTTTTACTAAAGACAGTGTCAAGCCGACAAGACAAAATATGAAGACAAAATTGATAAAGAGTTAAGGGATTATTTTGTTTATCAAAATAATGACTTAACAATATAAAGGGATGACATCCTAGATGTTAACCCTTGGATAAAGTAATTTTTTAATATGATAGCTGACTGGAAAGTTATTAATCTTAATAACTTGTATAAATATAATTGTAAATTGTAAGAAGGATAATGACAATCAAGAAGTGATATGATGCGATATATATATATATATATATATATATATATATATATATATATATATATATATATATATATATATATATATATATATATATATATATATATATATATATATATATATATATATATATATATATATATATATATATATATATATATATATATATATATATATATATATATATATATATATATATATATATATATCGACAGTGAAAGAGTAGAGAAGAGATATTGATGCAAGTAGTATAAGGTTATGTACCTTAACCTAATTTTTTAATCAGTGAATATTGTATATTACTTGTTTGGGTAGTGGGCTCATCTAGTAATCACATTTTGTACTGCCAACTCCTAACAGGGTTGAGGCTTCTAACAAGACCTATAGTCCCTTAATCAGGATTGGGACACTATATTCATGTAATAGACTCTAAAAGATTCAACATCCTTAACAAGATACTTTTGATTAGTGGATCTTTGTGGGTACCATCTCCACTGGGGTTTTCCCTTGGCTAGGGTTTCCTCGAGAACAAATAATGTATTATGAGTTCTTTATTTTTATTTCTATGCATGTTGTTTAGCTTCTTATGTTATGCATGTGTAAAGATAATTTTTTATATCCATAATTGGGAAAAAGATAAAGTTTGTAGAATACTGACTCACCCCCCCTCTCAGTATTCCCTATTTCTAACAATAAGAGCACTAAAGGTGGATCACACACACAAAGAGGTATGAGATGACTTCTATCACCACCTATAGTGTAAATTATCCTATTCCATGTGCTAAAATTGAATGCAAACTCCTAGGTGTCTCAAAGATAACTAATATGCAAATGCATTATCTTAAGTAAACTGAAGTAAAGTGTAATTAGTAAATAATTAATTACACTGGGTCAACACATCCCCTTAAGTGTAACTTAGGGGAATGCACTTAAGCTCACAATGTTGTATGAAAATGCATGATGGGTCCCAGCTACTTGGCCATGCTAGGTACCCATGTACAAACTGCAAGTGCAAAATATATACAATGCAATCTCTCATAAAGAAGAGAATGAGGGAAAACCTCATAGGGAAAACCCTCCCCCAAAAGGAGAGATAAGAAAAATAATAGAAAATAAGAATGTGAGGCCTCACCCTGACCCATCATAGCACTACTGATTCGTTCACACTATGATGCTTTATATTTTGATACATTGATACACTTTTGATTATCTTGATAGAGACTCAAGATAATATGTTTTATGATGATGATTATATGGATTACATTCTGATATGGATTAGACCTAGAACATGTGGTTGATTTTGATTATGCATGTTTAGATATTTGAAATGATGAGAAGATCGGATCATGATTATATTTGATTATTTCATGGATGATATGTCATGATGATTATGAATTTACTATGTTTAAACATTATTGAATGAAAAATTACAATTAGAATTGAATTCTGCACATTGATTTATGTTGTTAATTATGAATTAAAAATGTATATTTTATGTGATTTTATTACCTTGGACTACTATTACTCGAGATTAGTGTCCAAGAATGAGAACCATGGAATTATTTAGAGAATCAAGGCTAAACATGTGAATTGAGTAAGCCAAGGTTTATTCTGATATGGGATTGAAAACCTCGTTGCAATGTGATCTTGTTGTAAATGTCAATTTCATGTGTGTTATTAGTTTAACTTCATGTTTTCAACTAGGACATGTCATTGTGGATGTGATGTGTATTTTGTTGGTGTCACTTGACAATTGTATTGTATATGTGGAAGATGACATGTCAATTAGGGCTTGTGAAGAACCTCCTAACCCCATAAAATATTGTATTAAGTCCCACTTTCTTGTAGATGTCATGTAGGGATCAGATCAAGTTGAGAATTCGGATTTGGACTTTAGGGGTACTTTAGAGGGGTCAAAAGTGACCCTAGGGTGTAATTTTAGCCTAAATTAGCTAACTCTAAGTAGGTACCTTGGGTTGGGTGTTATTTTTTACCTATGGGAAAGCCTAGAACCTCATTATGGAACTCCAAAAGGCCTACTTTTCAAAAGTGGCGAAAATGGAAGTGGCCACATGCATTCTAACTTGCCCCACACTCTTTGCCAAACCCACAATTAAGAGGGGAGACAATATGGAAGACCAAAGACTTGGTGTCATGTCTCAATTAATGCTATTTGTTGAGTACATTTTAGAGGCCTTTTTAGTGGGATGGGAGGGAGTTAGTGGGTGTTCACCCACTCTCTAATTTTAGAGACAATTAGGTTTTGGAAAAAGAAGAAAGGAGAAGCATACGGAGCTCAACTCAACTTCAATCTTCCATTTTTTCTTTGGATTCAAGGTTGGTGGCTCTATCATGAAGGAAATTTCTTTCTTGAAAACTCATGAAGAAGATTTTTATGCAATTTGTATTGTAGACTTTTTTATCTTTCTTGTCATGAAGGAATGTTATTGCATCTCATTTGGTTGTTTGTTGTGTTAAAAGAATATGTGAGAGCTTGCATGTATGTTCTTGTAAATCTCTCCATTGTTGTGTTGGAATTGGGATTGCATTTGGATTTTCATTTCATCTCTTCTTTTCTTATTTTTGAGAATGCTGTTTCATGGGAGTTAGGCATTACTCACCCTTTGGGAAAGGAATAAGTGGCCTTGGGTGAAGGCATTATTTGGGTTCTCCATTGTAGTGAGAGTTTCTTCTCTCAAAGAAGAGGGATAAATTCAGGGGGTATGGGCTCCATGAAGCCATCTTTGTAATCTTACATCTTGAGAATGCTATTGAAGAAAGTTGTGTATGAAATATGAGTTCTTGTAGCCTTGAGAGGCATGGAAATACTTTTGTGAAAAATGTAATATGGTGGCATTCTCCTACTTGGAAAAGCCCACGTTCACCCTTCTCATTGAGTTTGGGAAACTCATTTGTAAAACCTTGGATGGGTGTTATTTGTTGTTGTCCATATGTGTTGTGAGCATTGTAATGTATACCCATTTAGCCTTGGTTATCTAAGCTCGGGGGTGGTCTCTTTGAGACCTAGGTTGGGAGGTGAGATTCCCATGGTTCTCCCCTTTCATTTGGAGGTATTGATGCCAACATCCATGTTGATAAACCTTTGGAGTGTTCTCAATGTTGATAGGGTTATGAGAAAACAAACTATATTGAGGCATTGTTGTAATTTTGTATTAAGGAAATCTCTCCTTTTTAAGAGAAGCATTCTCGTGGTTTGTAAAATGTTTTCTTTCTCTTAATGGGTAATCATGAAGAGGTATATTGAAATGTAAATGAGAAAATTTTGTTCATTCTCCTTGATATTTTCATTCATGTATTATTACCAAATTGTATTTCATTGTTTAAAAATGTAAATGAAGAATCCTTATCTTTATGCCTATTGCATTTCATTCTTTGAAATAGTGAATATAGTCTTTCATTAAAAAATGATATCCAAAGTTGAGAAGATAGACAATGTAATAGTTTCCATAGCATGTAAAATTTAGTTGATGAATGAATCTTGTAATCTCTATAATGTATTTGGTTGTAATTTTCAAGTTCATTTCATTCAACTCCCATTTGGAAAAGAAAATTCAATTTCATTGGGTTCAATACTCTACCTTAAAATTTTCATTGCAACCTCAAATTTTTGAGAGGGAAAGATAAACTTGATAACCATGGTAAATCAAATAAGTTAGTATGTCAATGTAAAACCCAATTAATACTAACATTCAATCTATAGTCCTCTTAGTTTATTGCACTAATTTAATAATCCAAATGCATACAAGTATCTACTTCTATAATAAAACCAAGAATAGGATAAATACAAAAATCAAATATTAGAAATAGCACTTCCTAAATTTTAAGAGCAAGAAAGCTCTCTGGAATTTGTATGGGAAGGGAAATAATTTCCTTACCACAGAGAATATTCAATTTCCAATATGCTTCCTAATTAGAGTTAATATATATTAACCCCTAACATAACTTTGTTTTAATAGCTAATTCCCAAATAATCAATGTTGCTCGTAAAACAAATAAACCTAAGATTAATAAAGGAACTTAATCACTTGACCACTTTATCCAATTCATGCAAGTGGGACCCACTCCAATATTATAAATCTTACCTATGATACTATTTCATATCAAATCTGATCATAAACTTTTCCTTACCTTTTTCCCCACGTAGGATTTTGGGTAACAAGTTGGAATGAAATATAAAATGAATTATATTTGAAATGACCTGCCTCCAAGGACCTGTGGCTATGCCCCCATCCCCTCATGTAACATGCTGAAAATTAATTCTTGTCTTGTTTGACAAGTCAACCTCCACATCCTTTTCCATGCGTATCACACAAGGCTTAACGTTGAGCAAGGTTTAGTACCTCTTTGTTGACATGTTATAAACTCACCCTTTGTCTAGCCACCTACTTCCTTTAAAACCAAAAATCTCATGCATATGGATAACAAAATATGGTTGGTGGGCCCTAACTTGATGCCCCCTTAAATGTGTGCATACCTCCTTGAAAGATTTCAAAAATCCCTTGGTGTATGTCCTTTTTCAGGGCTTCCCAAGTGGGGTCTTGGGAATAGGATATAGTAAAGTATAGGTTAGTAAGTTAACTTATAGGATTAGCTTTGTCTTTTGGTTAATAATTTTATTTTCTCGATATTATTTTTAGTTGTGATTAAATGTATCAAAAAATTATTACCGATTAATAGATTATGGCTAAAGTGTTTAGGCTTAACTTTTAGTAAATCCACTTGCTAGATTAGGGGGGTTTATAGACTAGGGCTTAATTGGGATTTGACATATGCTTCTTAGATGATAATTATAGTTATTAATTATTTATTTTATTTTGGTGATTAATGAAATAGGCTATTAACTAGTAGAATAATTGATCTAAGTTAAATTGTTAACTTATTTTGGATAATAGAATTGTAATCTAATGAATTGTTTAGGTTTCTTTAATTTAATTTCTATGAGGGTTATTAATATGGGTTAACCAATGAATAATATAGATATCTAATATCTTGTATCATTAGTAAACCTTAGCTAATTTATGTCTAATAAAAGTAATTTATTATTATAATTATAACTTTGTCTAACTATTATTTAGATATGTAAAGTCACATTAACATATGATCCTAGTGGCTAATGTACACATAACGTTTGACATTAGGCTCAAATAAAGAGTAATAGAATAACTAGCATTCATCTATAATTTGATTTCCATATTGAAATGAAAGATAGGAATATGTTAACCTTGGTTTGATCTCAATCATTATGTCATACTCTTATGACCAAAATTAGCTCAACTAAGTCCACCCAAGTTATCATTATTGGATTAATAACGCATGTAAACCCCTTAAGGGTCTTTAGTCTACGTCGTTAATGAAACTTTACCTTAAGGAAACCTATCATTGGGGTTGATCATTCATTTGATTATGCACCTTGACTGTAGCGATATCGTCACAATGGGGTACATCCATATAGATTTTTGGGAGTTGGTGAAACTATAACGTTCCCAGATTATCGATACCTTACCAAGTTAGTTATCACCTCAGTTTAAACCTTAGCCCAAGGTTGATCTGGTAGACTGAACTTGAGATTTACTCTCAGTTGACTTAATCCTAGGTTGTGGTCAGCATAACCATGGTCGGCTTATAATTAACCTATGAACATTACTGTCTATCATCTCAATAAAATAAAATAAATTATTGCATTTTTATTTGGTAAATTTTTGGGCATGATATTTGGTATCAGAGCCAAGTTTCAACATTGGAACCTAAAACCCATTATGTTTCAACTCACCTAACTTAATCTATTAAGTAGGATGTCTGTCGTCCCACGAGCTAGCCGACGAGGTATGGGTCGTAGAGCTGCACATGTTAGTGCAGGACAGGGAGGTGGACCACCACCTCCTCCTCCTCCTCCTCCTCCACCACCACCACCACCACCTTCACCACCGTAGAACCCTAACCAGGATATTATGGACCTCCTTCAAAATATGATTGGGGTAATTCAGCAAAGGCTACCACCTGTAGTTCCTCAGCTAGAGCAGCAGGTTTCCGAAAGGGAAGTAGATATCCCAGGGGGTGGTAGACCAGCTAATAGAGAGAGGAGTAGGAGCCCTCCACCCAGGTTTGTTGAGGGCCATGGTGATCATGAGGTTGATTTAGTTCATCAGCTAGAGGTACCACCCAAGCATGGGATCAAAGACAGAGAGAGACCTCCTAGAGATGTTGGAGATGAGATCCAAGAGTTAATATGACTCCAGCCACCCTTTTTTTTTGGATCCACAAATAGGTCAGTAGCAAAGGCCTGGTTATAGAGTTTACAATGATGCTTTGGATTCCACCCTTATGGGAGTAATCTAAAGGAACAACTTGCAATTCATCTCCTATGGGAGAAAGTTTCCACCTGGTGGTAGTTAGACAGGATGTCATTTGGGAGGTTGAGTTAGCCTCAGGAGCTAGGGTGTCTATTAGTTCATTAGTTTGTAGTTGTTAGATTCAGATTGGAGTGCATTGATGATCATAGTAATTCTATGGTGATATTTGGAGTATAGAGACCCATATCCCTTCACATGATTTCTGCTATGTAGCTTAGGCGGTGCATGTGGAAGGGATGTTAGTTATTTGTAATCGCCATTAGTGATAGAGAGGAGGATTCAGAGGGGGAGCCTTCGCTCGAGGATTATCCTATGCTTCAAGAGTTTGTAGATGTATTTCCTACCGAGCTACCTAGTATGTCTCCAGCTAAGGCAGTTTATTTTCATATAGACCTTGTGCCAGGAGCTAAGCCTGTATCTAGAGAACCTTACAGGATGACCACACTTGAGCTCAATGAGCTCAAGATTCAGTTAGAAGAGCTCTTGGAGAAAGGGCATATC
The DNA here is from genome assembly GCA_027943335.1 of Chamaecyparis obtusa. Taxonomy (NCBI): domain Eukaryota; kingdom Viridiplantae; phylum Streptophyta; class Pinopsida; order Cupressales; family Cupressaceae; genus Chamaecyparis; species Chamaecyparis obtusa. The sequence continues at coordinate 406,907 of BSBK01005092.1, forward strand.
CGACCTAGTGTATCACCTTGGGGTGCACCAATGATTTTTTGAAGAAGTAAAAATGTAAGTCGTTACTTGGACAAAATGATCAATCAACTCATGAGGACCCCACCTTTGAAATAGGAAAAATAAGACTAATACAAGTAATGGAAAATTCAACTACCTGGGAATTCCTTCAAATTTTATGAATACAACTTAGAGAGGATTTTTAAGAATATAATGTCAATTTACCAACCAATCTCATTGCCTATGACTATAATACGATAGTAAAATGCATGTGCAAATAGAGTAATTTTGGTAATTAAATATGGAGACCCTCATTTAGATCCACTCCCAAGTTAATACAAAGGTCAAGGTAGATGTTAGCTAAGCATCAATGACCTTGTTTGTTAGTGTATTAAAAGTAATTAATATGAAATGTAAGGAAACTATGGACAATCAATGATAATTTTAGAGACTAAAATAGAACCTATAGGGATAGTATACATTTAATCTAGCATAAATATCTAGACCTTTCTATGTTATGTTAATTGTTAGTGCACAAGTGGCGGAGCCTTGCTAATGTGATTATTAATAGAAGAATGTAATATATCTTATAAGAAATTTCATGTTTGGGTAGCTCCTTCTACCTTGAGAAGTTGGCTCAAAAAAATTAAATTACTAGAACCTTCTTGCACTACGATCCACCTCTAAGGAATAAAGATTCAATTAAGCATGTGTAAATTTAGAGTTGTGAAATATCTTTTTACCTTAGTGTGAGAACATCATTGAATCCTTCTATGATATAAATGAGTAGGGTAGGAAACTACCATAGGCATGTGGAATTTCTTATGCCATGGTATGGAAAATATGTTATGAGAATATAAATCCTTAGGATAGACGTGCCAAATCAAAATGAATAAGAACTAATGTTGATGGAGAGATCTGACCCAACAAACCATCATATAGAACTATGAGTGCAATACATTGAATCCTAATGGATAGCCATCAAACCTATTAAAGTATAAAATACTAATATGTCTCTATACTAAGTATAAACTTTTAAGCAACCCTCCTCGTGATTTAATGTAGTATGCTGGGGATATGGTGAAAAATAAATAAAAATATCAAGTGGAATGTTAGAACATATGCATAGTAGTATAAATTAGTTAACATAATGCCTTTTGTGATGAGTGAAGTTATGTGTAAAGTATCCTGAGCGAGTGACTAGTTCACCTATCCTAGGGAAATTTTTGGTGGACATCGAGTGTCAAATCACCAAATAGAGCCACTTCAGGAGTTTTACATAATTATGATGATTGAAACTATTCATATGAATTAATTATGCTAGTTGATGTTCTCATGGTATTATTATGTCAGTAGTTATGTCTCTGGTCATTCCTATATTCATAAAATAAATACCTATGTCTATTGTCCATTAAATATTGTGTAAGTACAATGATGTATTTCATGAAACATGTTGCAATGGAAAAATTCTCTTGAGGAGAGGAGGATGGGGTGATGGGAATACCCTGATTCTATGCTTGGAGATCTTGAAAGAAACTTATAGAGTAAGTAAAAACTATTATTAGTAAATATGCTTTTGTGTCTACCTCTCTCCCCAAATAAATATTTCCTTGGAAAACTCTTAATGCTTTATCCTGGTCAGGGCATAACTGGTCTATTTCAAATAATGCCATAATAAATGTATGTTGATATTTTCCCCATCTCCCTCCAAGTGACCTAAAAAGGTCACATAGTTCATGTAATGTTTGTGGTAGAGTATGGATTTCTAATTTATTCTTCTTTTATTTTACCTTGTTTTGCAAGTTTATTTTGGTGATTGCCAACTATGTAAAAGTAATTAAATTAGGTGTTGAGTTTCTTAGACAAACTTTATTTTGATGTCCTTATTTGCCTCAAGGACTTGTCTTTATTTATTTTGTAATAAATTTTTACCAATGTGGCAACTTTTTGAATCTTACTTTGTTGAATCATTCTTTCCAAATTTTAAATTATGAATTTCATGATTATTTGATGAGCCTCTCTTGGTTGGAATTGTTGGAAAGTTCTTTTGTGGTAGGTTGTATGAGGGAGAAGATCTATTGGGAAATCCATTATATTTTATTATTATAAATGAGGAGAAACTTTAGACAATCTTTCCACCACCCTATGTCCACCCTTGTCATCAGCATATCTATGACCATATTTGTAGCCTTGATGAGAGTCTTTTGCTGGTTGCAATATATATAGACCTTTTAAGACTATTTTATGATCTTATTACATAGATATTATGATGATATCAATAAATACAATATTAATTTTGGCAAAACTAAGGTTTATCATAGTGGAAAAAGATATATTTAGCTTAATATTGGAACTACACTCCAAATATTGAAATTATAGGAACCAACATCAAGAGTGATGTTAGCATACATTTGAGTCATCTTGTAGGGAATATGTCCCATGTATTAGTACATTTTCTTGTGACCATAGATCCCATTCAGTTTGTTGGATAGTACTACCTTACATGATCTTGTTCTTGGTGAGATATGATAACCATGTAAAATATTAATAGTTGTGAAGTTTGGATAAACATTTCAATTGTACAATATCTTTCTTCTAAATTCTATAAGTGCTTAAATCAAGGAAAAACATATCCTTAACTTGTACTATCATTAGATTTATGCATTGTATGAGATTAAAGATTTACAAAAAAAGTTATCTAATGAAATAAAAAAGTTGTCAATACTGGGACTTTGGCCCTAATTTGGGTAACTTCCAGGAGGAAGTTCATGCCTAGGGGGGGAGGATGTGAGGCCTCACCTCGACCCATCATTGCACTACTGATTCATTCACACTTTGATGATTTATATTTTGATACATTGATACACTTTTGATTATCCTGATAGAGACTCGAGATAATATGTTTTATCATGATGATTATATGGATTACATTCTGATATGGATTAGACTTAGAACATGTGGTTGATTTTGATTATGCATGTTTAAATATGTGAAATGATGAGAAGATCGTATCATGATTATATTTGATTATTTCATGGATGATATGTCATGATGATTATGGAGTTACTATGTTTAAACATTATTGAATGAAAAATTAGAATTAGAATTGAATTCTGCACATTGATTTATGTTGTTAATTATGAATTGAAAATGTATATTTCATGTGATTTTAGTACCTTGGACTATTGATGCTCGAGATTAGTATGCAGGAAAGACAACCATGGAATTATTCAAAGAATCAAGGCTAAACATATGTGAATTGATTAAGCCAAGGTTTATTTCCATATGGGATTGAAAACCTCATTGCAATGTGATCTTGTTGTAAATGTCAATTTCATGTGTGTTATTAGTTTAACTTCATGTTCTCAATTAGGACATGTCATTTTGGATGTGATATGTATTTTGTTGGTGTCACTTCACACTTGTATTGTATATGAGGAGGATGACATGTCAATTAGGGCTTGTGAAGAACCTCCTAACCCCATAAAATATTGTATTAAGTCCCACTTTCTGGTAGATTTCATGTAGGGATCACATCAAGTTGGGAACTCGGATTTGGACTTTAGGGGTACTTTAGAGGGGTAAAAAGTGACCCTAGGGTGTATTTTTAGCCTAAATTAGCTAACCCTAAGTAGGTACCTTGGGTTGGGGGTTATATTTTACCTATGGGAAAGCCTAGAACCTCATTATGGAACTCCAAAAAGCCTACTTTTCAAAAGTGACGAAAATTGAAGTGGCCACATGCATTCTAACTTTCCCCACACTCTTTTCCAAACCCACAATTAAGAGGGGAGACAATATGGAAGACCAAGGACTTGGTGTCATGTCTCAATTAATGCTAGTTATTGAGTACATTTTAGAGGCCTTTTTAGTGGGATAGGAGGGAGTTAGTGGGTGTTCACCCACTCTCTAATTTTAGAGACAATTAGGTTTTGGAAAAGGAAGAAAGGAGAAGCATAAGGAGCTCAACTCAACTTGAATCTTCCATTTTTGCTTTGGATTCAAGGTTGGTGGCTCTATAATGAAGTAAATTTCTTGCTTGAAAACTCATGAAGAAGATTGTTATGCAATTTGTATTGTAGACTTGTTTATCTTTCTTGTCATGAAGGAATGTTATTGCATCTCATTTGGTTGTTTGTTGTGTTAAAAGAATATGTGACAGCTTACATGTATGTTCTTTTAAATCTCTCCATTGTTGTGTTGGAAATGGGATTGCATTTGGATTTTAGTTTCATCTCTTGTTTTCTTGTTTTTGAGAATGTTGTTTCATGGGAGTTAGGAATTACTCACCCTTTGGGAAGGGAAGAAGTGGCCTTGGGTGAAGGGGTTAGTTGGGCTCTCCATTGTAGTGAGAATCTCTTCTCTTGGAGAAGAGGGATAAATTCATGGGGTATGGGATCCATGAAGCCATCTTTGTGATCTTGCATCTTGAGAATGCTCTTGAAGAAATTTGTGTATGAAATATGAGTTCATGTAGCCTTGAGAGGCATGGAAATACTTTTGAGAAAAATGTAATATGTTGGCATTCTCCTACTTGGAAAGGCCCACCTTCACTCTTATCATTGAGTTTGCGAAACTCATTTGGAAAACCTTGGATGGGTGTTATTTGTTGTTGTGCATGTGTTGTGAGAATTGTTATGTATACCCATTTAGCCTTGGATTCTCCAAGCTCAGGGGTGGTCTCTTTGAGACATAGGTTGGGAGGTGAGATTCCCATGGTTCTCCCCTTTCATTTGTAGGTATTGATGCCAAGATCCATTTTGATAAAGCTTTGGAGTGTTCTCAATGTTGATAGGGTTATGAGAAAACAAACTATATTGAGGCATTGTTGTAATTTTGTATTAAGGAAATCTCTCCTTGTTCAAAGAAGCATGCTCGTGGTTTGTAAAATGTTTTCTTTCTCTTCATGGGTCATCATGAAGATGTATATTGAAATGTAAATGAGAAAATCTTGTTCATTCTCCTTGATACTTTCATTCATGTATTGTTACCAAATTGTATTTCATTGTTTAAAAATGTAAATGAAGAATCCTTATCTTTATGCCTATTGCATTCCATTGTTTGAAATAGTGAAGATAGTCTTTCATTGAAAAATGATATCCAAAGTTGAGAAGATAGACAATGTAAGAGTTTCCATAGCATGTAAAATTTAGTTGATGAAGGAATATTGTAATCTCTATAATGTCTTTGGTTGTAATTTTCAAGTTCATTTCATTCAACTCCCATTTGGAAAAGAAAGTTCAATTTCATTGGGCTCAATACTCTACCTTAAAATCTTCATTGCAACCTCAAATTTTTGAGAGGGAAAGATAAACTTGATAACCATGGTAAATCAAATAAGTTAGTATGTCAATGTAAAACCCAATTAATACTAACATTCAATCTATAGTCATCTTAGTGTATTGCACTAATTTAATAATCCAAATGCATACAATTGTCTACTTCTATAGAAAAACCAAGAATAGGGTAAATGCAAAAATCAAATATTAGAAATAGCACTTCCTAGATTTGTAGAGCAAAAAAGCTCTCTATAATTTGTATGGGAAGGGAAATAATTCCCTTACCATAGAGATTATTCCCTTTGAAATATGCTTCCCAATTAGAGTTAATATAAATTAACCCCTAACATAGCCTTGTTTTAATAGCTAATTCCCAAATAATCAATGTTGCTAGTAAAACAAATAAACCTAAAATTAATAAAGGAACTTAATCACTTGACCACTTTATCCAATGCATGCAAGTGGGACCCACTCCAATATTATAATCCTTACCTATGATACTATTTCATATCAAATCTGATCATAAACTTTTCCTTACCTTTTTCCCTATGTATGATTTTGGGTAACAAGTTGGAATTCAATATAAAATGAATTATCTTTGAAATGACCTACCTCCAAGGACGTGTGCCTATGCCCCCATCCCCTCACATACCATAATGAAAATTAATGCTTGTCTTGTTTGACAAGTCAACCTCCACATCCTTTGCCATGCGTATCAAACAAGGCTTAACCTTGGGTAGGGTTTAGTACCTCCTTGCTGACATGTTATGAACTCACCTTTTGTCTAGCCACCAACTTCCTTTAAAACCAAAAATCTCATGCATATTGATAAGAAAATATGGTTGGTGGGCCCTAACTTGATGCCCCCTTAAATGTGTGCATACCTCCTTGAAAGATTTCAAAAATCCCTTGGAGTATGTCCTTTTATTGGGCTTCCCACCCACTTGGCAAGTGGGGTCTTGGGAATAGGATATAGTAAAGTATAGTTTAGTAAGTTAACTTATAGGATTAGCTTTGTCTTTTGGTTAATCATTTTATTTGTTGGATATTATTTTTAGTTGTGATCAAATGTATCAAAAAATTATTACCCATTAATAGATTATGGCTAAAGTGTTTAGGCTTAGCTTTTAGTAAATCCACTTGTTAGATTAGGGGGGTTTATAGAGTAGGGCTTAATTGGGATTTGACATATGCTTCTTAGATGATAATTATAGTTATTAATTATTAGTTTTATTTTGGTGATTAATGAAATAGGCTATTAACTAGTAGAATAATTGATCTAAGTTAAATTGTTAACTTATTTTGGATAATAGAATTGTACTCTAATGAATTGTTTAGGTTTCTTTAATTTAATTTCTATGAGGGTTATTAATATGGGTTAACCAATGAATAATATAGATAGAATATCTTATATCATTAGTAAACCTTAGCTAATTTATGTCTAATAAAATTAATTTATTATTATGATAATAACTTTGTCTAACTATTATTTAGATATGTAAATTCACATTAACATATGATCCTAGTGGCTAATGTACACATAACGTTTGACATTAGGCTCAAATAAAGAGTATTAGTATAACCACTATTCATCTATAATTTGATTTCCATATTGAAATGAAAGATAGGAATAGGTTAACCTTGGTTTGATCTCGATCATTATGTCATACTCTTATGACCAAAATTAGTTCAACTAAGTCCACCCAAGTTATCATTATTGGATTAATAATGCACGTAAACCCCTTAAGGGTCTTTAGTCCACATGGTTAATGAAACTTTACCTTAAAGAAACTTATCATTGGGGTTGATCACTCATTTGATTATGCACCCTGACTACAGTGATATCGTCACAATGGGGTACATCCATATAGATTTTTGGGAGTTGGTGAAACTAGAACGTTCCTAGATTATCGATACCTTACCAAGTTAGTCATCACCTTAGTTTAAACCTTAGCCCAAGGTTGATCCGATAGACCAAACTTGAGATTTATTCTTAGTTGACTTAATCCTAGGTTGCGGTCAACATAACTATGGCCAGCTTATAATTAACCTATGAACGTTACTCTCTATCATCTCAATAAATTAAAAAAAAAATTATTGCATTTTTATTTGGTAAATTTTTGGGCATGACAAAGAGAGAAGACCTCATGTGAGGAAAATATACCCCTATAAGAGAGAATAGATAGGTTAAATGACCCCCCTAAAGAAATATCTTACACCCCCAAGAGAGCTCGACATTGAAGAAACTTTCCCTTGGTGTAGATTTTGGTGAAGATGTCTACAACCTACTCTGTTGTAGGACAATAATGCATGTTAATGTCCTTCTCTTGTATCATCTCTTTGATGAAGTTCATATTAACCTCAATGTGCTCGGTTTGTTGATGCTGGACTAGATGTCTAAATATCTCTGTAGCACCATGATTATCTCAATGAATGATTGTAGGTCATGGAATATTGAAGCCAAACTCCTTTAGGATATGATGAAACCAAATAGCATTTGTAGCTGTACTAAAAGCCCCTCGATACCCAGCCTCAGTTAAAGAGAGAGAATTAGCATGTTTCTTCTTACTCTTCCAACAAATGGGGCCTCAACCAAGATGAAACATGTAACCTGAAGTAGAATTGTGACCATCAAGATCACCCACCCAGTTTGAGTCTATATATCCAACCAACTGAAGTCGTGTACCTTCTGCATCTAGTGAATCACATGTGTATGTTTACCCAATATGTAGTATAATATGTGTTTGGTTGCCTTCTAATGAAGCTCATGTGGATCTTTCATCAAGAGAGAAACCATGCTAATTGTGAAAGATATTTTAGGATGTGTATGTGTCAAGTAGATGAGACTTCAAACAAGATGTCTATACAATATAGCATCAACAAGTGGTGTGAAAAAATTAACCTCTAACTTGACACCTGAAAGAAAGGGAGTAGTTACAGCCTTGCAATCACTTATGTGAAATCGAGAAACTAAATCAAGAGCATACTTGGGCTAAGAGAGTGTGATCCCTACTGAGGACTATGTCATCTCAATACCAAGAAAATAGTGAAGTAAACCCAAGTCTTTCATAGAAAATATGTCTTGCAAAGAAGACTTGATGCAACCAATGATGGATGAAGTACTCCATGTAATGATCAAGTCATCAACATAAAGCACAAGTATCAAGTGTGATTCATCCTACCAAAAAAAATAGACATTCATCTCTGAATGAGACCCGGTAAACCCTACCGAGGGAAGAAAGGAATCCATATTGTCATACCAAGCCCTAGGAGCTTCTTTGAGGCCATAAATAGATTTTGTTAACCTACAAACCATAGCAGTATCCTAGATGAATCCTTGTGGTTGTTCCATATAAATATCCCCATTAAGATCCCCATATACAAATTCACTCTTGACATCCATCTTATGTACAACCCAACCATGAGCTATAGAAATAGCAAGTGTCAAATGAATGGAGTTCATCTTAGCTACAGGTGCAAAGGTCTTGGTGTATTCAATACTAGGAACTTGAGAGAAACCTTTTTAAACAAGTCTAGCCTTATACTTATCCACACTTCCATCTACCACAAACTTTTTCGGATAAATCCACTTACATCTAATGAAATTTCTTCCCTTAGGAAGAGGAACTAAGTACCAAATTTATTCCTCATCAAAGAGTTATACTTAGCCTCCATAGTTTTTTCCCACTCAAGAAACCTTGAAGCTTCCTTAAATATTTGTGGATCTGAAGTAATTGCAATATAAGCATGTGGAAATTATTTGTGTTATGACCTTGTCCTCCTAGCATCTGAAGGATTCCCCACAAGTGAACTTATAGAATCAAGTATTTGTTGTGCCCAGTGAGGTCTAGTAGAAGAAGAAGATGAAAAGGTAATGTCCTCAAATATATCTTGACCCTATGAAGGTGGAAGCCTAGGAGTCCAAGTTGAAGGAGTTTCCTCTTCCGAGTCACTATCATCACTATCATTATCCAAAATGGAGGAAGGAGGAGTTGAAGAATTCAAATGAGGACAATTCAAGCTTCAAATTAAACACTCCTCTTAAAGAAGATCTCGTGTGTCTCACGATCCATAAGCTTGTATTCCTTAAGAGTCTCAGGATAACCTACAAATATACAATGCTTACTTTGTGGTTCCAATGCCTTACATTTCTACAGAGGTATGTGTGCCCAAGCTAGACAACCAAAGACTCTAAAATGTTTTACAACTGGTTTTCTACCAACCAAAGCCTCAAAAGGAGTAACTCCATCCAAGTATTTATGAGGAATTCTATTTTGGATGTGAGTGGCACAACATATAGATTCAACCCAAAAATCTCAATCAAGAGACTTAGCATGAATCATACAAGTGGCCATCTCCTTAATGGTTCTATTCTTCCTTTCTACAAAACCATTCTATTGTGGAGTGTAGGAAACTAAATGTTGAAGATCAATACCCTCAAGTGTGAAAAATTTTATAAGCCTTGAGTTCACATATTCCCTTCCATTGTTTGTTCGAAGAATCTTGATGGCTTTCCCTAATTTCTTCTCAACATGAGCCTTTAAGGTGAGACATTTATCAAACACTTCACTCTTGTGACTAAGAAAGTAGACCCAAGTGCAGCATGAAAAGTCATCAATGAAGGTGAGTACATAACGAGCCTTGCCAAATGATGGCATTGGAAATAGGCCCATTACATCACTATGAGCCAACTCAAGAACAAATTCTTCTATCCAAGACTTACCCTTGTCAAACTTCTCTTATGGATGCTTAGCCACTTCACAACCTGAACAAACACCCTCTAAATACTTGACTTGAGGTAGACCTTTAACCATATCTTTGTTGTTAAGGTGATGATGATACCGATAGTTGCGATGTCCAAATATTTTATGCCAAAGTTTTTGTTGTGAATTTGAGTGTGTCAACAAGGCATGAGAAGGATTCTTAGATATAAAATGAGAAAATGAATAAATCATTGTGTCATGATTATCTTTTCCCATTGCCACCATAGAATCATCCTTAAGATTTTTCACTACATGTGAATTAGGAAGGAACTCAACTTTCTTTCCACCTCCATAGTCAGTGATTTGGTAAATTGAAAGAAGGTTTTTTCTAAGCTTTGGAAAATAGAGAACATCTTTGAAAGCACCATTTTCCATCTCATCTTTCCCTTTCCCTTCAACTTCCACTTGTGTATCATCTCCTACATAGATATGAGGTACCTTAGAGGGTTTCAAAGAAGAAAATTTCTCCTTTGTAGCACCCATATGAGGTGTGGCTCTTGAATAAAAAATCCATTCCTCTAGATTAGTTGTTCTTTCCACCAATGCTTTCCCTTTACCCTTTGAAGTGGAAGGTGATGAATCCTTTCCCTTGTAGGCACCTAGAAAATCAATATTATGTTTCTCGATTATGTTTGTCAACTCATCAATTTTCTTCTTGTAGCATTCATGCTCATCATGATTTAGCTTCTTGCAATATGCATAAACTTTCTTCTCATTATAATTGTTCCCCTTGTTGTTAGGAGAAGTCTTTCCTTGTTGTGAGGAGGAAGATTGTTGTGTGTCTGATTGTAATTTGGCCTTCCAATACTATTGCTACTTGTTGGAACCTTTACCACTTTGATTCCTTTGATTCCCATTATTAGCCACCAATGACTTAGACTTTGAAGACATGAGAATCCCCATACTCATAAATTTTTCTTGTTCTAAGACCAACATTTCTCAAAATGACTCAAATGAAGGCTTAGTGAAGGCACTACCCCATGGTCAACTTGTGAGTATTATAACTTGAATAATCAAAAGGTCATTTATTTTATCTTGATACTACAAAAAATAATTACTTATTTGTTATAGTTAAAGACATATAGCTATTGCATAAGAGACTATGTCATGTAAATTTTGATAACATGATTGAAGTGAGAAAAAGAATAGAGTTAGAGGTCTACCAAAATTAAGGAAACCTGATAAAGTAATGTGTAAAGAATATTGGATTGGTAAGATGACTAAGTCAAGTTTCTCAAACAAATATTACTCTACCAATGGTATTTTGGAATTAGTTCAAACTGATCTTTATGTTCCTATGAGAGTTCAAAGCTATTATGGAGATCAATATTTCATTTTATTTGTCGATGATTATTCAAGAATGATTTATTTTATGTGTCTAAAAGAGAAGTCTAAAGCATTGAAAATGTTTAGGTGGTATAGATCTAGAGTTGAAAATGAAATAGGAAAATAACTAAAATTTCTAACATTAGATAGAGGAGGTGAATTTATCTCTGATGAATTTACTTTCTTTTGAAATGAAAATAAAATAAAAAGATAGGTATTTGCATCGAGGACTCCACAAAAAAATGGTATAGTTGAGAGAAGGAATATATCTATAGTTGATATTGTTAGGAATGAATGCAAAGTATTTCGGCAGTCATTCTGTAGCAGTTGTTGTTGCATTCATGACTTGGATTGTCATTGATGTCAACACAGTGATATTCTGGATATTAGCAGAAAAGTAGGTACAATTTTGTTTTGCACACATGTTGTATTGTAGATTGGATTTTTCATAGTTGATGGTATGTTCTTTGGTGTGTTATTAACCTATGGTTAAAAATGCAAAAAGAAATTCATTCATTTATGAGAGTTATGAGCATTTTGGTGAAAGCAGTGTTTAGACAGTGTTTCTGTGAAGCGATTTTTGAAAATCGAAGGATATCTCTTAGCTGGGATGGAATCTGATTTTGTGCAGTTAAAGGGATGTTGGAGACTCATTAATGATGATGTGGTTCATAGCACAAACTTTGAAGATATGTTTGGAGAAAGTTAGAGTATCTGGAAGCCGACAGTTTTATGTGAATTTTGTGTGTAGCGTGTAGAATTTATTATTTTGTAATTGAGGACCGACTCATTTGTAATTATTTGAGTTTGGTATATAAGAAGGAATTTTATCCTTTTTTTAGTATGTACTATGAAGGTTGAGATGTGAATATATGCATGAAGTGAAGAAAAGAACTAATTCAGTGATGAAGGAAGACTTGTTAGTACAGAGATCAGGAATTGTCATCTTGTGTAGTAGAGAGTGTAGTTTTGGCACAGTGTGAAGGAGGTAATATATTTCATATTATTCTATTGAATAATTCTAAGATCTTTTGGATAGTGGGTTCAGAGATCTTGCCTTGAAGCTGTTTGGGCAGTGGGTCCTTCTGTCTTCCATAAACTCTTAATCGGGTTAGAATCTTTTAACAGGGATTCAAAATCTCCTAATAGGGATTTATATGTACTGAATGTATTTCATAAGACTCCTAACAGGGTCCATCCTCTAACAAGGAACTTTCATATTATTTTATCATTTTGTGGGCATCATTCCCACCGGGGTTTACTCTTTTCAAAAGGTTCCCTAGTCAACATATCTTGTGTTATTGTGCAATTGTGTATGGTTATCTTTCTATGGTTGATTAGTACATTGATTATATTGTTCAAAGCAGTTGAATGGTTAAATTATCTGATAACTGATTCACCCCCCCCCTCTCATTTATCTTGGGGATCTTTACTTTCTAACAATTGGTATCAGAGCAGCAGGTCCTTGAAAGAAAAGTTTAACAACTTAAGGAGATCCATGGTGAATTTCAGAAAAGAAAGCCCTAAGTTTGATGGAGTAAATTTTGATAGCTGGAAAGAAAATATGAAGACACATCTATTGTGTTTAGGACCAAGTTATTGGTTGATTACAAAGAATGAGAAGACTATCATTGAGGAAGACAATCTAGAGGCAGGAACTAAAGATGAACTAGATCTATTCATGTGTAACATACTTGAAAGAGAAGCACTTTCGTCAGCACTACCGGAGAATGAATATAGTCAGGTAAGATGTTTGAAAACATCTCATGCTATTTTGAAAGCTTTACATTCTACTTTTGAAGGTGATGAACATGCAAAGAAGGCTAGATTACATAATTGGATTTGTGCATTTGAAGATATCAGAATGATGGAAGATGAATCTATTAGAAGCTATATTGGTAGGATGTCTGAGATTGTAATAGGAATAAAGTCTTGTGGAGGTGATAAGACAAAGAATGAAGTGATATGGAAAATTATGATAACTTTGACACCAGTATTCAAGCAGACAACACAGATGATTGAATAAGTGACACCTTGTACATCGAACTTTTCAAGAGAGACTCTTCTTGGAAGATTAGAAACATAAGAGATGAACTTGAGATTATCAAGAGAGCTACCTAGAATGGAAACAACATTCAGTGCTCTTAACATTAGACCTACAAGAAGTACTAGTGTGAATGGAGATTGTGCCAGTAGTAGCAGATCTAAATCTGAGGAAGATAAGAAGATTGAAGAAGGTATTGCATTACTTGTAAAAAGAGAACCAGATGGTAAGAAAATCTTTAAATGTTGGACTTTTCAAGAATATGGTCATTTTGCATCTAAATATCCTAAAAGAGTTAAGAAGTATAGAAGCAACTTTAAACCTAGGAGATCTAAATAATGTTATTATGCAAATGATGAAGAACTTGAAGCTGGAATTGAAAGACATTTAAGTGACAGTGATAATGATAACTTTGAGGAAATAGGATTTGTAGCAATTAAAGAAGAAAGTTTTGAATCTGATAAAAGGGAAGAAAAAGCATTAGTTTCACAAGTTGAAAAGAAATCTGATTGGATTATAGATAGTGGTTGTTCACATCATATGACTGGAGATAAAAGAAACTTTGTTAAGTTAGATAATTATGATGGAGGAATTGTTAGGGTTGGTAACAATGCACCTTGTTTGATTAAGGGTATAGGATCTATTACTCTTGATGGAAAGACTAACACTGATGATGTTTACTTTGTTGATGGATTGAGACATAATCTACTAAGCATTGGATAATTGGCTGATAAGGGTTATCAAGTTTGGTTTTCTGAGAAAACTTGTGTGATAAAAGATAAAGATGGAAATCTGATTGGAAAAGGATACAGAACCAGAGGTAATGTATTTCAGTTGAATCCTACTGAGATGACATGTTTGATGACTAAGATTGATGACAGTTGGTTATGGCATAAAAGGTTTTGTCATATAAACTTTGATAATATTGTCAAGGTGAGCACTACACTTGCGGTAAGAGATTTACCTAGAATTTTGAAACCTACTAACATGATTTGCAAAGAATGTATGATGGCAAAGTAGAAAAGGAGTTCATTTCCCAACAAGAAGTTCACATCGATAGAGAAGCTGGAGATTGTTCATACAGACTTGAGTGGTCCTATTAGGACTAGAGGATTCTATGGAGAAAGGTATTTTATGATTCTTGTTGATGATTTTACAAGGATGATGTGGATTGCATTTTTGAAAGAAAAATTTGAGGCATTTGATAAATTTAAGATCATGAAAAGAAAAATTGAGAATGAATCTGGAATGAAGATTAAGTGTCTAAAATCTGATAGAGGTGGTGAATTTACATCTAGAGAGTTTAACACCTTTTGTGAAATGAATGGTATTAAGAGACAACTTGCAGCCCCTAGAACACCAGAACAAAATGGTATTGCAGAAAGAAGGAACAAGTCAATAACTGAAGTAGCAAGAGCTATATTGTTTGAAAATGATTTGGCTAAGACTTTTTGGAGAGAAGTAGTGAACACATTAGTATACACTATGAACAGAGTACAAATCAGAGCAGATACAACCAAGACACCTTATGAATTATGGTTTGGACATACACCCTCAGTTAAGTATTTTAGAATTTTTGGAAGTAAATGTTATATAAAGAGAGATGATGATATAGGAAAGTTTGATCCTAGAAGTGATGAAGGAATATTTCTTGGATATTCTTTAAAAAGAAAAGCATATAGATGTTATAACAAAAGAACTAAGACTATTGTTGAAAGTGCAAATGTAAAAGTTAATTAGAAGTTTAAAATTTAGGAAAGAATGCTTGATTATGAATCTGATGGAGAAGCACAACCTCAGCCTAACATTGAAAATGCAAAATTATTTTTTGAAACTAACAGTGATTTGCTGAATGAAAGTCATACTAAAGAAAATAGAGAAGAAAACATAGAAGAAAATAGAAAAGAAAGCAGAGAAGAATCTACAGTCGGAACAAGATCAGTAACTATGACACCTAACAGGTATACTTTGAGACATCACCCTATTGAGAAAGTTATTGGAAGTTTAGATAGAGGAGTTTTGACTCGAAATAAGGTACATTTATGTTTGATTTCTCAAATTGAACCTAAGACTACTAATGAAGCTTGTGAAGATGAACATTGGATTATTGCTATGAAAGAAGAACTAGAGAAGATTAAAAAAAACAAGACATGGGAATTGGTCCCTAGACCTGAAGACAAGAATGTGATTGGAACAAAGTGGGTATTCAGAAACAAGATGAATGAACAAGGAGAAGTGATAAGAAACAAAGTAAGATTGGTATGTAAAGGATATTCACAACAAGAAGGAATTGACTATGAAGAAACTTTTGCACCTGTGGCCAGACTTGAAGCAATGAGAATGTTTCTAGCATATGCAACTTACAAGAAATTCAAAGTGTATCAGATGGATGTGAAGTCAACATTTTGGAATGGTGAATTGGAAGAAGAAATCTACATTGAGCAGTTTGAAGGTTTTCCTTTGACACAAGAAGGAGATATGGTATGTAAGTTAAAGAAAGCTTTATATGGATTAAAACAAGCACCTAGAACTTGGTATGCAAGATTGGATAAGTATTTATTGAAATTGGGATTTATAAAAGGAACAGCAGATAGTAACTTATACACAAAAGAAATTGAGAATGGTTTGTTGGTTATAGTAATATTTGTTGATGATATTATCTTTGGAGGAGAAGATGAAGCTAGTGACAAATTTGGAGATGAAATGAAGACTGAATTTGAGATGAGCATGATTGGAGAAATGAAATATTTTTTGGGATTACAGATAACACAAAACAAGGAAGGTATATTTGTAAGTCAGACTAAGTATTTGAATGACTTATTGAAAAGATTTGGAATGGAAGATTCTAAACCTGTTGGAACACCTATGGTAATCGGACATAAGTTATCTAGCAAAGATGAGACACCAGTAGTTGAGCAAAAAAAGTACATATCTATGATTGGAGGATTGCAGTACTTACACATACAAGACCTGATATAGCACATTTAGTTGGGATTGTAGGAAGATTTCAAGTAGAACCTAGAGAATCACATTATGCAGCAGTAAAGAGGATACTGAGATATCTGAAAGGAACAATGGATTATGGATTATGGTATGAGAATTCTGATGATTTTACTTTATGTGCCTATACTGATGTAGATTGGGGAGGAAGCGTTGATGACAAGAAAAGCACCAGTGGTGGAGCCTTTTTTCTTGGAAGAAAATTGGTCTCTTGGTTAAGTAAGAAGCAGAATTGTACGTCACAAAGTACGGCAGAAGTAGAATATGTTG
Organism: Chamaecyparis obtusa; assembly: GCA_027943335.1. NCBI lineage: Eukaryota > Viridiplantae > Streptophyta > Pinopsida > Cupressales > Cupressaceae > Chamaecyparis > Chamaecyparis obtusa. The sequence continues at coordinate 423,586 of BSBK01005092.1, forward strand.
TAGCAGCAAATAATTGTAATCAGATTATTTGGATGAAGCAGATGTTGAAGGATATTGGAATAAAGTTTGATGAGCCTGTTGTTATACATTTTGATAACACCAGTACAATGAGTATGTCAAAAAATCCTATTTTACATTCTAAGACTAAACATATTGAGATCAAGTATCATGTTGTAAGAGAGAAAGTTGCAGAAAAAGAAGTAAGATTGGAGTACATAAGCACAAAGGAACAAATAGCAGATATATTTACAAAACCTTTACCTAAGGATACATTTGTGTATCTAAGAGGTATGCTTGGGGTTATTCCCCAACCTATTTTTGAGAATTGATGTAGATGATTGCATCCGTCTAGTGGTATATCAGCCCTATCTTTCTTCTGGATTAGATGTTGGAACTTCCTCTATGGGGGAGTTTATGAGCTGAGTCATGAGGACTCTTGTTATTGTACTTATCAGAAAAGTGTCTTTTGACATTAAGTTGTTGTTGACTTAGTGATAGAATTTCTATCATTGATGTCAATGGGGGAGAGATATACATGAAAAACATTGTGGATTGTATGACAGAGCTGAATAGGAAAACGAAGCAAGATTTAATTTGATATATTACAGTGATGTTGCAGTATTGGATTTTTGGAACATTGGATGTTTTTCATCTATGTTGCCATCAATGCCAATGGGGGAGATTGTTAGGAATGAATGCAAAGTTTTTTGGCAGTCATTTTGTAGCAGTTGTTGTTGCATTCATGACTTGGGTTGTCATTGATGTCAACACAGTGATATTCTAGATATTAGCAGGAAAGTAGGTACAGTTTTGTTTTGCACACATGTTGTATTATAGATTGGCTTTTGCACAGTTGATGGTATGTTCTTTGGTGTGTTATTAACCTATGGTTAATAACACAAAAATAAATTCATTCATTTATGAGAGTTATGAGCATTTTGGTGAAAGCAGTGTTTAGATAGTGTTTCTATGAAGCGATTTTCAGAAATCAGAGGATATCTCTTAGCTGGGATGGAATCTGATTTTACACAGTTAAAGGGATTTTGGAGACTCATTAATGATGATGTGGTTCATAGCACAAACTTCAAAGATATGTTTGGAGAAATTTACAGTATCTGGAAGCTGACAATTTTATGTTAATTTTGTGTGTAGCGTGTAGAATTTATTATTTTGTAATTGAGGACTGACTCATTTGTAATTATTTGAGTTTGGTATATAAGAAGGAATGTTTTCCTTTTTTTAGTATGTACTATGAACATTGAGATGTGAATATATGCATGAAGTGAAGAAACGAGCTAATTCAGTGATGAAGGAAGACTTGTGAGTACAGAGATCAGGAATTGTGATCTTGTGTAGTAGAGAGTGCAGTTTTGGCACAGTGTGAAGGAGGTAATATATTTCATATTATTCTATTGAATAATTCTAAGATCTTTTGGACAGTGGGTTTAGAGATCTTGCCTTGAAGTTGTTTGGGCAGTGGGTCCTTCTATCTTCCATAAACTCTTAACCGGGTTAGAATCTTTTTATAGGGATTCAAAATCTACTAATAGGGATTTATATGTACTGAATGTATTTCATAAGACTCCTAACAGGGTCCATCCTCTAACAAGGAACTTTCATATTAGTTCATCATTTTGTGGGCATCATTCCCACTGGGGTTTACTCTTTTCAAGAGGTTCCCTAGTCAACATATCTTGTGTTATTGTGAAATTGTGTATGGTTATCTTTCTATGGTTGATTAGTACATTGATTATATTGTTCAAAGTAGTTGAATGGTTAAATTATCTAATAACTGATTCACCCCCCCACCCTCTCCCCCTCTTAGTTATCTTGGAGATCTTTACTTTCTAACAGATATTGCTACAACACTGTTGATTGACAAAGAATTTGCACAAACATTCTGGAGAGAAGTCATAAGCATTGTTATCTACACACTCAACTAAATAAAGTTGAAGAAAGGAACAAACATGATGCCTTATGAACTCTGGTAGGGGAATCCACCAAATGTAAGTTACTTTACAAATTTTGGAAGTAGGTGTTACATACTGAAAGATCCTAGAAATGGAAAATTTGACTCTAAAGGAGATGGAGGTATATTCCTTGGTTATTCATTAAACACAAAAGCCTATAAATGTTTGATCAAGGCTACTAACAAAACTGTTGAAAGTGAAAATTTGAGGATTGTTGAATTTGCAGAAAGGGATGAAGAAGATAGAAAAAAGGAACCTAAGGATTAAAAAACATTTTTTTATGTACAAGAAGGTAATTCAGTTGATTCAACTGAGCTACAACAAGAAGAAACTGAGGAGAAAAATGAACCTCCATTGAGAGATGAGAACACTGATGAACAGTCTACCAAGCCTATATTATATAAGTGTGTGAGAAGACATCACTCACTGAGAAATATCATTGGAAACAAGAATACATGATTCATGGAAAGAAGTAAGTTGAAGGATAACACATGTTTGATTTCTAAATTTGAGCCAAGATTAGTCAAGGATGCACTAGGAAAAAAAGATTGGATTAATACAATGAAAGAGGAAATTGATCAAATTGAAAATAAAAATACTTGGTCACTGGTACTGAGGCCTAAGGATAAGAATGTGATTGGGACAAAGTGGATTATCAGGAATAAACTCAATGAGAAAGGAGATGTGATTAAAAAGTAAATTAAGATTAGTTTGCAAAGGGTATGCACAAGAAGAAGGTATTGACTATGGTGAAACTTTTTTCCCGATTGCTAGATTAGAGAGTTTAAGGATATTACTTTCTTAAGGTACTTATAAAGGATTCAAAGTTTATTAGATGGATGTTAAGTCTTCATTTTTAAATATAATTCTTGAAAAGGAGGTGTACATTGAACAACCTAAAGGATTTATTCATAATTGTAACAAGGATATGGTATGCAAGCTACACAAGGCACTATATGGATTGAATCAAGAACCCCGGGCATGACCTATGAAAGATTACACTCTTACTTAATCAAGATAGGATTTTAAAGAAGAAGTGATAACATAAATTTATATTTGAAATGTGATAGTACTGATATGATCTTGATTGTTGAGATATTTTTTGATGACATTGTATTTGGTATAAATGAGATAATGTCTAAATCATTTGCTAAAGATATGAGAAAGGAATTTGAGATGTCTATGATTGGAGAGATTAAATTATTTATTGGACTTCAAATTCAACAAGTAAAGGATGGGATCTACATAACACAATATAATCATATCAAGGAGATCCTAAAAATATTCAATATGGAAGAATGTAAATTGGTTGGAACACTAATGGATATTGGTTTTAAATTGTCAAAGGAAGATGACACAAAGGAAGTAAATGAGATAGTTTTCTGATCCATGATTGGTAAACTACAATATGTTGTTTATAGCTGACCATATATTTCATATTAAGTTGGTATATTTGCAAGGTTTTATGCTAACCCAAAGGAGACACATATGTATACAATGAAGAGAATATTTAGATATCTGAAAAGGACTAAAGATTTTGGCCTATTACACAAAAAATGAGATTTTGATCTTAAGGTGTATAATGATGTTGATTGGGCTGGAAATATTGATGACAAAAAAATCACTAGGGGTAGAGCTTTATTTTTAGGAGAAAGGTTAGTGACATGGTTAAGAAAGAAACAAAGCTGTATTTCACAATCTACTATCGAAGTTGAGTATGTTATTGTAGATATGAATTGTTCTAATATTGTGTGGATACAAAAATTACTTGAAGATGTGCAAGAAGAGATTACAGATCTAGTTATAATTTATTGTGATAACACTAGTTCTATTAGCATATCCAAGAATCTATTGATGCATTCAAAGAAAAATAAAATATCTATTAAGTATTTACTACTTAAGAGATCAAGTACATGATAAGCATGGATATTGGAGTATGTGAATTATAAATAATTTGTAGCTAACATATTTACCAAACCACTATGAGAGGATGCTTTTGAGTATCTCTGAGGTAAGTTAGGGGTTCTTGTCCTATCCAATATTCAATAAGCCTTGATACATGTTGCATCAATTTAAGTATTCAATAGAATATCTATTTTGTGAGTTTAAGCTAGTGTTCACTCTTTAAGTGATGCCCAAAGTTGTGAAAACAAGTTTACCACCGCAATGAGAAATCTATATTTGAGGTTTATGTTATAGCCCGAGAAAATTTTTCAAGAGTATGTGTCTTTGGCATCATTTTCAAAGAGGGAGATGAATCTAATGAAGGGTGATGAAACTGATAATAAAAGGAGATGAAACTAATAATGAATTTGTCTAAAGAAGAATATTTTGTATGCACTGATGTTGGATAGAGAAAGATGAGGATAAAAAAAAAAGTTATCAAAGAGGAACACTAATGAAGATCTACTCATGGAAAAGAAGAAAAGTGAAAGAGGGATAATATAAAAAGATGAGTTAAAAATCAATGGGATTATAAGAATTAGTGATGTGTTACCATCATCAATTGGACACTGAAGATTGTTGTTGTGTTGCCATCAATCCCAAAGAGGGATATTGTTACTATAACTGATAGTAATGATTGTTTAACTGATGGTGATAATGATGAAGATCAACCAAGATCAAAGGAATATAAGATAATAGAAGGTTAGATCAGTTATTGTCTTTTCAGTGATGTCAAGCAATTGATTTTTGATTTATATTATGTTGTCATATCATTCGATATATAATATAATGTAAATGAGTTAAGAAGATGAAGAAATGAGAAGTTATGAAGTTGAATAACTTAATTTCCCAACTCATACAGATTAGACAATAATAAGGTTATGTTGATAAAATTATGTTCTCTCTAACATATAGTTATATCAAGTTGGTAAGGTATGGTAACAGGGTGATCGTACATACTTGTGTCGCAATACAGGATAACAGGGACGTTTCAGCCCAAGTATGTTTTGTCCAAAACATATTCAGCCAAAAATAAGTGGCAGCACATGGTGCCATGTGGCACCAAGGTTTCACCTGGAACCACTTCGACCGAACCAATTTTAGGCAAAATGGGGTGTTAGGCCAATTTTCTGTCATAGCAAAAATCTTGTGAAAATGGCCTATTTTCTTGCAAATTTTCTTGAAGTGCCCTTGGCCCTGTGTTCTTCAATGTGTCACCTTGCTCCTATCCAATTTGCATCTCCTAAATTGTCGAATCCAGGAATTTATTCAAATTCTAAAGCCTACTGGAATTTTTTCAAAATTTGTCACAGTGTCAAAAACCCACAATGTTTCTGAAAGTCCATGATGTTTTCGGTCTGTGTGTTTTCGGCCTTCATTGTTTTCGACCCTGTGCTTCTTGTTTTTTTGCGCTTATCCTTTGGCATCGAAAACTCTATGTTTTTTGGTCTTCCGCTATGTCGAAAACCCTATGTGTTTTCAACCTCCCTGTTCCCTATTTGCCAGCTTTCCTTAAGTGCGTAGGTGTGATGTGGTGGGGCCCAGTTCTTTGCAGGGTGTTAGTCATGCTTTCTCTAAGTCTCTGGGCGATTACATCTTTCATTCAGCGATCTGGCAATTGTGTTGTCACGAGATCTCTTCATGCTTGGTGGTTGGCTCCTAACCTTCAGCGACTGGGCAGGTGGTCTATTTCTCTTTGGTCGCATGATCTCCAAATATCTAGCAGTTAGCTGTTGGCATCTCACGATCATGTGGACGGTTAGTCACGTAGTTGCTAAATGCTCGGCAGTTGGTTCGTGGGTCCCAGTCCTTTTCATTTCCCAGAGTTAGAGATTGAAGATCTACAGTCGGTGTCTGATTGCATGGAATATTCTTTCTCCATGTGATCATGCGCCCATCGTCTGATTTGGTGCCGATGGTTTGTTCGTTGTGGGCCCGCTGGCAGGCATGGTGATGTGGTGGCCTTTGGTTGGCTATCACATGATCACATAGTGCATTCCTTGGCTATGCGATCATGTGACCAGTCGATGCGTGTCCTTGTTCCCGCTGGCAGAGGTGGTAGTATGGTGTACACGGGGGTGACATGGTAGATCCTGTGGTTGGCGCATGATCTCATGGGAGGTTTCAAGCCCATGCGATTATGCACTTGCCATTTTTTTTTGGGCTTGTTTGCAGATGGGTCAGTGGTCCCCATGCTATGTTCTGATTGGTTGCCAGTGTGCCAGGTGGTAGGGGGTTTGCAGTGACCAAGCATGTTTAACTTCGGTGGTGAGTGCTAACGGTTAGTCCCATGTTAGCATTGCCTTTTTCAAGGCTATGCGATCATGTGAATGACAGTTTGCGTTAGGACTTAGCCGTGGCAGTTGCGGCAAGGATAAAGTTTGTAGGTTGTCGCATGTTTGCATAGCCCGTCTCCGGGCTATGCGATCATGTGACTAACCGTCTAACGTCGTAGTTTTAGACTTAGGACGAGTTCACTGTGCGGGTCTTGCCAGTGTGCCCGGTTATGATAGGTTGGCGACTGGTGGTGGGGCTGAGGATTTCTATGGGGTTTGTGATCGCTTTGCACAGTTAAGAAGCTATTGTCACATGATCGCAAGGGCTATCTTTCAGCCATGTGATCATGCGACCAAGCATATATGGGAAGCCGGATTTTTGTGGCAATGAAGTTCATGACCGCATGATTGTGCGACTAAAGATTGTTGTAAGGTTCCCGAGCCCGCGAAGTGAGAAAGATTGACAGATGCGACTTAAATTTGATCTCCGATTGAATTAGGACCGCCGGTGTGCTTCTGGCGCCAAGACTTAGCCGTTGGAGTTTGAATTTGAATCTTAGAGACATTTCTAGTGACCAGTAAGGACTAAAATTGATGACAGAGGGGGCCAGAGTTGGTGAAATTAAATTTCTCCACCGTTCCACTGTGGTCCAGGGGCTTTGTGGTTGATTGCATGATGACTTTTGTACTTGGTGGAGTTTATTTTTGAGCTCAAGAAGTGGTTTGTAGGTGGCCAACTAGACTGATTTTAATAGAAAATTCTTGGTGTACTATGCTGAGCTTGTAGATTTTCATGATTGTTGATCTGCTAGAGATTTGTTTTCTCCAGGCTGCTTGTATTTCCTGCCCCTGCAGTAAATTTTGTGACTATTGGGTGAGACCCTAACCCTAGCCCTAGCTGTTCGTAGCTTGTTGCATTTTCTCTAAGAATTCCAAGGTAGCTAGTGGTATAAATTGCAGGTTGTTCATTTTTGTAAGGGTTCCTTCTTCTGCAAATTTTTGAGGAGAATTGGTTCCATGTGAAGGTTCTGTCTTGTAGATTTTCTCCTTCTCTCTGCATATAGAGTGTTCCTCTTTCCATTGCTGGTTGAGAGAATATAATGAAATTGTAACAGATGTCTTATGTATAAAATTTCAATATATTTGTTCTGCTCTTAGATTGTCTCCATTTGGGTTTTAGAGTTATTAATTGTAGCATCAAGGGTGTTATAGTTTTTCTGCTTGCATTTCCAGTGAGTGTCTATAGTAGAGTTTTTTTTCATAGAAGCAACTGAGTCTAGGACTGGTGTTCAGATATGTATGAGTTGAGGTATCAAAGATGCATCATGCTTGTCTTCCAGTGGATGTTGGTTAATGTATTGCCTATTCCTAGGTCTTTCTTTGGATAGGTGATAGCATGTTTTGGTGCACAGATGGTTTGGTAATGTATGATTTGGTCAGGGTGAGTGTGTTGTCATCTTGTTTCATAGCCCTGTCGTAGTGAGGTATTTGACTCTGCTGCCCATTGGACAAGGCACTGGTCCATCAAAGACTTAGGGCATCTCAGGGGTCCCTTCAAACCCATTTTAAAATCATTTCCTTTCTGACCCACCCTTTCCCTTTCATGTTGTTAGGATAGGTTTTTGGCTTTCAATCTCATTCCATGCAAGTAGGTCTATTGCATGAGATTTTTTTATTTATTGGGGTACAGGCTACCTATAGGAGATTGATTTCTATTCCACATTAATCTGTCTACAGGCCTTTGGTTTGTCATGAGGTGTCTTGAATGTGCAAACAAGGAAATACCCGCCTGAGTGACTGTGGAGCTTAAAGAAGAAGGAGGATTTCTCTTTATCCTCATCAATTGGTTTGTTTTTCTTGTCAAGCTTGAGTGCCTAACCAGTGTTCTAAGCCCAACCATTTGATTCAAGCTTGGTCCTACAAGGAGAAGATCCAACATGGGGTTTAGCTAAAATTTTAAAAACCTATATATTCTCTTGAGCCCTCTAAGGTCCTCATTTCATCCATAGCGGTGTTCCAGAGATTGAGGAGCTCTTAAGACTTTCAACTAGACTAGGTAGGTTTTTTTTTTGTTTTTTTAAATAAATTTTTTCCATTGTGTATGTAGGCATATTTGTTAATTTAATAATTATTAGGATAATTTGTAGTTATGTTACATTTATAATGTGTACTAATATGTTTTTTTTAACATAGTTATCATTAGTTAACCATAGTTGAAATCTAGTTGATTTAGTTAATTGTAGTTAACTTTAGTTAAATTTTATTAATATAGTTAAATTTTAGCTATCTTATTCAAATTTAGTTAACATTGTTAACCATAATTCAAACTTAATTAACTTAGTAAAACTTAGATAACCTAGTTAACTATACCCGAACAAATATAGTTAACCTACTTAACTTAGTGAAACTTAGTTAACCTAATCAACTTTGATGTACTTCAAACCTACTTAACTTAGTTAACATAGTGAAATTTAGTTAACCTACTTAATAGTTAATGTAGGGAAATTTAGTTAACATTTACATATATATAAATTTATGCTTGAATTATAAATTTATGATTTAGTTTTTTGTCACATTTAGATTAAATTTGTAGTTCATATTTAATTTTTAAAATGTTTAACAAGCTCACTTTGAATCATTTGAATCATTAGAAATTTATTTGAGCCATAACATTTATGTTACATGTAAAAACATCACTAGATATACATAGTTTAGATATAACAAATCCTAATTGAAATCTAGTTTCAAATTAGTTTTAACCCTAGTTAACCTAGGTAATTGTAGATCTAACTAACCTAGTTAACCTTAACCTTTTAATTTACTCCTGGATTTAACAAACTAACTTAGTTAACTTTAGCTTTAGAGATAAATTATTCAAATTTAGTTAAACTTTATAGTTAACCATGTATAATTCAAACCTATTCATTTAATTACTTAAATAACCAAGTAGTTAAAGTTGGACATGTATATTTCAAACTTGGTTTTAAAACTTTAAAGTCAAACTTAGATATAACCTAGTTAACCATAATTTCAACCAAGCATAACTTTAACCTAGTCCACCTAGTTAACCTAACTTATTGAACTTAGTTTAAAAAAGAGACCTAGTGAAATTCAGTTAAAATTACCTAGAGACTAGTTAGTTTCATTCCTCAAACCTAATTAATCTAGAATAATTAAATAAAACCAACACATACATACTCATTTATGAACTTTATATTTATATATGTTTTTAAAAGTTGTACAAATTTGTAATTTAAATATATTCTTGAATTATAAATATCACATGTGTACATACACGTGCATTTAAATATATGCTTGAATTATAAATATCATTCACCTTTTTGTCATAAATTAGAAGATAATAATTTGGCTAAGTATGGAAGATGAAGTAGACAGAGAAGCACCTCACGATCAGAGCATTAGCGCATGTGTGTATGATCAAGTTTTGGTATGCGCCCTTAGATATAAGCTTTTGAGTATGTTACTATGCTAAGTCTAAAAATGCATGGTCAGATATGATAGCATGAAGAAGTTACAGGAAGTCTAAGTGACACAGTCAGTAAGCGGTAGAACAGAACATAGCATGGAGCCAACAGATAGTATTTTGATTAGCATATATCCTTATGTTTTGTAAAGGATATGCACCTATTATAATTATGTTGTAATCATGATGATTGTTGGCATTAAGTATGATTGTCATTAGTGACAACACTTATTTAGACTCTGTGTGCTTACCGATCAGAACAGTGCTTACCGAGCAGAATAGTGCTTACCGAGCAGAACAGTGTTTACCGAGTAGAATAGTGTTTACCGAGTGATGAGATGAGTAGCGTTTACTGAGTGCCAGCATGGTAAATAGGGAATTCAGTCTCCACCAAGTGACACTATATCTACCAAGTCTCCAGTATATACCCTATTCGAAACTACAATTGAGTGGTTAGTATGGACCGTGCCTCCACTTCTACTGAGTGCATGATGATGCCGAGTAACTAGTGGATGCTGAGTATCAGAAATTCATCAAGTTAGTTTGCAGTAACTGAGTCACTATATTTGGGCTGACTCAGTAATATTTGTGTTAGCTTGTTTAAGAGCCGACTTTGTAATTATTTTGTAATTGTTTTGGATTGACATATAAACAATGCTTTATATCATATCCAAGGTGTGAAAATAGCGAAGTATAAAGAAGAGAGAAAGGCAGAGATAAGCGAATTACAAAGGGCTACAATAGTATAAGAAGCAGCAAAGATCTATCCATCATAGAAGGTGATCAGTACATTAGAGAATCTCAATCAGCAAGTACAGTTGCAAGTAAGAGATCTACTGTTTCATCCTAATAGGTGAATCAGCTTAAAATCCTTTAACCGGGTAGACTTAACAGTCTTTGTAAAATCTCTTAACCGAGTGCATACTTTATTGTATGTTTGTAAATCCTCTAACAAGGTGGACCTAGCAGTCCTTATTGCTCCTAACAGGGCAGATCATTAGAAGTGATCATTGTAAGCCTTAACGGACAAACTTTATACTGCAGTATTGAAGTTTTGTGGGTATCATCCCCACCCCAGTTTTACTTTCTACTTGGAAGGTTTCTGGGTCACCAAATCTCTGTGTTCAAAGTGTTATGAATGTTTTATTCTTTCTGTTCAGATTATCAATCTAATATTATTAAGATCTGAATTTGTTAAAAGTTTTAAAGTTACTGATTCACCCCTCCCCTCTCAGTAACCTGGATAGTCTTGAATATTTCCAATAATTGGTATCAGAGCTCCGTGGTTCTCAGAATAAATTTTGACAGCTTGAGAAATGATTCAGGACAATGGAGATATTCAGACTTAACAAAGTAATGGAGAATGAAAAGCTAGATCTGGAAATGGCCATAACTCAACTCAAAGAAGCAAGAGAGCATCTTTCCCTTTCCCTAAAAATATGGAAGGAACTTGCAAATCAGATTAATGACCACCAGTATGTTGAAGAAAAGATTGAAGACTTTTTTCCTTCAAGCAGCTCAGATGAAGCAAACAATGCAATCAAAGAACTTCTAGAAAAGAGTGGATCTTTGCAAGAAGAAGTAAGTAAATTGAAAAGAGAACAAGAAATTCAGTCAACAAGATTCTGTGAAATCTTGGAACAAAGAAACAAGATGAAAGATGAAATAGATGGAAAGAACAATGAAATCCAGAATTAAACCCTTCAGCTAGAAAACCTTATTGATCAAATCTCCAATGCAAATGAAGAAATCTTGACTCTGAGATCAGAAAATGAAAATATAAGAGAGGAGCTGAGATCTGAAAAGAAAATCAATATAAGATTGATGAGTGACCTAGATGTTGAAAGACAAATCAATGAGAGAATGTTGAAATCTCAAGAAGATATGAATCAGGTGTATGAACGAAACCTTCATAGGCAAAAAGGAAAATCAAGACTTGGATACAAAGAGGAAGGTGAATCCTCCAAACAAGGTACTCAAAAGAATCATAAACCTACTTGTAATCACTATGGCAAAATTGGTCATACTTCAAACAAATGTTGGAGAAATGGAAAAGAAAAATTCAATGGAAAATGCTACAATTGCAATCAGCATGGTCATAAAGCAAATGAATGTAAGGAGAAACCAAGATTTAAAGGCAAATGTCACAAATGTAGCAAACAAGGTCATAAGGCATCAGAATACAGAACTAAAACACCCAATCTAGCAGAACAAATTATTAAAGCAATGTTTGGTTGGGATTACAACACTTGGTGTAGATGTCATTACTATGGAGAATATGGACACATTGGCATGAATTGTGTAAGGCATCACTTGAGAAGAAGGGATTCTACCATAAGATGTTATAATTTCACTAAGCTTGGTCACATAGCTAAAAACTGCATGAATTTAGGCAAAGTTGAAGATGAAAAGAAAGCAAAAGAAAATAGCATTAGGAAGCAGATGAGACAACAGTGGATTCCTAAACCTACCAAGAAAACTAGTCCAAGTAATGAAGTCACTCATGAAGGGAGTGGCTTTATGAACTCTAACTAAGTCTCCAACAAAGTACTGGAACTGTATCTTCATAGACATATTCCAAAATAGTTCCTGAACTAAAAGGAAGAAAGATGCAAATCAGTATGCAAGATACAACAGGCTCACAAGAAGGTCGGTATCAGTTACCACCGAGCAAGGTTGGGAGTAGCCTAATTTCATTTGGTTACTGAGTAAGGTCAGAGAAGTATGAATTTGTATGTTCTCTGAGTTGTGGAATCTTCACCGAGCATTTAATGCATAGTGGATGACAGTCTATCAAATTCAATACCCTAATTCCTATGGAGCATTAATGACAAAGTTTTAACAAATAGCATGAAATCAAGTTCATTCTTCACCGCGAATATCAACATATTAAGCAGAGAAATTTCTAGTGCAATCAAGTGATTCGAAGAAAAATTTTGAAGCAGAAATTTTTCTACCAAGCTACCATGGCTTCATCCAGCACCAAAGTAAAGAAAAGTTTGGAAATGTTAGTTCATGGAGAATGGAAAGCGTTGGATTTCAAACTCGTGCCCGCGGTTGTAGAAACCCTAGATCTGAGTGGAGCTCAGTCTCAAATTCCTCCAAAGGTACTTCTTGTAAATGACATTCGCAGTCATTTTAGAGGTACAATTCAAGAAATTGGAACCCTAGAGATAGATGTTGTTCATGATGAACTGTGTGTTGATGGTGTTCTCAAACTGGGACATAAACATTTGGAAGATAAGGGTTTAACACATATCACCCACTTGCCTTGGAGTTTCCAGATAAAATGGATAAGATATATTCTAAGCCGAGTGCATGAAGGTAAAATTTGGCTTGAGCAACCAGTGGAAATAACAAAAAAGATGATTCACCGAATCACTAGTCTTCCCATGCTTGCCAAGGCTAAATCTACAAAAACCCTAGGTCAGGTAGAGCTAGAAAAGAAAACCCCAGCCGAATGGGATGGTAGAGGTATGAGAATTAATAGCATTACCGATGTAGAACTAAAATTTGGCACATATGTAAAAGCTCACAAGATATATAGTTCAAGTTGACAGAATAGTGTTCCATGTGAAGCAGTTGCCCTAGCCTATAAAATTGTGAAGAACAATCTATCATTTGACCTAGCAGATCTTTTGTTGAAACAGTTCAACAAGAATATGGAGAGCATCCAAACCTCAAAGAACAATCCATGTAAGTTTGGCTCACTGTTGGTTTGTTTATTTTTCTATGCTCAAAAGTTTTTCCCATCAAAAGGCATGGTAAAATGGAGAAAGGATGTGCCTATTCTTTATCAGATAAATGAGTATATTGCAGAAATGGGTGAGAATTTTACAAGCATAATGGATAACTATATTGAATCTTTTAAGGATAAGATGAATAATAGATTCCGGATTCCAGTAAAGTTGGTGGAAGATTATAAAGATGATGTTTGTTTCATGGTTGATTGTGATAGAGTATACATTCAGGTAGTAAGGCCCAGGATTGTATGGGTGAAACCTCTTCCTTATGAGGTAAACATTGATGAAACAAAGGATATAATTGAAGCCCTAGTAAATCAATCTGTTGATCCAAAGAATCCATACTTTGGAACATATGATGAAGCTAAGATAAGAATTGAGCTAAGCATAAAACTTCCGCAGGCGGTTAACAAAGGCAGAAAGAGGATGGCGAAGATGTAATCTAGCACACCTCTAATGTTAACCAAGGGCATAGGAGAAGATATTGTAGAACAAGAAGAAAAGGATAAGAGTAAAGAAGAAAAGGATGAGAATAAAGAAGAACAAGTTCCTATAAAGAAGAAAGGAAAGGTAACTATCACCGAGGAACCTGAGCAATCCATTGTAGTATTCACAAGGAAAAGATCAAGGGGCAAGGTAGGTAAAATCAATGATGATATAGTACTCAAAAGGCCTCCTCCCTCATTTGAACAAAAGATTAAGGATTTGAGAGAAGGATCTGGAATTGCAAATTTCAAATCTCTCAAATATGAAATTAAATCAAAGGCAGAGCAGCAAGAAATAGAAGATGCTATTTTTGAGAAAATGGGAAAATGGAAGTACTCACCTGATAATATGGCTTCTCAAATTCAAGGTGTTCTATTGGATAAATTCAAGTTGACATGGTCCAATGCAAGACAAACTGTCAAGGACATATATGCTCAAACCTTAAGATAGTTGATGCCAAGTTTGAAAGATGATGAAATAAATAAGGCATTGATAGAAAATGAGTGCAAGATGACACTAAAATTAAATAGTTGTTTGATTTTGATCAAAGATATAGAGTCAGTTGTGAAGAGTGCAAATTCTACTTGGAAAAACATCTATCATCTTCATAAACCGAGTACTGAAACTATGATAATTAAAGATATTGAAGATGACAGTGATGAAGAAGAAGGAGAAGAAACAGTTCAGATTGATAATGTTGTGATAGAGGAAGCAGGGAAAGAAGCTACCAAGGAAGCTGAGAAGAATGTTGAGGAAGATGATCCAGTTCGGATAGCTGTAGAGGTAATTGCCTCACTTCCCCACTCTCCAGTAAAAATTGCTACATCTAGCCCAAAGAAAACTTCAAGTGTGATTGTAACAACTCCCTCAGATACATCAAATGTCCAATCATCACTAGCATAGCTCAATGTATCAATGACAGAAGTGGCTACCACTTCATCTACCGAGCTTTAGCCTCCTTCTTCCATCGAGTTGCAGTCTTCTATACCTTCTTCAAATTTGAGTTTTTCAGCAGTAAGTACTTCAGATTTTAGAGTTGTAAATACTTTATTTTTTGATTTATCAAGTATTCCAGTTAGCATCCCATCAGTCGGAAGTTTATCAGTTTTCACTACAAGTTCTACTGTGTCTACAATAATTTCTACTACAAAGGCAATAAGTATAAAGACTCAACCGAGTATAAAATTTCTGAGTAAGAATGTAGTAGAAGGTATAGATCTAGATGAGGAGATACAAATTCCACAGCTAGATTTTGCAAACCTCACTGCAAATCAAATACAAATAGTTGGTGAACTCCTCCATAAGAAAGAAAAGTAGAAGAAACTAAAAGAAGAAAGAGATAAGGAATATAAGATCATTGAGGATGCCAAGAACATTTTGACAAAAGCTATAGGTGTTGAAGTTGATTCCTCTCAACACATTTTGTTGTAGTTGGTAGAAGCAATTAACAAGTTTAATGATGATTCCTCTGGAATAGACAAGTTGCTTGAAAAGGGTGAGAAGAAGTTTTAAAATGAAGTGCTTGAGCACATTGCTCAGCAAATAGCTATCAATCAGGTAGGGTTATCTTCAGTTTTGACTAGCATTGAGTCCCCCTATTCCAAGGTAACATCTCTTTTTGTCAAAATCTGTAATGTTGTCAAGTTCTCAAAGGAGATTAAAGACAAAATAAATAAGATTGATGAGGATCTGAAGATCAGTGCACAAAATTTGCAACTTGAAACTAGTTCAAGCTCTGCACATCAGATGACAGTCAGATTCCTATCTGATAAGTAGTCAGAGTTATTGAAAGAAGATGCAAGGATCAAATTAACATTAATAGATATTTAGAACATGATCCTTCCCGTCATGGATACAATGCAAAAGCATATTGCATACTCAAAAACATTGATCCATGACAATCAGTTTTCAATTGCAGATCACATGATTGAACTCTCTGCAGAAGTCCAAGTGGCACTCCATACATGCAAGATTCTGCAAGAGAATTGGGATAGAACTCTAGCACTAATTGGAAAGGTGCATTCTGATTTTCTCTCATGTTTTGGTATCTCCGTGTAAAATATTTGTATATACACCTTTGGCATTATTGTCAAAAAGGGGGAGAAAGTATAAATAGGAAATATGAGTATGAGGTGAAATAAGATATTTGTATATATATTGTATAAGGGAGACATGAAATGTATATACAACAGTATGACAAAAATAATTTTTTTTTGAATAATCAAAACCAGTGTCAGCATGATTGTGTATATAAGTTTTGGGCAATAAGTGTTTTTCTCACTAATGCCAAAGGGGGAGATTGTTGGCATTAAGTATGATTGTCATTAGTGACAACACTTATTCAGATTTTGCGTGCTTACCAAGTAGAACAGTGCTTATCAAGCAGAATAGTGCTTACCAAGCAGAATAGTGTTTACCGAGCAGAACAGTGTTTACCAAGTAGAACAGTGTTTACCAAGTGATGAGATGAGTAGCGTTTACTGAGTGCCAGCATGGTAAATAGGGAATTTAGTCTCTACCAAGTGACACTATATCTACCAAGTCTCTATTATATACCATGTTTGAAACTACAACTGAGTGGTTAGTATGGACCGTGCCTCCACTTCTACCGAGTGCATGATGATGCCGAGTAATGCAGTGGATGTTGAGTATTAGAAAGTCACCGAGTTAGTTTGCAATAATCGAGTCACTATATTTGGGGTGACTCAGTAATATTTGTGTTAGCTTGTTTAAGAGCTGACTTTGTAATTATTTTGTAATTGTTTTGGATTGATATATAAACAATGTTTTATATCATATCCAAGGTGTGAAAATAGCGAAGTATAAAGAAGAGAGAAAGGCAGAGATAAGTGAATTACAAAGGGCTACAATAGTATAAGAAGTAGCAAAGATCTATCCATCATAGAAGATGATCAGTACATCAGAGAATCTCAATCAGCAAGTACAGTTGCAAGTAAGAGATCTACTATTTCATCCTAACAGGTGAATCAACTTAAAATCCTTTAACCGGGTAGACTTAACAGTCTTTGTAAAATCTCTTAACCAAGTGCATACTTTATTGTATGTTTGTAAATCCTCTAACAAGGTGGACGTAGTAGTCCTTATTACTCCTAACAGGGCAGATCATTAGAAGTGATCATTGTAAGCCTTAATCAGCAAACTTTATACTGTAGTATTGAAGTTTTGTGGGTATCATCCCCACCCCAGTTTTACTTTCTACTTGGAAGGTTTCTGGGTCACCAAATCTCTGTGTTCAAAGTGTTATGAATGTTTTATTCTTTCTGTTACTCATGCATGCAGTCAGATTATCAATCTAATATTATTAAGATCTAAATTTGTTAAAAGTTTTGAAGTTACTGATTCACCCCTCCCCTCTCAGTAACCTGGATAGTCTTGAATATTTCCAACAGATAATATCATTGTATGTAAACACATTTGAGCCAATTAACTTGGAAGCATTGTATGTGTTAAGTTATAGATCGACCTACTAATCAATTTTGGTTGCATCGATTCAACATGTATATATGTGACATAAGATTTTGTATTTGAGCATGTATGGCATATGGAGAAGAGTAGAAGTATGATAAGTATGTATTAAAGAATTAAGAATGATATAGATCTTTACAAGAGGTTAAAGCATCAGGGTACAAAAGGAACTAATCAAACAGCAATGTCAAAGAAATAGTTCACCTTGCAAATATAGTGTGTATTTGATAACTAGGATGTTGTAGCCTTATTCATTGAGCAGTGAGCTTGGGTAGTGAGCCATCCACCCCTAACAGGTTTTGTTACTTATAGACACTTAACCAAGTCATTGTACTCAGCATTGTAATTGAATAGAGGTAAAACGGATCCACTCTTACTCAAATGTAGAGGGGGAAATATGAGACCTATTCTCAAACCCAAATTCCCGAAAGAAGAGATCCGATTTGATCAACCAAAAGGTTAGTGCACAATCGAATCAATTTATGGAAAAGAGTAGCAAGAGAGAGTAAATCCAATATTTCCCTATGTGGAGAATTATGTTTAGAATATAGAATAATTGAAATACAAGTACTAACCTCAAATTAGGGCAAATTTGGAAAATGTTGAATTTTGATGTCTGTGTGCACTTTCAAGAAAATCTAAAACTAATCCTAGACTGGAAATACTGAGACAGAGAAAACCCAAAAATCTTTCCTCAAGATGGCTCATCTTGGGTTTGACCCTCATAAAAGGTCAAATACCACATTCTTTATTTGAAGTCCGATTTGAATTTTGTTCGTAGATCCTGAAAGTTCGGGGAAAAGGGTATCAAAATTCACTCTTAGATCCGAAACTCTCCAACTGTACCTACAAGAAAATGGGGGTTTTTGTTGTATGGGGGGTTTGCCTTGGTCAAACCCCAATTTAGGAATTAACCTTGAAATTGAATTGAAATATATTGTGCATAAACAAAGTAATTGAAAAAAATCACCTCGCTTATGTTGAAGTCCTTTTAGAGGATTCAAATCCTCAAATCCATAAGTAGGAATGAATGTAGGATGTCACCAATCAATGGTATTTGATATTCAACACCAATCTTGAATTGATCTTTGCATATGAGAAGGCTTGAATGAATGGAGAAGGATGGATCTTCAAGGGGGCTCCAAAGAGATTGAATCCTTCAATAGCTAACAATGGATCTCCTTGATGGATGGATTCTTGAGCACTTGAATGCTTGAAGACTTGCTTACACTTGAGAGCTCTAGATGCTTGATTGCAAAACTTGATTATGAGATATGAAAACTTGATCTGAAAATGGGAGAGGAAGGCCTCCTTTTATAGTGATCTAGGGCACACTCCTCTAGATGGGCCACCTTGGAGAATTAAATCCCAATTAGGTCCTCACCCTTAGAAAATATACCTAGATTAAATGTAATTAAAGTATTTACCATCCCGAAACTTGAAATGGTGAACCTAGAGGTGGGAAAATAAATTTCCCGAAAGCCCGAAGCCCAGAAATTAAGGATCTTGAAAATTTGGAGAAAGGGGTCAATGTCAAGGTTGACCCTGACCTAGTCAGGGTCAACCTAAGACCTTGACCTAGTCAAGGTTGACCTAAGACATTGACTCTGATCCTAAGTTGACTCAGAACCAAGTCAAGAGGTCCCAGGGATGTCCAGAAACCTATAATTGATACCAGAATAGAACAGAATGTCAGGGATAGACATAAAATCCTATGATTACTGAGATGAAGCCCAAGAGGATCCATTTCTAAATCCTACCTAGAAAATAGAGCCATGGAAGAGGGAAATCTAGGAGAATCCTTAAGATCCTAACCTTAATTTCACCTATAATGAAGAAATCAAGTGCGAAGAAGAAGTGGAAAGTGGGGAGAAAAGCCAAATACATGCAAAGACCTAATCAAGGCACTTGACATGACCCCAAACCACTTACTCAGAGGTCTAAATTCTCTTATCATGGAAGTGCTTCCATTTTAAGATGATACATTAAGTCCCCACTTTAGTAAGAGTATGGACTTGATGCAAACTCTTGGTAAAGGAGATCAGAATAACAAGATAATCTTATCATAATCCAAGGGAAAAAGAGAAACCTTAAGCCCCCAGGGACTCAAGTCTTTGTCAAATCCTAAATCAAAATAAGAGAAACATCTCTAGATAGAGAACGAAGGTGTGATTACCTCGCCCAATGAGAACTTATGTCCCATTGTGAATCACATAGGAAAATGGTGCAACTGGAAAGATGGAATTGAATTGCCTAGTGAATGTGGCTACTCACTAGTCAACCCATCAAGGATTTATCCTTAGGAATATTCTATTCCATAAGAATAAAACCGAAAATAAAAGAGATCCAATCTTAAGGACACTTCTGACCTTAAGGGATCAAAATATATGTGTGTTTGAAACTAGAGGGATCAAGAGATCCTAAAATATAAATCTATGCTTTAAGGATTAGTTACTAATCCAAAAAGGGAAAAGAAGTATCTTGAAAAATATGTGCGTATTGAAAAGTGTGTGTGTGCAATAGGTGAGCAGAGCATATGCCCCCACGTTAAAGTCATTGCTGACACTTTAATGGGAGCAATGGATTTAACAAAAACATAAACAACTCCACTGATTATGTTTCCATGTCGAGATGCCCCCAAATGAAGACAAATCAAGGCAAATATCACAGAAACATACAGAGAACACAAAAGGGATCTAATTTCTATGGGGTCAGTATGATCATAAGATTATATATATATATATATATATATATATATATATATATATATATATATATATATATATATATATATATATATATATATATATATATATATATATATATATATATATATATATATATATATATATATATATATATATATATATATATATATATATATATGATATTATTGCAAATGAATTGACATCATTCCCCAAAGACAATAGAACTACAATCACAAAGGAGGAAAGATCACATAAGATATATGAAGGAGAATCTTTTCTGACCATGACATGGAGACCAAAAAGAATTAGTGCTACCATATCTCAAATCCAAGCAGATTATACAAGGAAACATTTATGAACAATAGCATAGTTACAACATAACATTGAACAATGCATAGAAGAATAGAGATACATATAGAAACATTTGTAACAACAGGTTTCATTCCTTCATCACCTTGCACCAGCTAAGTAACAAGGATCATATAAAAGAATCTAACAACATTTAGAAAACACATCACAGGAGAAGCACAGCACAATAGGCAAACACACAACAAATCTACCATGAAGGACAAGCTGATCAAGTGTGCCACCTACTTCCCCCATCTCATTGTATATCATTTAGGGAAGGTGGGTAACTCACAAGAGGGACTATATCCAACATAGTAGGAATAATAGCCAGTTCCAAAGAAGGATCCACTTGAGAATCACTATGTTCGACACTAGGTGTAAGATTTAATTTTGATGAAAGCATATTAGGTAAATCAATGTCAATGTCAATAGTCTCATATTCATCATTAACATCATCAGTATCAGCAAGAGTATCTTCTTCATCCAAGTTAATTAAAATAGGATCTAAGATATGAATAGAATCATCATAATCATGCATGTGAACATCATTATCAGTATTAACATCTTCTAATACATTATGCATAGGCTTATCTGAAGAAGTTAGAGATCTTTTAGCTTTACCATGAGCACAATGCTTTTTACGACATTCATTAGCAGAGCAATTACATTTTGATTTATTTGAAAGAGGTTGAGAACTAGGAGGAACAATCATAGGATCCTTCACAGGTTCTTTAGGAAGATCAATAGAATTATTATCCATAGGAGAAACAATCACAAGATCTTTGATAGATTTGGTAGAAGGAACTTGATTAACAGAACTAGAAGCCATAGTTAAAGGAGGTATCGAAGGTGTAGGTAAAATACTGTGATTAAGATCCATAGTATGTGAACTTAATTCAAGGATTTTATGATGCTTATAAGCTTGATATGATCAAAAAGATTATCAGGTCTATGAGGACATGAATTAGGTAAGGAAGGCCAAAAGAAATCTAAAGCAGCACAATCTCTAGGCCTATAAGGTTGATATAGACTATGATTAATCATCTTCACTTCTCCATCATGAATGAACTTAAGACACTTATGGATAGGTGAAGCAACAGCATGTATAGTAGTCAACCAAGGAAAACCTAGCTTAACTTGAAATTGATCAGAAGTAGGAACCACAATGAAGGTAGTGTTCACAATTTTTCCAAAAATTTCAACTGATAAAGTAATAGAACCAAATGAGGGATAAAGAAAACCATTGCAAGTTTTAATCCACACATCCGATGTATCATAGAAGTCATGTTGTAAGATTTTCATAAAAAGATTTTCTTCAGTGATAACATTGACTAGGGAGGTAGAATCAATAAGACAACCACGAGTAGGTATCTGAGCAACCCTAGCAGCAATGTAAAGGGGACCATAAGGAGCTTTAATAGTCTCAGAGTCATCAATGGTAATCAAATTTTCCTAAGGTCTTTTATTCTTAAATTGTTGTCAAGGTTTAGGTTGAGGTTTCACTTTAGGTTTAGGTTTTGGTCAAGGTTGAGATTGAACTTGAGGTGAGGGTTGAGGTGAAGATATAGACTTATCAATATGCTCCACTTGATTAACAACATGATTGAGATCATCCATCTTTGAATCATACATAATTTCCATAGAAGATGGTTGAGCAATAGTATTAGTATCATGCGCAGGTAAAGGGTTCGTATAAATTTGAAGGTTCTGATTAAGAGGAGAGACAAATTGATTCCCACTACTATCTAGATTATCAACAAATAAAACCTTAGAATCAATTAGATCTTGAACCTTATGTTTTAAAGAATAACATCTCTCAGTATCATTACCATTCTGAAAATGATATTGACAAAAATCATTTTGATCAAAATATTTAGATGCAATCGTAGTAGGTAAAAGAGGTCAAATAGGAGGTAAAGTAATCATATTAGCAGCTAAAAACCTATTCATAATAGCATGTAAAGTTTCAGAAAGAGGAGTAAACATATGATTTAATCAAAAAGAAGTGGATGCAGAAGTGGCATTATGAGATACAACAACAACTTGATGAGCAACTGCATTCGCTTGTTTGTTTATCTTGACATAATGATTGAATTTTTGAAACTTGTTTGGATTAGGAGCAGCATCACACTTATCAACTAGAATGGGAGCCATTGGAGTGGTGCTCTCAAATTAACTCACTTGTAATTGATAATGATGAAGCATTGCACAAAGTTGTTGAAAAGAGGTAAATTTAGTAAGCAGAATCTTATCTCTAATATCCTTTTGCAAATTTGAAATAAACATACGTTGAATATCAATATCAGGAATAGGATAGGAAATCTGAGCATGAAAATGCTTAAATCTACCAATAAATTCAGTCAATTTTTCTTTAGCACTTTGTTTACAATGCATTAAATCAGTCAATGACACTTGTGGGCCAATATTATTTTGAAATTGTTGAATAAAGGCATTAACAAGTTATGGAAAAGAATCAATGTAATAAGGAGGCAAGGAACAATACCATTGTAAGGCCTTGTCACGAAAGGTTCTAGAAAATAATTTGGCTAAAATCCTATGGTCATGAGCATAATCACTACAAAGGATTTGGAATGTTTTAACATGATAAACATGATCTCCTTTTCCATTATAATTCTCAAGATGAGGCATCTCACTTTGCTGAGGAACAGGAGTACGAATAATATCCTGGGATAAGGGACTTCCCATGTCACATGTAGGAATACTAAACTTATTTTGAGTTAAGGAAGCAAGTTGTTGTTGTAAGGATGATATAGTTTGAGCCAAACTGATGATAGTTGAATCATTAGAGGAAATAGGAGTAGCAACATTAGACACACTAGGTAAAGTGTAAGAAGCTGCAAGAATAGTGGACACAACTGGAGGAACACTAGGAACTATAGTTGGAAGTGGATTGGAATAAGTAAAAGGAACATTATGATATGAAGGTTGTGATGTAGGAAGGGACACAAGAGGAACACTAGAGGGAACCATCACATTCACCAAAGAAGGAGTATAGATAGGAATACTAGGTAAAGGATGATAAGGAGGTTCAACACTAGTGATAGGAGGAGTTAACCCTAAATCTTGAGCATCTTGAGCTAAAGGTTTAACATTGGAATGCACAAGATGATTAATACCATGCAAGAGGTTAACACCTTGATCACTATCATGGAGAAATTTCTTAAGAGCCTCTATAGCTTGAATGGAATCTTGATTATGGTTTTCTTGAAGAAGCCAATTACCCATTTTATCAAGTTCAGTGGAAAGTTTTTGGACTTGTTCAGGAGGAACTCTTAAAGTGTCATCCTCATGAGATGAGTGAGAAGATTTTTTCTCCATAGTAGGATTGAAATCATGAAGAATCAAGTTATCATCAGGGATCCTAAAGAAAGGAGAAGAACATTTAGGATCAAAGGCACCCATGAGTCTACGACTTCTTCTAATCAGAATGTTATAAGTAGGACTAGTGGTAGTAAAGCTCATAAACTAATGTAATGCAAAAGAACTAAACTAAGAACACATAAAGCATGAATATGAAATCTAATTAGCATGCAAGATCAATCACAAAGGACAAATCTAATACTAACAAGATAAAAGGAAAACACAATAAGGCATCCAATTCTACAAAAAAAAAGAGAGTAAGTATGTTGGGTTCACCAAAATGAATAGAGGAAAAATGGATCCACCCCTACTCAAATGTAGAGGGGGAAATATGAGACCTATTCTCAAACCCAAATTCCCCAAAGAAGAGATTTGATTTGATCAACTAGAAGGTTAATGCACAATCGAATCAATTGATGGAAAAGAGTAGGAAGAGTGAGTAAATCCAATATTTCCCTATGTGGAGAATTATGTTTAGAATATAGAATAATTCAAATACAAGTACTAACCTCAAATTAGGGCAGATCTAGAAAATGTTCAATTCTGATGTCTATGTGCACTTTCAGGAAAATTTGAAACTTGTCTTGGATTGGAAATGCTAAGATAGAGAAAACCCAGAAATCTTTCCTCAAGATGGCTCAGCTTAGGTTTGACCCTCATTAAAGGTCAAATACCACATTCTTTATTTGAAGTCCGATTTGAATTTTGTTCGTAGATCCTGAAAGTTTGGGGAAAAGGGTATCAAAATTCACTCTTAGATCTGAAACTCTACACTTGTACCTACAAGAAAATGGGGGTTTTTGTTGTATGGGGGGTTTGCCTTGGTGAAACCCCAATTTAGGAATTAACCTTGAAATTGAATCAAAATATATTATACATAAACAAAGTAATTAAAACAAATCACCTCGCTTATGTTGAAGTCCTTGTAGAGGATTTGAATCCTCAAATCCACAAGTAGGAATGAATGTAGGATGTCTCCAATCAATGGTATTTGATATTCAACACCAATCTTAAATTGATCTTTGCATATGAGAAGGGTTGAATGAATGGAGAAGGATGGATCTTCAAGGGGGCTCCAAAGAGATTGAATCCTTCAATAGCTAACAATGGATCTCCTTGATGGATGGATTTTTGAACACTTGAATGCTTGAAGACTTGCTTGCACTTGAGAGCTCTAGATGCTTGATTGCAAAAATTGATTATGAGATATGAAAACTTGATGTGAAAATGGGAGAGGAAGGCCTCCTTTTATAGTGATCTAGGGCACACTCCTCTAGATGGGCCACCTTGGAGAATTAAATCCCAATTAGGTCCTCACCTTTAGAAAATATACCTAGATTAAATGTAATTAAAGGATTTACCATCCCGAAACCCGAAATGGTGAACCCGGAGCTAGGAAAATAAATTTCCCGAAAGCCCGAAGCCCAAAAATTAAGGATCTTGAAAATTTGGAGAAAGTGGTCAATGTCGAGATTGACCCTAACCTAGTCAGGGTCAACCTAAGACCTTGACCTAGTCAGGGTCGACCTAATACATTGACCCTGATCCTAAGTTGACTCAGAACCAAGTGAAGAGGTCCCAGGGATGTCCAGAAAGCTATAATTGATACCAAAATAGGATAGAATGTCAGGGATAGAAATAAAATCCTATGATTACTGAGATGAAGCCCAAGAGGATCCATTTATAAATCCTACCTAGAAAATAGAGCCATGGAAGAGAGAAATCGAGGAGAATCCTTAAGATCCTAAACTTAATTTCACCTATAATGAAGAAATCAAGTGCGGAGAAGAAGTGGAAAGCGGGGAGAAAATCCAAATACATGCAAAGACCTGATCAAGGCACTTGACATGACCCCAAATCACTTACTCAAAGGCCTAAACACTCTTATCATTGAAGTGCTTCCATTTTAAGATGATACAGTAATGACTGCTCGTAACAAGGTAAAGGAACATTAAAAGGTTCATAATATAAAGTACAATTATTCATGGGTACTAATTCCCACTGAGGTTTTCCTCTTGCCAAGGTTTCACCATAAACATATATTTTTTTATGAGCTATGGTTGAATACTTCATTTTCTTTACTATTCATTTTACTATTTAATTAATTGAGTTAAGGTATCAAAAATTAATTATAGAACACTGATTCACCCCTACCCCCACCCCCCCTCTCCCCTCTGTGTGTTCCCATTCCTAACAATTTATATCAGAGCTTTTCTCATGTAAAGATAAGTTTAACCACTTGAGGAGATCATGGTTTCAAAAGAAGTAAAACATCTGAAGAAGAATCTTGAAGATCTTAACAGATTTGAAAAATAAATTGAAGGTCAATGGTTCACAAGTATTCATCAAGAAACTAAGAAAAGATTTGAAAGATGGTTCAACAAATGATTTGGGAGAAATGGTAAAAAAGCTGAATGAAGAAAACAAATCTCTAAAGGATCAGATTGAAGATTTGGATGAAAAGCTAACTAACAATCAGGAAGCCTATGATGAACAGATCAAAGAAAAAAAATAGTTGGATGAAGAACTTAGGCAAGAAAACATGAAAATCTTGGAGTTAGAAAACATCAAGAAAAAGATGGAATTTGAGTCGACAGAAGCAAGGAACCATATTGACAAATTGCATACAATTTTTGGTCTAATAGAGTCACAGTTGTATGCATAGAAGATTAAAGGAGATACCAGTGGTATTGGATTCAATGAAGCACAAAATTAAATCAATAATATGCGAGATAGAATTAAACCACCAGAAGAATCTATAGAAGCTAAGAAGACTAAAATTCATAGGAAAGCTAAAGTAGAACCATCTAAAGATGAATGGAAGCTAGTGAACTGAACTTCTTATGCCTATAAAAAGAATGGACATATAGAAAAAGATTGTAAAGATGTAAGACCTTTCAATGGTTATTGTTATTCATGCAATAAAATTGGTCATAGAGCTATGAGTTGTAGATCAAATCAAAGAAGTCAGACACAACACAATCAGAGAAATCAACCTCAGCAAAGTGTTAGAAGTCCTCCAAACATTACATGTCAGATATGCAATTACAATGTTCACACAACTAGACAATGCAATATGGTAACTCACATCTATGCACCAAAGAATACAAGGCCTCCGATTATTTGTTACTCTTGTAACAAGGTTGGACACATCTCAAAGTTTTGCAGATCACTAGCCCAAAGACAAGAAAGACCTGATAAGTCTCAAGGATCAATATTGGATGAATCTAGGGAAGTCAAGTTTGTAAAAGCTACAGAAGATACGAGAAAGATTTGGATGGAAGTAAAGAAAGATAATGTCAGTGCCATAGTAGTAGATGCATCCTCAGTGGACCCACCTTCTACTTATGGATAAATGACCCTCATTGTCATAGGGGTAGCTAGGTAAGCCCTAGGCCCCTCCGTGGCTGGTATACTCACTCTCTGAGTATGTGCCTTTGGTTTTAGCTATTTGGTTACTAGTTGATGTAGTATGAAAGATCGAACATCCTGATTTTCAACAAGAATGAAGATTGGAATTCACTATTACAATGCGTGTTATGGTAGCAAGCATTAATTGTACAAAATTGATTTATTAGTCACCAAAGATCTATTATCCTCACTTTTTCACTCGAGATAAAGCCCTTGGAGAGCACAAGAGTTAAAATCAATAAGAGTTGAAAGATTAAAGTTGTTTTCATTAGCAGAAAGGAGTTAAGTTGTTGCAAAATCCTTGTTAAGATGCGACACTTCAGAAATCCTTTGAAACCCTATTTTAAGCATTGAATCAAGTAAGTAATGGCCACTCTAGTTTTATTTGATGTCATAAAGTTGAAGAGATATGTATTCAAGAAGAATCGATTTAAGTCAGTCCTAGATAACATAGAAAGAGCATTTTCTAGAACTCCAATGGGACTTATGCATGTTGAAGACATTCACACTTACATCTATTGTAAGAAGTAACCTATAGGATTAGAAAAGATAAGGTCACATAGAAATAATGGTTAATCTAGACATGACATTCAAGGATGAATTTTCACACTTGTCAAATAATCCTATAATTGAATATGCGACTAAGTATGAATTATATGAGTTGGAATGGATCAAGATCCTTCCAAGAAGAATTCATGATGATTGATTTTGGATTGGAGAAGTTCTTGTTCGCATAACAATAGAGCTCATTCATGAGATGACTGGACTCTCTAAGACCGGTGCCATACTTCTAGTAGGTAAAGATGTAAGGAAACATGTCGAGAAAGCATGTAAGTCTAGGAGTGATAAGCATGACATGACAATTGAGCCCATTGAGGAGGACGTAAAACTCATGGCTATGATAATTGGTTATAAGTTCTGGCATACAAACAGAGTGAATAGTGTATTTGTAACCACTATTCTAGCATCTATAAGGATAGTGAAGGAAAATGGAAAGTTTAACCATTATGAGATCCTACACGTACAATTGTTAGACAATATAAGAGCCATAAAACATGATAAAAGAAAGGTATTCAGATTTGGTTCATTAATTATCTACATGTACTTTCATATAGTTGGTAAAGTCTCTGATCTTTATCTTGACAAGAGAGTACCTACATTGCCTCAAATCTCATTTAAGGCAATATCAAAGAGTACCTTGAAGGATTTCATGGATCTTTAAATCCAAACATTCAGAATTAAGATGCAAAGAAGGTATAGGATACCTAAGAGTATCATTGAGAAATACAAATACACTATATGCTTCATGGTGGAAATAGACATTACATGCATGGAAGCAGTCGAGCCCAGGACAAAATGAATTCATCCACTTGGATATGAAGTAGAGGAACATATTTTGGAATCTTATGCACAAGTCCTCCTATCAGTGCCTAAGGATCCCAATGAACCTAGATGGAGAACTTATGAAGAGAAGACAAGATAAGTAGACTCTGTCTTTTACAGTGCTACGAAAAAAAGAAAAGCATCAAGGATTACCTCAGACATTCTAAAAATTCATGATGTTACCTAGGAAGACTTGGATAAATCAAGGGAAGCCAAGATTGCAATGCAACTTGAGAGTGCACCCTCATCTAATGTCAAAATAGAAAAATATGATGATCCTAAGGAAAAGAAGGGTAAGACTAATGATAGCACCTTCACGCCCACAACGACAATTGATCTAGAGTCCACTCCATCTTCTAAGCCAAGAAAATTGACTAGAAGGAAGAAGAAAACCACCACAAGCCATCCATCCTCAAGGTCAACAAGAATCAAAGCAAGAAATAATCGAGCACCTCCAAAGGTAGGATTCAGACCGAATCTAGAAGTGTTGAGAACTAGAGTAGTTGATGAAGGAAGGGTAGATCAAATAGAAAAGTGCTATGATAAGTATCATGAGATTGATAAATCATAAATCCATTCTATGATTATCTTGAGCACATGATTAAGTTAAAAAGGACAATTTTGGAACTTAAGATAGTTATTTTTGACCATGTATGAAACATTTTGGATTCCTTGAAAAGACAAGCCATAGAAGAGGACATGAGAATAAGAGAGAATACATTGGATGAAAACCTCACAGTTTGTTTATTTGAAGAGAAAACATTGTTGTTGGAGTTGGTAAAGCCTCATCTAAGAACTAAACTCAGAACTCTACAAATAATGAATAAGGATTATGATTTGGTTGCAAAGGAAATGGAGAAGGCATTTGAAAAAGTATTCTTGGATAGACACATGTATCCACCCTCTATGCCTGCAACCCAATTTCCCTTCGAGAAAGAAAAAGAATCTGAGATCCCTGGTGCACCTATGACAAGTCCACAGGACTATGCATCCATAGTGACAACACCTACTCAAGCAATGGAGACAAAAGATGAAATAAAAGTAACTTATAATGTTGAAATCACCATGGCAGAAAAGATAATGAACTGGATAAGTTTGAAGAAATTTTTTTAGTACTGAGGAAGTTGAGATTCTATGTGGTGAAGAATCACCTAAGCAGTAAGAAGAAGTCCAAATTGAGGACTTAACAAGATGGGAAGAAGAGAAGGAAGTTGAAAAAGAAGAGCCCTAGTCTATTGAGAACCTAGTTAAGGTAAAAAGTGAATTCATGGATGTAAGTCAACACACACTCCTTACTCGTAAGTCATCCATTTCATTGATGTCAAGTCTGACACCTGATACAACAAGCCTAGACTCTTGGTGAGAAGAAGATCTGATGAAAATAAGTGTATTGGCTATGGAGAAAGCCAAAGAAAAATAAGTAATGAGAAATCCTTTATTTGTTAGATCTATCAGCATACTGAACAATCTACTACCTAAGAATAAGAAAGTGACTAGTGTTAATTCAGTAAATGATGTCAACACCATCTTGTCAAGCTTCAAAGAAAATTTTTCAAGTCAAGAAGAATCAACATCAAAGATTGCAGAAGAGAAATATATCAAGAAAAGTTTGAATGAATTGATAGGCAATTTCTCACTTGACCTTAATTCACTTAAGATTGGTCAAGCAATGCTAAAAGAGTTAGCAAGAAAAGGAAGTAAGATAATTGCTGACTGGATGAATAAGGACAAACTTGTTGGTATTAAGCAGAATTGCCACTAGTGACAACACTTATTTGCATTCTCAGTGCAAACCGAGCAGAACAGTGCAAACCGAGCAGACAGTGTAAACTGAACAGACAGTGCAAACCGAGCAGACAGTGCAAACCAAGTAGACACTACAAACTAAGCAGACAGTGCAAACCAAGCAGACAATGCAAATTGAGCAAACAATGCAAACCGAGTAGACAATGCAAACCGAGCAAACAGTGCAAACCGAGCAAGACAGTGCAAACCAAGCAAGTTAGTACAAACCGAGCAGGACAGTGTAAACTGAGTAACATCATGTCTACCGAGTCACTAGTATTTACCGAGTTCATAACCTACCGAGTGGTCAGTATGAACCGTGCCTTCACTTCTACCGAGTGCATGATGATGTTGAGTAATGCAGTGAACGCCGAGTATCAGAAAGTCACCGAGTTAGTTTGCAGGAACCGTGTAACCATACTTGGGCTAACTTAGTAGCACTTATGTTTATTTGTCAAGCCAACTTTGTAATTGTAATTGTAATTAATTGTTTAAGACTTGTATATAAACAATGTTGTAAAAATGTCAAGATGTACGTAATAAGAATGTATGTGAAAAAGAAAGAAAGGCAGAGATAAGCGAATTACAAAGGGCTTCAGCAGTATAAGGAATAGCAAAGACAAATTCATCACAGAAGGTGATTAGTACATCAGCGAATCTCAATCAGCAATCAAGTTGCAAAGCAAGAGATCTACTGTTTCATCCTAACAGGTGAATCAGTACTAAAATCCTTTAACCGGGTAGACTTAACAGTCTTTTGTAAAATCTCTTTACCGAGTGCATACTTCATTGTATGTTTGTAAATCCTTTAACAAGGTGGATTTAGCAATCCTTTTTGCTCCCAACAGGGCAGATCATCAGAAGTGATCAAATTGTAAGCCTTAACCGGCCAACTTTATTCTACAGTATTAAAGCTTTGTGGGTTTCATCCCCACCCCAGTTTTACTTTCTTTTTGGAAGGTTTCTGGGTAACCAAATCTATGTGTCATTATTGTGAATGCTTTTAAGTTTTATGCTTTCTGTATGCAAAGGTTAAAGTAAATTACATGTTAATACATCTGTAATATTGAAAGAAAATTTGGAGTTACTGATTCACCCCTCCCCTCTCAGTAACTCAGTTAATTCCTGAATATTTCCAATAATTGGTATCAGAGCAGCATTGGTTCTCAAGACAAAGCTTAACTAGCTTGAGCAAAGATCCAGGACAATGGAGGTATTCAAACTGAACAAGGTGATTGAAAATGAAAAGCTAGATCTGGAAATGGCCATAGCTAAACTTAAAGAAGCAAAAGAACATCTTTCCCAATCCCTAAGAAGAAGGAAGGAACTTGCAAATCAGATGAATGATCAGAATTACATTGAAGAAAAGATTGAAGATCTTTTTCCCTCAAATAGCTCAGATGAAGCAAACAATACTGTCAAAGAACTCCTAGAAAAGAATGGGTCTCTACAGGAAGAAGTGAGAAAATTAAAAAGAGAACAAGAGCTACACTCTACAAGATTTTGTGAGATCTTGGAACAAAGAAACAAGTTGAAAGATGAATTAGATGGAAGGAACATTGAAGTCCAAAATAAAACCCTTCAACTAGAAAACCTAATTGATCAGATCTCTCATACAAATGAGGAAATTCTGAATCTAAGATCAGAAATAGAAAGCACAAGAGAAGAACTAAGATCTGAAAAGGAAATCAATCTAAGATTGGTGGATGACCTAAATGCTGAAAAACAAATCAATGAAGGAATGCTGAAAAGTCAAGAAGACTTGAATCAGTTGTATGAGTGAAATCTTCATAGGCAAATAGGAAAAGCAGGACTTGGATACAAAGGAGAAGGTGAATCTTCTAAGCAAGGTACTCAAAGGAATCAGAAACCTACTTGTAATCACTGTGGTAAAATAGGAGATACTTCAAATAAATGTTGGAACAATGAAAAAGTAGAATTCAATGGAAATGTTACAACTGCAATCAACCTGGCACAAAGCAAATGAATGCAGGAAAAACCAAGATTCAGAGGTAATTGTCACAAATGCAACAAACAAGGTCACAAGGCATCCGAGTGCAGATCCAAAATATTCAATCAGCAGAACAAATTATGAAAGCAATGTTTGGATGGGACTACAACACCTAGTGTAGATGTCATTACTGTGGAGAATATGGACACATTAGCATGAATTGCATAAAACATCATCTAAGAAAAGAGATACTACTGTAAGATGCTTCAAATGCACTAAACTCGGTCACATAGCCAGAAACTGCATGAATGCTAGTGAAGTTGAAGATGGAAAGAAGAATGAAGCAACTAAGGTTAGGAAACAAGTGAGACAAAAGCGGATTCCTAAATCTACCAAGAAAACCAGTCCAAGTAATGGAATGGGTGGCTCTACCGACTCAAACTAAATTTCCAAGAAAGCACTGGAACTGTATCTCCATAGACCAATCTCAAGCAGTTCTAGAACTGAATTAAAGAAAGATCTAAATCAGCATGCAAGATGCAGTAAGATCACAGGAAGGTTGGTATCAGTCTTTACCCAGCAAGGTCGGTACCAGTCTTTACCGAGCAGAGGTCGGAGCAATATGAATTCTCGAGTTCACCGAGTTGCGAAGTCTTTACCGAGTAATTAATTCTTAGTGGGTGACAGTCTATCAGAATTCATTACCCTAATTTGTACTGAGCATTAATGACAGAGTTGTAAACAAAAGGCAAGTAATCAAACTCATTCTTCACCGTGAACCTTTAGCACTTTGAGAGCAGAAAATTTTAAGAGCAACCCAACGATTCAATACTTTTGCAAAAGAATTTTCTGTGAGCTACCCATGGCATCATCCAGCACTTCAACGAAGAAAGGATCTGATATGTTAGTCCAAGGGGAATGGAAAGCACCAGATTTCAAGATCGTGCCCGCAATTGTAGCAGCCCTAGATCAAACGGAGCTCAATCTCAGATTCCTCCTAAGGTACTACTTATTAACGATATCTGCAATCATTTCAACTGTTCAATTCATGAAATGGGGAACCTAGAACTAGATATTGTGCGTGAGGAACTGTGTGTGGATGGTATTCTCAAACCCGAGCACAAACATCTAGAAGATAAAGGTTTAGTTCACATTGCACATTTACCTCGAAACTTTTGAGAGAAATGGGTTAGATACATTCTCAAGCCGTGTACATGATGGCAAGAATTTGGCTTGAGCAACCCATAGAGATCACAAAGAAGATGATTCATCAAATCACCGATCTTCCATGTTGAACAAAGCAAAAACTACCAAAACCCAAGGTCGGACGGAACTAGAGAAGAAAACCCTAGACGAGTGGGACGGTAGAGGCATGAAAGTTAGCAGCATTATTGATGCTAAACTGAAGTTTGGTACACACATAATTGCCCATAAGATTTACAGTTCAAGTCGACAGAATAGTGTCTCCTGTGAAGCTATTGACCTAGCATACAAAGTGGTCAAGATAACTTAACATTTGACCTAGCAGACTTATTGTTAAAGCAGTTTAACAAAACATGGAAAACATTCAAACTTCCAAAAACAATCCATGTAGTTTGGATCCTTATTGGTCTGTTTATTCTTCTATGCTCAAAAATTCTTCCCTCTAAAGGAAAAGTTGTATGGAGAAAAGATGTGCCAGTCCTTTATGAAATAAATGAATACATCTCAGAAAATGGGTGAAATTTTTGAAAGCATCATGGATAATTATTTTGAGTCTTTCAAAGAGAAAATGAATGACAGATTCTGGATTCACAGAGTTGGTGGAAGATTACAAGAATGACATTTGTTTTATGGTGGATTGTGACAATGTATATATTCAAGCAGCTAAACCGAGGACTGTATATGTAAAACCTCTTCCTTATGAGGTAAATATTGATGAAACCAAGAATATCATTGAAGCTCTTCTTAATCAGCCTGTCAATCCCAAAGCTCCATATTTTGGAACATATGAAGAAGCTAAGGTGAGAATTGAATTAAGCATAAAACTTCCACAGGCGGTAAACAAAGGAAAGAAGAGGATAGGCAAAAGCAAATGCTAACCAAGGACAAAGGAGAAAAAGATGAAGAAGAAGAGGAAAAGGATGAGAAAATAGAGGAACCAGAACTTGCAAAGAAGAAAGGAAAGGTATTCATCACTAAGGCACCTAGGCCTCCCACTGCTGTATTTACAAGGAGAAGTGCAAGAGGTAAGGCAGATAAAGATAAGGCAGACAAAGACATAGTATTCAAAAGGCCTCCTCTAAACTTTCAAGAAAGGATCAAACTCTTCAGAGAAGGATCAGGGATCTGGAGAAGTAACATAAAATCTTTTAAATATGAAACCAGATCGGAAACAGAACAGAAGGAAATAGAAGATGCTGTTATTGAAAAGATGGGACAGTGGAAATACTCTCCTGAAGAAATAGCCCACAGGTTCCAGTAGTTCTATTAGATCGAATAAAAATGAGATGGAGCAATGCAAAGCAAACTGTGATAGACATATTTGATCAAACCCCTGAGACAGGTTAATGCCGAGCTTGAAAAATGATGAAGTAAAGAAGGCATTAAAAGAAAATGAAAAATAAGATGACACTAAGGTTCAATACTTGTTTGATTCTGATCAACAATATCAATCGGTTGTGAGGCTGCAAATGCCACATGGAAGAACATATACCACCTTCACCAACCGAGTATTGAAACAGTAATAATAAAAGACATTGAAGATGACAGTGATGAACAAGAAGAAGCCACTGAGGTAGATGATACTGTGAGAATAGCGGCAGAAGTCATTGCATCCCTTCCTACCTCTCCAGTAAAAGTTTCTACATCTAGCCCGGAGACACCTTCAAGCATGGTTGTGACAACTTCAACATTTGTCCAATCATCTATAGCAACAATAGAAGCAACTACCATTTCTTCTACCGAGTTGCAGTCTCCCACATCATCAAGTTTTTGAGCAGTAAGTTTCCCAGTTTTTGAATCTACAAGTGTAAATATTTTAAGTTCTCCAGTAGAAAGTATACCAGTCTCTATAGCCAGCCCTACTATATCTACTATCACTACTACTAAGGCATTAAGTACAGATAAGCCTAAGGCTCTACCGAGTATAAAATTTTTTGGGTAAGAATATAGTAGAGGATATAGACTTAGATGAAGAAATAGAGATTCCAACATTAGATTTTGCAAATCTATCAGCGGACCAAATACAAAATATAGGTGAAATCCTTCAAAGGAAAGCAAAGCAAAAGAAGCTTAAAGAGGAGAGAGACAAGGAATATCAAATCATCAAGGGATGCTAAGGACATTTTGTCTGATGCATTAGGTATTAAAGTAGACTCCTCCCAACATGTTTTGCTACAATTAGCAGAAGCAGTTAACAAATACAATGAGGATTCATCTGGGATAGAAAAGTTAGTTGAAAGAGCCGAGAAGAGATTCAACAATAAAGTGCTTGAGCACATTGCTCAGCACATAGCTATTAACCAAGTAGAATTGTCTTCAGTTTTGTCAAACATTGAATCTACCTATTCGATGCTACCTCTCTTTGGCCAGATTGTGCAATATTGCCGAGTTCACAAAGGATGTCACAGATAAAATGAATAAAATGGATGAGGATTGAAGATTAGCATACAGAAGCTACAACTTGAACCAAGTTCAAGCTCTGCTCATCACATGAAAATCTCATACCTATCAAATATGCAGTCAGATCTATGAAAGAAGACACAAGGATCCGGTCCACACTGCTAGACATCCAACACATGATCCTTCCCATCATGAATAGCAATGTAAAAGCACATTGAACATTCCAAAACATTGATTCATGACAATCAGTTCTCTATAGCAGATCACATGATTGAACTCTCTGCAGAAGTCCAAATTGCAATCCAAACATGCAAGATTCTGCAAGAAAGTTGGGACAGAACCCTGGCACTAATAATGAAGCTACATTCTGATTTTCTATCAAATTTTGGATTCTCTCTGTAAATCACTTGTATATGCACCTTTGGCATTATCACCAAAAAGGGGGAGATATGTATAGAGGGAGATATATGTATAGAAGAAGATTTGTATAGAAAAAGTTAGCACATTGAAAGAGGGAGACAATGTATAAAGCCCTATTAACAAAGACAAATTTTGAAAAATCAAAATAAAACTCAGCATGATTCATGTATATAAGTTTTGGCCAATAAGTTGTTTTTGTCACTAATGCCAAAGGGGGAGATTGTTGGCATTAAGCAGAATTGCCACTAGTGACAACACTTATTTGCATTCTCAGTGCAAACCGAGCAGAACAGTGCAAACCGAGCAGATAGTGCAAACTGAGCAGACAGTGCAAACTAAGCAGACAGTGCAAACCGAGCAGACAGTGCAAACCGAGTAGACAGTGCAAACTGAGTAGATAGTGCAAACCGAGCAAACAATGCAAACCGAGCAGATAGTGCAAACCGAGAAAATAGTGCAAACCGAGCAAGACAGTGCAAACCAAGCAAGTTAGTACAAATTGAGCAGGACAGTGTAAACCGAGTAACATCATGTCTACCGAGTCACTAGTATTTACCGAGTTCAAAACCTACCGAGTGGTCAGTATGAACCGTGCCTTCACTTCTACCGAGTGCATGGCGATGCCGAGTAATGCAGTGAACGCTGAGTATCAGAAAGTCACCGAGTTAGTTTGCAAGAACCATGTAACCATACTTGGGCCGACTTAGTAGCACTTATGTTTATTTGTCAAGCTGACTTTGTAATTGTAATTGTAATTAATTGTTTAAGACTTGTATATAAACAATGTTGTAAAAATGTCAAGATGTATGTTAATAAGAATGTATGTGAAAAAGAAAGAAAGGCAGAGATAAGCGAATTACAAAGGGCATCAGCAGTATAAGGAACATCAAAGACAAATTCATCATAGAAGGTGATCAGTACATCAGTGAATCTCAATCAGCAATCAAGTTGCAAAGCAAGAGATCTACTGTTTCATCCTAACAGGTGAATCAGTACTAAAATCCTTTAACCAGGTAGACTTAACAGTCTTTTGTAAATTCTCTTTACCGAGTGCATACTTCATTGTATGTTTGTAAATCCTTTAACAAGGTGGATTTAGCAGTCCTTTTTGCTCCTAACAGGGCAGATCATCAGAAGTGATCAAATTGTAAGCCTTAACCAGCCAACTTTATTCTGCAGTATTAAAGCTTTGTGGGTTTCATCCCACCCCAGTTTTACTTTCTTTTTGGAAGGTTTCTGGGTAACCAAATCTATGTGTCATTATTGTGAATGCTTTTAAGTTTCATGCTTTCTGTATGCAAAGGTTAAAGTAAATTACATGTTAATACATCTGTAATATTGAAAGAAAATTTGGAGTTACTGATTCACCCCTCCCCTCTTAGTAACTCGGTTAATTCCTGAATATTTCCAACAAAACTAACTACAGACAACTCTAAAAATATTCAAGAAGCAGAATCTCTAATGATAGAAGTAAGAAAATCATTGGAAGATCCCTCTCCAGACATTAACATGTGCAATAATATTTATCAAGGACAGTTGGATAAAATTGAGAAGGTAGAAAAAGAAATGGCAAAGATAAGGGCTAGACAAACTCAGCTAAGACATGCACTAGCGCCCACTCTAGATGTGTTGAATCAGAATATCAAGCAAATAGATGCCACAATAGTAACATATGATCAAGGTCCTTGCAAATATCTAGAAAAGATGGAGAAGATCACTTATGCATTATACACCCATCTTCAGACATTGGATGCACTCAAGGTTTTCTGGCAGCAAGAAATCAAGAACCTTCAGATTGTATACCTAGATGTACTTTCTATGTAAGTACATAAAGTTTTCCTTTTTGACCACATTTTTCATTAATGTCAAAGGGGGAGTAGTGTATATGATATAAAGGAGATAAGAAGTGTATAGAAAAGAAGAAGATTATTTATAGTTTGTTAGCAAGTTTTGTGTATAAGTTAAGTTTAGTAACTTTGGCACATTCCTTTGTTTCCATTAATGACAAAGGGGGATATTTTTGGTATGGGCCCTTAGATATAAGATTTTGAGTATGTTACTATGCTAAGTATAAAATGCATGGTCAGATATGACAGCATGAAGAAGTTACAGCAAGTCTAAGTGACATACTCGGTAAGCCACATAACAGAACAGAGCATGGAGCTGATAGATAGTATTTTGATTAGTTTATATCCTTTTGTTTTGTAAGGGCTATGCACCTATTTTAATTGTGTTGTAATCACTTTAATATCTTCATATGTAAATACACTTGAGCCAATTAACTTGGAACCATTGTATGTGTTAAGTAATAGGCCGACCTAGTAATTAGTTTTGGTTGCATCTATTAAGCATGTATATATGTGACATGTGCTTTTTTATTTGAGCATGTGTGGCATATAGAGAAGAGTAGAAGTATGCAAAGGTATGCATTAGAGCAGTAAGAAAGATATAGACCTTTACAAGAGGTTAAAGCATCAACGACAAAATGAATTGATCAGACAACAGTGTCAAAGCAACAGTTCACCTCGCATATATA